>VXAY01007011.1:1529356-1620452 GCA_013399855.1 Oxyruncus cristatus | reverse complement strand
GCGGGCGGGGCGGGGGAGGGCCGGGCCGAGGGACGGCCGCGCCGCGTCCCCTCCCCGCTCCGCCCCTGCGGGGTAGCGCGGGCCGTGGGACGAGCACCGAGCGGAGTGCGGAGGCGAGTCCGGGTCCGGGTCCGGGGGTGTCCGAGCGCTCCCTCGGCGGCGGCGCTCCCGGGAAACGGAGTGTGAGCACCGCGGCTGTCCGACCGCCGATACTGTCTCTGCTGTGGCCGCACGGAGTTACCATACTTGCGAGGATCTACGCAACCCACCACCTGCGCTGGTGGTGGTTATTTACTTCCCAGGGAAGCACCTCACAGCATTAAGAATGTCCTACACACACGTACGGATTTTGCTTCCTTCAGTTGGGGTTCTGTTGCAGACCCCCACGCCAGCAGGCTGAGGGGCGCGGGAAGGCAGCATGTGCACATCCCCTGAAGTGAATGGTGGCTGTTTCTTCTTATCCTGTCACAGGTCATCCCTGGGGAGATGCTTCGACCTTCTCCATAACCACCATTCCAGTGCTGTGAATCCATGATCAGATTCAGCTGAGCCTTCTCTTCTCCAGGCTGAACACACCCAGTTCCTTCAGTCTTGCTTGCTATGGCAAGTTCACATTTAAACATCTCTGTGGCCCTCCATAGGAACCCTTCTGATTTTTCAGTGCCTGTTTTCAACTGGGGAAGACCACAGCTGGGGTCGGTCCTCTAGAAGTGGACCAATAAGTGCCAATTAGAGAGGAATAATGGCATCCCTTGATCTGCTGGATACGGTCTTTCTGACACAGAACACCTACCCTCCACCCCAGCTTAAAGTAGATATAATTTCAATTTCCAAAGCATGATTGAATCACAATTGCTGTTAAGTCAAAATCGCTGTTAGGTCATTTTTAACAGCATGTGTTTTCTCTGTAGTGGCTGCAAGATCCAGCCAGGGCTCTCACAGATAAGAGTAATCTGTTGGGGCAGTTGCAAACACTACTAGCCTCTCAGCCAGGCTTTTTGTCAGAAATCACGAACTCCATGGCAGTCAGCAGCACAGGATATGCCACCACCAGAGTTGCTACAGTTCACTGTTAAATTTCTTAACTTAAACGGCCAGTGACAATACTTATGTGCTAATATTATCATATGTTAATAACCAAGGCCTGGGCAACTCAAGAGCGCCAAATGTCTGTGGTGCAGCTGAAGAGGAGGAGTGAGGCAACATAAGGCAGCTTATAATGATAGTGCAATCAAGCAGCATAACAGCTAGACCACTGAAATGTACTCTGGGCCGTGTCTAGCTTCTGGTTTGTACCAGTAAAGAAACCCTGGCCGACAGAAACCACGCTGAAATAGTTTCATTATTTCACTATGATAGATACTGTCATACGGGTCTAAAGATGTCTTCTGCAGGGGTGCAGGACAGGACTCCATGGCTGTATGAACACCAATGGGCTGTTTCTGCATATTCCTGTTGTTAATACAGCTTCCTCAGGCTCCTGAGCTTGTAGCCATTAAAAATGGATAAAGTAAGGTTCATGTTTAACACATGCATATAAGCAAGCAAACAAACACTTTCATAAGTGTATTCTTTTTATTTGCTCTCTTCGCAGCATTTTGAAACCCGTGATTTCTGCCAGCAGCAAACTTGTCATGAACTTTACTCTCATCAGAAAGTTCTCAGTCTGTCAGTGTGCAGTGGAGAAATGTGGAGAGTCCAGTGGTCCCAATGTGGTCCATCAGTACCGAAAGGATTCTCAAACTGAATCAGGGTCAGGCAGTAAGTCTCAATGACTTTACCACTTCCCAAATGGATGTTGAAGTAAACAAGGAGCTAAACTGCTGGGCTGGTTGTTGAAAGAATGCTTTGGCTTTTTGCAGAGAAATCAATAGATGCAAATCACATGGATACAGCCATATTGTAACCAGCCACTTTTCATAAAGCACACAAAGATAGGAAGCACACACACTTCTGTTTGAGACATTAACTGACAGGCACCCAGCCTGGGCATGACCAGAAGAGGTTTTACCTCAACTCCTCTGCTACAAGTGGTCCTTTGGACACAGTGCAAGGCCATGAACTTCATGTCTAGTTTCTGGAAGAAAGCACTAAGAAGTCTGCATTCTGGGTCCAGCACCCAGATGTGTTAATAGTTGCTTATCTAGTTACTTATTGTCTGAAAAGATGGCTGAATGTAGGCAGGGAAACATACTTTTCCTCCAATCTCATTCAAAGAACAGACTGAAACAGCTCTGCTGAACTTTTTGAAAGGATTCAGCTCAACCCTAGGGCTGAGACATGGCATGAGAAACTCAGCAGCTGCAGTTAAAAAGCCCTGAAACCCACAATACACAAAGAAGTTGTGGATGCCCCATTCCTGGAGGTGTTCAAGACAAGGCTGGATGGGTCTTGGAGCAACCTGATCTAGCGAAAGAGGTCCCTGCCTATGGCGGTGCTGGTTGTTGGATAAGATGATCTTTAAGGCTCTTTCCAACCCAAATGATTCTATGATCTGGAGCAGACTGTATTGGGTGGCTTCTCATGTTATAAATGAGTGGATTTTGCAAAAGGCCGATGCCATTGAGGTTTAGCAGAGGAGGGAAGTCCAGATGGGTGTCACTAGTGCAGGGTGTGCAATGTGCAGTAAGTGATATCAGAAGTGTCTTTCTACCTGTTTCTACAGCCTGATTGCTGTGGGCTGTCCTGCCCTCTAGTGCCTGCAGCGACAGCTCCCTCTCTCTTCTCTCAGCTCCCCCGCGTGTGCAGCACACGCACCCAGGAGCTGCAGACCCCCGTGTGCCCCCCCGCCGTGTCACCCCGGGGTGCAGAGCTGGCCACCCTTCGGCCTCACCTGCCTGTCGAGGACAGCTGCTGCTGGGGACACTGACCCAGCAAGGAAACGGTGTTCCTGCAATGTAGCACAGAGGTACTTTTGTGAGGGGGACTGCCCCACTTGAGGAGTTGGCCTGTGAACAGACAGATACACGTGGTAGTGCAGGCACATTCTGTCAGTCATGTCTGGTACCATTTCCAGTAAACCATCAGGAAAGGATGATTACAAAGAAAACCAAGACTGTACTTAGCTTTTGGCTCCAGCCCCTCACCTGGGTTCCAGGAGTCAGGGACTTAATGAGGATTTTTTGCTGGTAGAAATTCCTAGTGGCAGGTAACTCTTTGAACTTGAAAAGCTTGAAGAACAACTGCTTTTGCTCTATTACCCGCTGGAATGCCCATTCAAA
Source organism: Oxyruncus cristatus (assembly GCA_013399855.1). Taxonomy (NCBI): domain Eukaryota; kingdom Metazoa; phylum Chordata; class Aves; order Passeriformes; family Cotingidae; genus Oxyruncus; species Oxyruncus cristatus. Next base: position 1,617,231 of record VXAY01007011.1, on the reverse strand, counting down.
TTTGTGAGGAAAGACTAATATGAGTGAAAAGCAATTTATCTAATTGCTGTAGTAGCAACCTTTCAAAACAAGGAGAGTAAGGAAATTTTGTTCCAAGAACATTATCATAGCACTTGCAAAGGTTATTATGGTGCTCTGAATGTCCTTCAAGTGGAGGGTGTGGGACAGCAATACTTTTCAACTGTAAATCTCACAGGTTTTTGATGGATTGGATTACGCAGAAGGGAATAGTATTTCCCTGCCGATCATTGCACTAGTAACTTATCTTGATTGTTACAGCCTGAAATCAACAATGCCACATATGGAAAACATGTTTTAATGCTTTACTGTTGCTTAGGTTCCTCTTTCAGCATGGGTAGGGCACGATACTTGTAAATAGAGAGGAATTCATTTCTTCTTTCTGAGCCATTCATCTCCTTTTACTTGATGACTTGCCTGTTTGTTACTCAGTTTCTAAATCCTGTGTTCCTGCTTGATCTGATTCTTCCAGCTGGGATGAGGTGGGATCTGAAGGCTGTTCCTCAGCAACAGGTTGGTCAGTCTCTTCTTTCTCTGTGACTGGCTGGTCAGCAGCATCTGTCTCACCAGACACCTGGGGTGCTGCATGTGTTGGCCTGGGCTCTTTAGCAGGTGCTTCTGTCTGATCAGGCAGAGGCTGACAGCTAAATGCATCTAAGCGTTTTTCAACCACTGTGCGAATCAAGGCTGAAATAGAGAAAGCCTCCATTAACAAACATGGAGGAAACCACCTATAATTTAACATTTTTTATATATTACTGACCTGTAACTTCTTAAACAGGGAAAGAACCCTGAAGTAACACTAAAAATGAAAGAATATTTAAGTGAGACAAAACCATCCCTGCTGCTGTAGCCAAATGACTGGTTTACACTCAAAGCCATGATTTGAAAAGGGTGCACTTGGGTATTTTTGTCCATTTCCTCACATTTGCTTCTCACTCCCAGAGCAGGTCACCCCATAAGGAACAAAGACTAGCCAGGTTACACACAAGGTGATGTTTTGGGCAGTCTTCATTCAAATAAGTTAAAAATGGACCCTTAGAGACTTTTCCCATGTTTCTGCTTAAGAGGGGAAAGAAGCCATGAACTATCTCAGCTGAGGCTGTGTCTGCCTCTAAAAAATTTGGGGAAGGTTCCTTTTGCAGATATGATGTTTACTCAACAGTGGGTGACTGGGTATAAGTCAGGAAATACAGAGGGTAAATAGCAAAATGGGCTGCTGACTACTTACTGGCCTGCCCCAAGTGCTCTGTCTATCTCAGTACTGGAGCAAGACTATGATATCTAGTTAAACAATTAAACAGATTTAACAGGAATATGATAGATGTTCTTGTCACTAGTGTATCCTGCAGCAACATTATCCTAAGGATGTTTTAATTCAGTAGTCATATACAATACATTTTTTTTCTTAAAAGAAATTTCCTTCCCCTCCTGAAGAGCTACATGAAGAAGTGATCCTTTAATGTACATACTGGCACATATATCAGGATACAATACCTAACAGACCAGCTGTAATCATCCAAATCATACTATATCTTAACAAATAAAATTCAGGGTCCCAGTTAAACTGAAAATAAACCCAAAGGAAGCAAATTTTAAATCGAACTCAAAATCCAAGCCAGAGGAAAGCTATAGTAATGAAGAAGATGTAATGCAAGTGTAAAAAGTGGTTTGATCTAGGAGCACCCCACTGGACACACATACATCATAATTTTGTGTTTCTACACAAGAGAGAGTTCAGATTTTTCAGGTGTTTCAACTACAGCCTCTGAAGACTGAATAATAACAGAACCCAAATCCTTAGCTTGAACTAGCTCAAAAAAACACTGATATTTCAATCTGTTTCAAAAGCAAGGACATGATTATTGACTATAGCAGGAGGTAAGCCCTTGTTTTGATGAAAAATGTTGGTCACCTCACTTCTCAGTCAACCATGGCCTATGATTATCCTCCTTTGATGTAGCAGTGCTGGGAGCTTACACAAACGAATTAAGGGACTTTTGTGGTATACATGCGGCAGTACACAGGATGGGCTTTTCTGTTCCCACTGGCACAATCAGGCACACTACAGGGAGCATAACAGCAATGGTAGCTGTGTAACACAGAGGAAGTAGAAGATTTATAGCAGAAAAAAAGAACTGTGTTCTTTAACCATTCTCTTTCTGACATATGTGTTGTATCTCCCAGCATCAATACATCTCAAACAGTATAAAGCCAGAAGAGAGTGGACAGTCCAGCATGATTGACACCCCTATTATTTCAGATGAAAATCAGTTACCTAGTTGTATGTAGTAGTAGTTTTCCAACATCAAAACATTTTAATACAGTAAAAAAAACAAAAAAACCAAAAAAAACCAAAAAAACCTAAACATGAAGAGCCATGGGTACTTGGGAGGTCTTGCTAAAATGACACCTCCTACCTTAATCCACAGCGACGATGTAAATGTGATATTTGTTCTGACCAGGAAAAAAGCAACCAAGAACACCAAGTAGCCCAGATTACATTACAGGATTTGCTAACTTACAGTCAAGCATTGTTCTCCCCAGAACCTTCTTCTGTAGTGTTTCTTCCACTTCTGACATCAGCCATGGAAGGAATTTTGTCTCAATATCTGTAAGAATTTCGCAGGAGGGAGGTAGGGGAGGGAGGAAGAAAGGAAGGGAGGAAGGGAGGGAGGAAGGGAGGGAGGAAGGGAGGGAGGAAGGGAGGGAGGAAGAAAGAAAGAGAAAATGCCATTTTATTAAGGATGACTGACAGGACTTGGGGGCTGGTTTTTATCTGCTTGCAACAATTAAGGGATGAACCCCCCTGCCAAAAGACACTTGAGTGTAAGAGTCAGATGAAGTCTCTCAAGTGTTATTTAGTTTCTTATCTCCAGCTTCTTTTACTGAGGTTCATCATTGTGGACTCTGACCAGAGTCCTCTCAACTGCAGTGATTTTCAAAGAGGTCTAGCACCCTTGAAGGGCTAGCACAGTTGAGATATACAGTCATGTTCCAGTGAGATCCAAGTAACTATCCTGAACAAGTCAGGAGAATAATATTTCTTGCCTTGCTTTCCAAAGACATTTGGCTTCTGGTCTGCTGAAAGCATTTGTTCCCTCTGACTAAAGAGCTCTTGCTTACCCATGTATTTCTCAAATCATACTCTTTGTATGCTGTCATCCCAAAGCCTGCCCTGGTTGCAAAATACACTCAGTTTCTGCATTAACCCCATGACTTATTCTGGAGAGAGTGTAGCTGTTCCCAAGCCATGGTCTGCAACCACGTGGAGCCTGGTGGAGTGCAGCAAGGTAGCCCATAAGAAACGCTGCTGATTCTAAAGGCTTGGACGTCACTGATGCACAAGTCCAAAATTATTTTCAGGGCCTAATCCTAATTGACTAATTTCTCCCTTGCTCTGATAATCATTAAAAAATATTCAGACTGACACACTGATTTGTCTGTTCTATCAAAACACATTTACTTCAATTTGGATAGCTCTCTCTTTCTCTCTACATAAAGTCTTATGACATTATTCTAAATAATAGCAGAATATGCTATGTTTTATGGTTGTGTTGAGTTTTATATTACTTAGTTCATATATTTTTAAAAAATAAATACAAACCTCTTTCTATAGGGTCATAAAAAAATCCACTGTCATAGAGATTGCTGAAGACTGAGGGAATAAGATCAGCCAGGTAACGCTTAGCAAATGCCCGAGCTGCAATTTTCTCTGTGGTCTCTTTCTGCTTCCGGAGCTTTTCCAAGTGTTCGAGTCTGCGACGTTCCTGTCAAGGCAATTATGCATGTAAAACTTAGAGGCCTTTAGCTGTTACTCCTTTGATCTAGGCTTCAAAGAATTATCAAAGTGCTATTAAATAGCAAAGATAATCAAAACTGCAGATAGTCATAGTCTCTACCTGGTATTTGCAGCCTCTACCGCTCACAAAAACTCCTCATACGAAAGAGTGATTGAAAGCAAGCTTATACTCAACCTGTGAAGTATTAAAATACCCTAAAAATACAGACAAACCCATTTCTGTGTTCTGTGGTTCACCTTTTCTGACTCTGAGAAGTCTGTAAAATAAGGGCCTCACAGCTGGCCAAATGAACCCTTCTCTGATACCTTAGTATACATTGATCTCATACCTTCTTGCTTTATTATTGCAGATCAAGTTGATCATTGTCCTTAGAATAAGATAAAGTTGGATAGTATTTTCTGAACTTTTCAGCTTTCCAGTATTCTAACCCATTTGATTATTAAAATGATTAAAACTCTAACTGGTCCAGGAAAACATTAAAAACCCCAGTTATTCAAGGCTGATGAATAGTGAGTAAGACTTGCCTTTTCTGTTTATTCCTATTTACTAAATACTAATAATATAGCATAATACTTGGAGATCTTGAGATGTAAGTGTGCACGTCGAGTAGTGCATGCATTAGGTGTGAAAGTCTAGGAGGTGTCTCACTTTCAAGCATTCTGACTATTCATTTAGCAGTTATTATAATGAAAGTATTAAAGAAACAGCTGCACCAGGTACAGAATAAAAAGCTGTTGGTCTGGCCTCTTGATCAGATGTCCGAGTATACCAGGTCACTCAAGCATGACTGCTCCAAATAAACACAACACTATGATGCTGTTGTATGAGAGCAAGTGGCAGAGTGCAGCTCACCAAAATGCTAGGAAGAATATCAAAGTTAACAGTGCCCTTTGAGGTATATCCAGCTTATCTCACAGCTTGCCACTGTTTTTCTCCCTTTTGATGAGCATTCAGACTGTTTTGCTCTTAGGTAGGAAGTCCTACCTTCTCCTCTCTGATTCGCCTGTCCTGCTCTTCCAGGCGCTGTAACTCAGCAAACTCCGCATTACGCAGCTCTATAAAGGCACGCTGATGTGCCCGCAGCTGGGCCAGCTCTTCTTCCTCCATGACTTCCAGCAAAGCCTGCTCAACTGTTTTCCCAATCAGCACTTCCAGGATTGGCTTAACTTCAATGTCAAAGTCAAACAACTGAGGATAAGAATCACGGAAACAGAGATAAATATCCCTTGATCACAACTGCTCTTAACAAGGATAGGCAGGGAGAACAGGAGGCTGAACAAAGCCCTTGTGCTGAAGGCAGGCCAGAGAAGCGCAGGTGAGGGGCCAGTGTCAACTGAGGCAGAAAGAAGCATGAGTGCAGCTGGGAGCTAAGTGATGAGTGGGCTGGAGTGAGACACACACACCCTACCACAGCCACTGTTGGGTCTGCCATGGACAAGCTGAGCACTCATTTGGACCCTGTTTCTATGTTCCAAACCTGTTCCTGAGCTGGACACATTTTACAAAAGAAAGCATTTCTCAGCACTGTAGTTCTGAGCTGAAAGCAGCAGAACCAGTGCATATGGAGAAGTATTTTTCTTATTTTTGCACCTAGCCTCAAAGTAGACATTGGAGAGTTGGGTTGGGGTTTGGTTTTTGGGTTTTTTTTGTTTAGTTGGTTGGTTTTTTGCATGTTCTGTGAGGATTAGTTCCTTTCTGTTTCTACTTCAGTTTTGCATCAGAAATGTGTTTTGCATGGGAGACATATTTCAACAGCACTTTGTGAACCTGACTTTGCTTCATACCTCTCCTTCTTCTATTTGTGTGGCTATATCTTTTCCCGTTTTGGCTGGTATGAAGAGTGGAGTAGGTGGTCTATCCAAAAATTCATCTGTTTGACACTCTCCATCAACCTCTAGTATACGGTCACAAATCTCTTCCAGATACAGTTCTAGAAACAAAAGCACATTGAATCCTCAAAGCTGACTTCTTTTTATTTTAACTCCCAACTATTTTTGATGAATCTACACTGTGAATTATATCCAAAGAGTCAAATAAAATGTCTTATATAAAGCTAAAAAAAAAAAAAAAAGGCAGCTCAACTTGAAACATAGATCAGTTTGCTGCATAGGCCATCTGATGCTATGCTCGCTGTAATGCCAGGTGCACTTCATGGAAGTGATTCCCAAAAAAGGGTAGTTCACTTAAAGCAAAATTTTTTAAACCTCGCAATTTTAAGCATATATGAAACTTCTCTGATGATATTGGAAAAAGAAAGAATAAATGAAGATGTCTTGACTAGTGTTCAAGAATGAACACTGAGAACTGCAAAACAGACCTTCTGGGAAAATGTCACTAATTAGACAAGTTAATAAATACAAGTAAAAATAAGGGGTTATAATGGAAAGGATTATAGAACCCCTGATTCTAGCATTCTATGATTTTAAACTTATCCCTGTGTGATTCTACCAGCTTCATCATCAATTTAGCAAGTGAATATAGATCAGCAAGCTTTGTTTTCAGATGAATATAAAAAAAGAAATGCCTTTTACCTGTCTGCACATAAACGTGCTCTCTGCCTTCCACAGGCTCTGGTGTTCCTGGTCGAATTGGCTCCTTTGTGTGCTTTCTTGCCTGTGCTCTTTTCTGTGCACTCTTCTGCTTTTGAACCTCAGGGGGATTGGGTTGGGTACTCTGAGCAGGAGTGAGGAAGGAAAAAAACCCACAAAACAGGATATACTTTGTACTTGAAAATGATATTTCATTCTTTCTACTGGAAAATGAAGATTGCTGTTTGATTTCAATGCTAGCAATCTAGCATTTTAGATTTACTTTTCTGGGTCCTGACTCTAAATTTTTGGTTGACTTAAAGAATGTCAGGCATGAAACTAATAAGATATGCTAGCTGCTTACAGGCATATACTAATGGCATCTCACAGTAAGAGCATTCATTTGTTATTTGAAAGTGAATATTGTATACAGAACTTTGCTTTGGGAGACAAGTATAATAAAACGATATGTTTTTTCTGACAAGTGAGTTTTCAAATTTTGGGAGGTCGAATGGACTTAAGTCTAGTTATCATGTTACAAACAGAATTGTTTGCTAGATAAAAATTATAAGGACCAAGTATTGCTGATGAAACAAAAGAAACTCATACTACCTTTTAAATTCAGTACTCTGCTTATGATTGAAATGAACACCAGTTTCGAACTTCTTAAACAAAGCTGACATGAAATTCACTCTAAGAAACAGATACTGAACAACACAAGTTATTTACACAAAGTAGCTTTTAAAAATACAGACTGCTTTAAATTTGTATATGATCAAATTATATATGTTGAAATATTCTCTGAAAATAAAGTATTACACTTGGATGGGGTTCTGAGCAACCTGAACCAGTTGAAGATCTCCCTGCCTGTGGCAGGGGATGGGAACCAGATGATCTTTAAGATCCCTTTCAACCCAAACCATTCTAAGGTTCTATGACTTACTACTATATCAGGATAAACAAAATACTTTTGCCTCCTCACAAGTAGTTTTTGCATACTGCTGGACCATTTAGCTCTGCTTCTATGGTAGGATAAGCCAAAGCTTACCCAACACAATTTCCCAGGAGCTGCAATTCTCCCTGATGACACCTTGCATATGATTACAGATTATGCAGTGTTGACTTGTGTTTAGGATCATTACACTAAAGAAATGGAGAGTCAAAAACAAGGAATCACGTACTTAATGGGGGGGGGGAATTAATCAGAACTACATAAGTTCATGTGAAACTAAGTTCTTTAAAGAAGAGCTGGAAACAGTCACAGACTGTGACTATGTGAAACATTTTAAGTAAAATCACAGCTTCAGTAGTTAAAATTATAAATGAGGAACAGGTTTCCTGGCCTTATGACTTTCCAAAAAAAGCTGTAGCATGATCTACACTTTAAAAAACCACAAACAAACAAAAACCAAACAAACAAACCCCAAAACAAACCCAAACACAAAACAAACAAAACCCACAAACAAACAACTCCCCCCCCCAAAAAAAAAATCCCAACAAAAACAAAGACAAACCCCTCCTCCCATACCTGCGGCAGGAGCCGAACGGCTAAAGCGTGTCCCCGCGCCACTCTGGGGTCGCGCATGATGTTGCCGTAGCACACCGGCTGCTTCTCCCTGCGGGCAGCACAGACAGCGCCGGCTGCAGCACCGCACACCGCCCGGAGCGGCTCGGGCCGCAGCGGGCAGCTCCCCCCAGGACACGGGAAGAAGGACCCCCCGGGAAGGGCGGCGAGGGAGCCGGGATGAGAGGAAAGGCGCGGAGGACGCGGGGGCAGCGGCACTCACGGCCCGGCGGCGTCGGGCGGCGCTCGGTACTTGGGGCGGGCAAGCAGGGAGCGGGGCTGGCTGCTGTAGCTGTAGGGCAGCGCGGGCGCCACCGTCAGCTCCCGCGGTCGGGCGGGCAGCATGGTGGGCTCTGTCCGGCAGCCGCCGGGCGGTGTGGGGCGGTATGGGGCGGTGGGATGTGGTGGGATGGGATGCGGTGGGGGGCGGTGGGACGCCGCTCGGATCGGGGCGGGCCGGGGCGGGCCGAGAGGCAATGTGACGGCGTCCGTCTCCTGGGCAACGCGCGGCGCATGCGCGGGGCCGGCGGCGGCGGGGCCGTTCATAGGCCCACAGACTGGCTTGGTATTGGGAGGAACCTTAAAGGTGGTTCAGTTTCAAACCCATGCCATGGGCAGGGACACCTTCCACTAGACCAGGTTGCTCAGAGCCCCATCCAACCTGGCCTTGAACACTTCCAGGGGTGGGGCATCTACAACTTCTCTGGGCAGCCTGTTCCTGTGCCTCACTATCCTCGCAGCAAACCATTTCTTCCTAATATCTAATCTAAACCTCTCTTTCAGTTTGAAGCCATTCCCCCTCGCCCTGTCACTACATGCCCTTGTAAAAAGCCCCTCTCCAGCTGTCCCTGCAGGTACTGGAAGGCCACAATTAAGTCACCCTTTGCTGTGCGCGGGTGTGGCTCCGGCAGGTTCGTGCCGTCCCCTCTCACGGACTCGTTCCTGCCGGAAAGAGCCAAATCCTCGGGAGGGTTAAGGAGGACGTGCCGGCTCACCAGGCACTGGGAAAGCACCACCGTAACCCATAAAGGGCCCCACCGCTGCGGGGCCTCCCCTGGCCGAGGTAATGAGGGAGTTGAACCGCGAGGTGTCACCGTCCTGCCGTCGCTGGACAAGCTCCTCAGGGACTCGGAGCTTTCCAGGGAAACTGGGGGTGAGTTAACTTGATCTGCAGTGACATTGGGGTGCAAAGATTGGCTGAGGGTCGCGAAAACCTGTTGGATGGCGTACTGGTGGCTTAGGTACTGATGTCGTAGAAGTACCGGCTCGAACAGCTGCACTCCAAATTTTGTGTTTTCCGCACAAGTAGGGGATCTGGATGCTGTAAGGGTGTTGCGTGATGGGAGATAGGTTTTGAGGTGCATCCTCAGTTTACCATCCCATCCGTGGTGAGCTGCACTCCTTGTCAGGGCAAATCATGAGAACGTATTTTCAGATTCTGTGAAAATTTTCCATTTAGAGAAACATAGAAGCAATGAAGGGTTACTGATACAGTGATAGCCTTCTTTTTTAACCTTTGTGGTTAGTGATATGCCTTGATTACTTTAGCAAGGCAAAGTATATAAAATAGCCCATGACTTTTGTTTCTGAAACCTTTAGTTTAAATGTAATTCACAGGTGAAATTCTATTTATTTCATTTCCGTTATGTTAGAGTTGCAGATGTCTGTGCTCCACCACAGCCCCAGGCAGACAGCCACAAACAAGAAAATTGCAAATAGCAGAGTGTACTTCATAAGGGGCCTGGAAGGCGTGAAAGTAGCTGTAGAGCAGGAGAAACTTTTTAAAAAACAAGTTAAAACTGTCAACCCTAAACAAAAAAACCAACCAACCAACCAACCAACCAAAAAAACAAAACAAAACAAACAAAAAAAAACCAAACACCAAAAACAACAACAACAAAAAACCCCCACAAACAAACAAACAAACAAAAAAGCTATCAAAAAAAGCCAAGTGTGGGAGGCAAAGGAAAAGAAGAAATGTTTTGGTAATTCATTAATGGGCAGCTTGCAGAGTCAATACAGGAATGGGAATTGTGTTGACTAGACTCTTATTAGCTGGGTGGTAGAAGGATATGGGTCTGCAGGAGTACTGTTCAAGTATCACTGGGCAGGAGGGGAGAGCAGTCCTTCAGTATTTGTTTGTGTCTGGGCAAGCAAAGTTAATGAATAAGCATCTCATTTGAGCCAAGCCAGAGAACTATGGCCCTTGAATTTGACCAGGACCAATACAACCCTTTGATTTTGGAGACCTGACTCATATTTGCTTGAGTTTGGCTCTACAGCTAACTCTACTGCTTTTAGACTGGGGACTTGAAATCCCGGTAGACCTTTCCAGGATTGTTAGGGATTTGGTGTTTCTGTTTGCATGCAAAACACCTGCAGTATAGCCTTAAAAACATCCATCTATACAGATCCAGTAAGGAATGGAGTGTGTTTGCTTAACAAACCTAGACATTTGGCTGGAATGGACTGGGCAGGGAGACAATGAGAAGAAGGCCAGTAACCAGGAGGAGTAAGGACCAGTGGAGCAAGGATTCCTGCAGTGCTGACTGTTACCTTTTGCCCACAAGTCTTGGGATGATAAAGGTGTTGCACCACAAGTTGATTTTGTTAAGTTGGCCCCAGCCTAGTAGCTCACCTTTTGGGTGAATTTCTAATCCACCTAATAAGTGCACTGGTTGAATGGCAGTGACTCTCCTCCTCACCTCTGTGAAACACTGCTGACTCCTCAGTTACCAGCCTAGTGCAGAAGCATTGCAAATATCATGTGGGAGGGATGAAGGTCTCTGACTTTGCAGGTTAGCAGAGCTTTATAAGTGACAAAGCTTCATCTCTTCTCTCTTGACCCCTTTTATATTGTTTTTTTGCTAAAAATACGCAGTGAGTTCTGGAACATTTTGTGTCATCATAAGACTGACTTCAGGAAGAGCCAAAACCATGATGATAGTAATCAGATGTCTAGGCTGCCATTAACACCCTTAGCTGTTCTCGGGATATTACAGTCACAGTGGTTGTTTCACGTATGCTTTGGAGGATTGACTTGTACCTGCACACGTAGCAGTGCAGGAGGTACCGCTTGGGAAATGAGCCTGCCTAGAAAGGGATGAATCAGCCCATCTCCCATACGGCAGCTAAGAAAGGTCTTTTGGCCTTCAACTGACCTGAAAGCTTCAGACAAGGGTTTTATCTCCTTCCAAATTTCCTGTGGGTCTTTTAGAATGTCTTGGAGCCAGAACTTTTTTTTTTTGTATGTTTGTTTTCATGAGAACTTCCTGGCATTGTTCCATGCCTTATGGCATGCCCTTGGCTTTCTTTTTTTGGATGTGAAACAAGTTTATTCACAGTAAAGCAAATGTGAAGGTGTCAGTGTGTAGTAACAGAAGATGTACATCCACTATTTCCTGCAGCACTTGGGATGCATTCTGTGACTAATGAATGACACTTTGAAATACAATATAAGGGGTCTACAGCGCTAAGACTGGGTCTTCCTAGGGCCCTAGCTTGGATGTTGCTAGTTTGGGAGACCTGGTACCACAATGCATTGCACAGTATGATCCTGAGCAGACTTGCTGCGTCCAAGTTTTCAGCATCTTAACTTTCTGCAACATTGCATAATTAAGAAAGGAAAGAGATTTATGGATATAGACAATGCTTGGATGTCAAGGAAGGACATGAAGGGGCATAATGCCTTCCCAGAACGTTGTATTCTATTTGGAGGAGCACCATGGCTGCTTTTAAAAATATTGGAATGCTTTCATGATTAATAGTGTGTAATTACATGACATTTGAGTTAGATTTGATTCCCCATTGTCCTGAGAGGGAATTTCAAGCTTCAGTTCTTACCCCTTTGGGCCTGCACATTAAGGCATGGATCTCCCAGTTTGAAAGTGACTCTACTGGAAGTGAAAATGCCATGGCTTTCAAGAAGATATCAAAGAATCTCAGAGCAGTTTAGATTGAAAGGGGCTCTAGACATCTCTAGTGTAGCCTCCTTGCCTAAGCTGGTACAAATTCGAAGATAGATCAGATTGGTCAGGGCCTTCTGCCAGGTTTTGAAAATCTCCAGGGATGGAGATGCACAGAGTAGCCTTGAGAATCCCAGAAAGCCTCATGCTGCTGTTAATCAATGCTCTAAGATGTCTGACAGAAATATAGAAACCACAGTACTGACATGGAGAGCCATCAGTGTAACTGCAAAAATGAAAAAATTACAGAGCCCAAGAGAGGTGCATATGTCCTATTTGCCCTGATGTTGTTGGAGAGCAATTGATAGAAGTGCCCTGAATCCTGCTTTTAACTTGCTGCAGTGATGTGACCAAAGACAATCAGTAATACTGCATCAGTATTGTATCACTGGTGTCTGCCAGCCCACAGATTGTGTCTTTGCTGCTGTTCATAAGCACTGGGCTCCGTGCATCTGAGATAAAAAGACACTGCCAACGTAGAGGCCTGGGCCTAATAGTGAGATACATAGGTGAAAAAATACAGTGTGCCAGCCTGAGAATTTTGACAGAGGTGAGACATAGAAGGAAAAATAAATACCAGAGCTAAACCTGAGTCCTGCTGGTGACATCAGTATTTTTTAAGATTTGTTAATCTTCATATATAATTGTGAATAGAAAAAGATGCAGATCCTATCACTCATATCTTCAACCCCAAATTATCAAACCTTTTCTCTGTAGAAGCACAGCTTCCTCTTAACCACAGTTCTAAGTTTGTGTGGTTGGACAGGACTGGGAGGTTTCAGTTTTGAAGACCTTAATTTCTCAAGCACTAGTTAAAAACTAGATTTTATTATTTATGGTTTCCAGACAAAATTTACAATCCTGCTTCCCCCTACCACTTCACCTCTGACTCTCAGCAACATTTTTCCTAGGTTCCCTTCTCTCCATGTTCCCCACAAGCTTTGTTTTTCAGTGGGATAAATCTTCTTTTGGGGCTTGTATTCTTGCCCTATACCATCACGGGACTCCCGAGACAGTAACTAGAAAGAATTATTGAGGAATGATAAGGCACCTTTAGAGGGTGGAGCAATGCACACTTAATTTTAAACTATCATACATTACACTGCCAAATGAAAAATCAGTTGTTGATGACCTTCCTATATAAGCTTAAATAGACCATGTGCTGCTACCCTCTCCAGCCCCTTCTTACCATTCCCTGTCTTGAACAGGTCTCTCCCACTGTCTTCTTTTTGCCCCAGGAAGCTCTGCCTTATTTTCCATCTCCAGGTATTGAGGGCAGTTGTTCAACTGCACTAAACTTACAGAGTAAGAGACAAGACTCATCTGCTTCTGTTGCCCCATCACTGTAGCCCTGGTGTTTGTCCATCTCAATACATATTGCCCTTTATCACATCTCTGGGAGATAGAACAGTATCGTCTTTGTTTTATTGGAGATAAACTGCACAGTCCAAAAACTGCACTGGGCAGGAGGCCTTTTGGAGAAAGCAGACCCTGGTGTTGAACATGTTGAACTACAAGTCTCTGGTCTTTATCTCAGGATCATCCTCCCTGGTCACCTACAGAGAACTAGTGGCTGCTTTGCTCTTTCACACACCCAAGGACTTCTGAACTGCCATGGCTTCTGGCGTCTGTAGCTTATAAGGTGGGTGTGCATCTCTGTATTGTATCATGTAACATTACGTACTCCTCGGAGTACAGTGCTCTGCAAAGTTCTTGCATGATACTGTGGCTACTTTCTCACCTAGTCGCCAGTTGTGCTGAGGAAATCTGGCTGGTGAATCGCAGGCACAGTTGCACAGGTGCACTTGCTGTGTGAAGTCACAGCTTTACTATGGAGAGAGAATTGCATGACCCAAGACTGTGCAGCAAGCATGTGGAAAACCAGAAAAATCTCCAATCTGTATGATAAGAGCATCTTCTCTGATCACCTGTCTTGGAATCTGCCCAAATTTGGCCTTAATTTTTTTTTTTTAAATATGGTTTTATGATTTTCAGCATGGCCTGTGGGATACTGAAAGTGCGGGGTTTGAATTTGGACTGTAGCATCTGTTGAGGAAGTTGGTAGGAGGTTTGTGGGTTGTAGGAAGGAAGAGTGTCAAGCAGCCGTTGGATCAGTTCTGTAAATAGATTGTTGGCTTAAGAGCATGTTTTGTTTAGAAAGTGTGAAACCCTTCATAGAAACCTTTTCATATTACCTAGCAGAGGAAGCAGAGCTCAACGGAGTCAACCATGTTTGGAATTTGTGAACAATTTGTTCAGACTTACATGATGACATCTCAGGCTAGAAACAGAAAATAATCTGTGGTTTCCTCTCCTCTTGCAGAAGAACATGTAGAATTTGGAATGGGCTTTGCTCAGAGGTGAGATTTAAATTGATGTATTTATCACAGTGAATGGAAAAGACTGATTTAAAGCAATAAAAGTGATGTATTTATAGAAAAATATTTTTAGATATTTAGCATTTCTGAGTAACAGAGAAGCAGAAAAAGCCATTGTTCACCTAGCATTCACAGAGACTTGCAGGCAGCTATGGATATTATAGTCAGCTGACACTATGAGGACTATATCACTTCTCCAACAGTGGTTGCCTTTTTCCCATGGATCTTTCTCTCTGTCATCATCAGACTTTTAAATAAAAATTGCTCCATGGATCTTTCTCTCTGTCATCATCAGACTTTTAAATAAAAATTGCTCCCTCTTCAGAATTTTTAGCCTTCAGAAGTTCCTCTGAAGTTTTTACTCTCTTCTGATGGCACAGGTGATAAGGACTGACTGCTAACAAAATTCAGAGAAAAATGTAACCAGAGCACCTAACCAAGATGGGTTTCCTTTTCCTGTAGTCAGAAATTGTCCTCGTGGAAACACAATAGCAACACTGACTCATGTGAGCAGAGTAGCAGCATGTTTTTATTGTTCAGAGCTCACCCCTGTGACAGCCAAGTGCTGTAATCTCTTGGCCTTGCTATGGCATAAAATGCTGTTCTCCAGCTTAAGAGACCTGCCCATTGCGATGGAAAGTCGCAGTCGTCAATTGCAGTTTATGAACAAGAGATGAGGTGACCTGGGAATAAGCAGTGCTGGTGTGGTGCTGCAGCAAACCACCTGGTCTCCAGTGATTTACCAGCACCAAAACCAGAACAGGCAGTAAAGAAATAAGAACTCCTATTCCCAGACTAAAAATAACACAGATGGGATTTTTGTCAGCTGTGATACTTCTTCCTGTTGTAATTGGAGACATTTGATAGCAACATTACAAGAGGGAACATTATGGTAAAAATTGTCTGTGTGGAACTCTGTACCATATCTAACTGAGTTATAAGGCAGTAATTTTACTATTAGCTTATAACATTAAAGTATATATACTCAATGCAATAACCCAAAACTATATATTTTGGCATTAGTGCTACAGGAAAATAGAGATCTAGTTCCAAGCAAAAGGCTGAAGAGACAGAATCCCATTACAAAAAAACCTCCAAAGTTCTTGACTTTATATTAAGTGTAGGAATTGTGGACCACAGTCACACTCTAGACAGTGGTTCAATCCCAAAAGGAGCAGAGTTCTGGGTAACCAATGCCAAATACAAAGTGTGGACAGTTACGTTCCAAGCTACTACTTAGTATAAAGTTGGTGTAATTCCGTTCATTAAATACTTTTACAACAGGTTTGTACCAGCAATCTGTGTTGGCTGGAGTACACAGGTAGCAATCACGGGAGGAAAATACATAAGACAGATTTTATGTAGAGTAACGGTTCTGTTCTGTGACGATGTCCAATGAAGGGCTTTCTTGGGTTATGTTGCAGCAGTTACCACAGGAAGTGACCATGGTAGTATCATGGTGATAGCGGGGTCCATCATTGCTAAGCGACTAGAAGTTGTTCTTCCTGAGGTGTGAAGGATTCATTATCTCTTTAGTTTTCAGAGTTCCCAGAAACAAGTGCCCTTCAGATAACAGCTTTGAGAAGAGGTCAGACAGGTGAGAAAGCTTCTTCCCCAAGACCTCGCTTGTAGAGGCAGAAAATGATCAGTTTACTGACAATGCATTTGCCAGAGAATAGGAGCGTATTTCCCAAAATATCCCTTACATCATAGCTTGTAAATTGCTTTGGTGAGGCATGGGGAAAATGGCTTATTTTCACCTACTATTTCACTTTAACCTAGCTCCGAATTGCCTTCCATCATAGCTGACAGTCGCTATTTCCACACAACAGGAGATGTGCAGACCCCTTGCTGAAATCTCCTAAATTCAAGGGTCTCTGTCCATGGAAGTTTCATCCTGAGGCTTTCCATAGTTACGGCTGTGAATTAAGGCTATCACTGGATTCTATGATTTTTTTTTTTTTTTCTTGTAGCTTCCAGAGATTTTCCTGCTCTTATTCCAGTTTTCTGCATTTGCAGAGACTAAAAAGGCTGGGAGGACGGAGGGAGATAAGGTGTGTGGGATTGAGGCTAGATGAATGTTGATGGAGCTTATTGCAATAACAACCAGTGCAGATATGAGAGAAAAATGTGGAAGACTTGGAAAAGGAAAAGTGGAACTGTCTGACTGAGAGAAGTAGGTCTAGGGATGGAGAGGACAGAAATGAAATTGAGACTTTGACAGCAAGTCCATAGGGATAGATTGGGTTTTGTTCAATTAAAAGAGACATAACTGGATGAGGTGAGGAATGCAGGCAATGAAATTGAGAGGCAATGAAAATGAGGCAGAGATGAGGAGTCAGGAGTAGAGAAGATAAAGGTCTGAGTCAGGGTTGTCTGTGATGGCACAGAACAGAATGCCAGAATTAAAATTTTCTCCTGTGCTGCACAACCTTGGTTCCCACCCCAGAGCAGGTGCATCCTGTGGGGAAGAACAGAGCACATCATGTGATTGAAAACAACAGCTGGATGCAAACACAAGGAACTGAATTCAAGCTGCAAGAGTCTTAATTCCAACATTACAAGACAATGGCTTGGATTTTCTGCTTTCTTCCCTCTTCTAGTCCTATATGCTCTGTATGTTTAGAGTGTCTTCATGAAATTTAATTAGAAGATTGGGTGTGTGAAGCAAGTGATGCAATTGTGATGATGTGGTAACCTGTGGAGAATGGGAGGCTTACTGCTATCATTCAATGTGCTGAAATCTATCACCAGCTGATCCAGCTGTTTAATCTTTTTGCCTGAGGAGTTAAAGGCAGCTTTGGCAAAGGCACCTGTAAAACAGATAATTCACTTGTTGGATATAGCAGTTAAAGTGCCTTACTCCTGGAGTCCAGGATAGCTGGGCAGGATCTTAGAATGTAGTTGGAATGGTAGCACCATGAAAGTATTTTCTGAGCCAAAGGCAGATGAGTGAGTGCTAAAGCAAAGCTCTCTACTTTCTGTGTCGTCCTAGGCTTCTGAGGTCTCTTACATGCTTATGTAGAAGAGAAATCACTTTTATGGAGAAACATGACATGAAAATAATGCTGACTAAACAATCACGTCTGAAGGGGTGAAGGAAGTCAAGTTACCTATCAATGAGGAGGTGAATCTCTTTTCAGGTCCATTTACCTTCAGATTTTATTTAATTGTGGTGTTTCCTGGACTGAAGAAATGCACGAGCAGGGTGAGGGTGACTGGGCCACTCTGTCATATAACTCCTTGCCCCTTTTTTGTTAGTTATGTGTAGAGCTCGTCTCTCTTCCTTTTTCTCCATCGATTGAAATGCCTTACGAGAAGTTCCAAACAGTCTTTCTTATTCAGGAGCTGGAAGATTTAGACTCATCTATATTGAATATTTAAGCCCAAGTAAGCTTTCTTCGTGTGATTGTCCTATCTGCCTTAGGACACTTCAGATCTAAAGAGAGACTTTCCTCGTCTCTGGTGAAGTGACCGCACTTATTCACCCTGGATTTTCTGGTGGTTAGAGGGCAGGAATCTTCTTGGGATCCTTAGTCTTGTCACAGTCAAAAAGAATGAGTCATTTACCAAAGAAGTAGCTCTATTATTGTTTGAGTATATTTTGAGGTTTGTGTTTTCTGTTGTGTGGCTTCTGAGCCTTTCCACTGGACACGGATTATCTCTTCACACTCGTTCTGCCACAGAGGCAAGACGCTTGTGCTTTTTACAAAATGAAACTGTAATTCCCACTTGACACAGCACAAAATGTTAAGGGCACAAATAAAAATACATGGAATTCCATCTGAATGCAAGGATACACTTTTTCACAGTGAGGGTGGTCAAACACAGGAACAGGTTGCCCAGATATGTTGCGGAGCCTCCATCTGTGGAAATACTAAAAAAAAAAAAAAATCTGGACATGGTCCTAAGCAACGCGTTCTAGCTGACCCTGCTTGAGCAGGGGGGTTGGACAGGAGGACCACCTATTCTGGACCACCAAGACCACCTGGCCTCACCTGTTCCGTCATTCTGTGATCCAGGAGTTGCAGATTCCAGAAAATGGTAAAGGCCTTTTGCAGCTTGCAACCAAGCCCTCTCATTCAGCTTACTTGGAAGCAGAGAGCTACTGTTTAGGGGGCTGAGTGAAGTGGCATTTTCCTCTAGTTGCAGCCTGCCAGTATGATCCTTCTCACATCACTTCTCCTATCAGGCACTCTCCTTCCCTTTTCTCTGTGTCCTACAAACACCTACACTTGGAAAACATTCCTGAGAAGGTGGTGTGCTGCTTTCTAATCGGCTCCACTTTTGGAACAGCATCACCTCTTTGCAGCTTCCTTTCCACCCCACTGAAAACTGCTGTTACATGGCAGTGTAACTTATTTTCCTGACAGAGAGGGATTTATTCCCAAAATGTAGCCTGCAGCCTCTTACAACAACAGCAGTGATACTGCTAGTCATTTACTTTGCTTCCATCAACTTAGCTATGCCATATCATTCAAGCAGACCTGCAGTACCTGTAGAATAGTATAAAAGTAGGTACCATATCTGTAGGCCCTGGAGGTTTTAAAAACAGACAATGGACAGTTTAGCATTCATGCAAAAAAGTGTTTTATTGTAGTGAAGTTACACAGGACAAAAAAAGTCTCACTGCTTCCTGACTCAAGACTCTGCTGAGCCATAAAAACATATTGCACTTCCAGTCATATTTACAAGGTTATAAGGACATCACCTAGTATTTGGGGATTTGTCTTTTTTTTTAATGAGCTTGAACTATTTAAAGCTGAAATCCAGAATGTTTCCCTACAGGAGTTTTTGGTTGGTTTTGGTTTTTTTTTTTTGTCCTCCCCCAAACCTGAAGATTCCTTCTTTCCTTCTTTCCTTCTTTCCTTCTTTCCTTCTTTCCTTCTTTCCTTCTTTCCTTCTTTCCTTCTTTCCTTCTTTCCTTCTTCAGACCACATGAGGGTTACCTGTCACATTCTCACAATGACCTCATAGGGCTTTGGTGGCTCTAACCCCAGGCTCAGTAGACAACATTAATGCTGGTTAGTGGTCAGATCAGTCTCATCACCAGCAAGCAGGAAGACAGAATGGCAGCAGGAACAGGAGGTTTATGGAAAAGCACTGAAGTGGCCATGATGACAGAACAGGTCTCCCCCCTTTAGGATAACTGCCAACCCACTTCTTAATGTAGAAAATCAGCAAAGCATTGCATCAGCGTGGCACACACATAACAAATGATATGGAGTCTGTGACCATACAGAAAACAAAAAGAAGGTGGGACAGGTTTTCGACCTGCCAACCTTTTAATTGTCCTTTAAGGGATACAAATACAACATGGTTTATAATCTACTCACTAGTCTTCCCACACAACAGGTTATGTACAACACACTCACTTACATATTTACATAATGATATACAGGTCTTCACCACCACCACCTCTTGTGGTGAAAGAATGTGACATGTCAAGCTGACAGACACTTCTGGAAGAAAAAGTTCATGCAGACCTAGCTTATTCTTAGTCTCTTGAAAGTAAAATCTTACAAAGGATGAGAAGATGTCTATTTTTACAGTAAGTACAGGTGCAAAGAGGAAGGATAGGCTTTTTACACGTACGATTCCTTAGCATACTGAATCTGGTCTGCCTCAAAAACTGGCTGGCTGCACCTTCGAGCCATGTACTCAAGTTTGTTCTTTTGACAGGATTCAGACATGGCTCTCAATCGGTAGACTCCTGGGGTCACAGGTAAATTCACACGGGAGTTTACTCCCACAGTGACACTGAAGGTTTCAGTTTCCGCATCAGAATCCTTCGTTGCAGAAACTCTGGCACTGGGTAGATCCCTTAGAGCCATATATGCTGTATCCTGCGCACTGCTGCTGCATGGAGGAGGCAGCGGAGCATCCTGGTTTGACGTCACTAATCTCATAGTTTGAACCGTGAGATTGTGGGAGGCAACTTTAGTGGCCAGGCAGTTTTTAACAGCCTCTTCATAAGAGGGTGGTCTTCCAGGATTCCTCTGGTCTACCTCTCTGAACACTTCATCAACTGACCTGAAACGGGGCCTTTGCCCATACTCCACAGGCAATGGTTTGTCATCATTAGGACTGTTCTCCTGGACAATTCTGCAGGAGAACTGATCTTCTTTCTTTGTGAAACTGTCTCTCTGAAAAAAAATGTTTTTTCCAGGCCCCCAACTCTGGGTTTTAATTAGTGTTTTCCTGTGGTTTGCAAAAGAGAATGACATGGAATGTTTTTTGATCTCTCTGATAGGTGTACTGCAGTCTTCGGTGGCCTTGGTGGAAAAGGACTGGGGCCTATTTAAAAAGGTTTTTTTGGGACTAGAGGGCGAAACTACTGGGGAGCTGGTGAAGACTGAGCCATCAGAGCTCTCCAGGGAGCAACTGGAGGATGTTTTGGGTAGAGAGTCAGTTGATAAATGTGAAGGTAAGACTGCAAGCCGTTTCTCCAGTGCCTCCAACCCCAGCTGTTTCTGGGGAACCGGAAAATTGTCCTCACTTTTGTTTAGCTTCTCTTTCCTTATCGTGCTATCAAGGCGATTCTGGAAGGACAAGTCTGACTCTGAGTACCTCCTATCCATCATGCTGATGTCATTTCTGAAATTAGTCAATGAAGAGGCAGATATGTGTGTTGGATGTCTTCTGCTCGCAGTAGCATTCCTCCCTTTGTGCTGCTCCATCTCAGAGGCACAGGGGCTGCCTTCAGCTTCGGGATCTGGGCTGTCATAGGCAGAGTCATTCTGACGAGCACCACATAGCTGTTCTGTAGAGAGAAACCAGGCGTTAGTTTTCACTGACCAGCTGAGGATGAAAGAGAACTATACAGAAAAAATTCCTGCAGAAGAACACTGCAACAGAGTCTTGAACCCTCTACAAATCTCTGTGTTTCACAGATATATTCACATATCAGATTAAAGAATTTGGCCCAGCAGCCCCAGTCTGTGACATCCCCAGTCTATTTGCATACCTGTGGAGCTGTCTGTGTGCTCCGGTGACTCCTCAGCTGAGGCATAGACAGGGAAAGCAATATCCTCCTCAAATATTTCTGAGCAGTTGTTTATGAGGAACTCCACCAACACTGTCACCTGCACACAGAAAACAGCTCATTTCAGTCAAAAGGGAAGAAGAGCTTTGGCCTCGCTGCCCAGAGGGCCCATGGGTGCCAATGCTCACTATATGCCCCTTGCCCTCTGCATGCAAAGTATCCAGGAGCTGTGCTGGGACTTAGGGGACTGTGGGGCAGCTGCTGCTTTTACTCAGAGGAGGCAAAATGAGGGGCAGTCTGGCCCATCACATCACAGGCTGGGATGCACCGAAGCTGAGGAGCACCCCTGACATCCAGGGATGCTGTTCTGTTGAGCTTTTGCAATGGCAGTGGCAGTGGGATCCCTATGGATGGTTCTGAGCTGCCCCAAAGGGAGTGGCTGCTTGGTGAGTTCAAGATACCTTGTCATTCATCTCCTTCTGCACTTCCAGTGGGAGCGTGTTGTCCGTCTCTGGGCTCAGCATATTTGGGCCAACACAGATGGCCAGGTTGCTGGAGTCCATCCTGTTGGTCTCAGCATTTTGGCTGATGTGGCGGAGCAGAGAGAGCAAGTGCTTGAGCAAGACGAGGTTTGGTTTAGGCAGTTTGTCAGCCACCCTGCATGAACAGAAACAAAATGTGACATTAATTGATGGTGCAGTGGCTTCTGCTTCTCTATTTGAGCAAGTCTCAATTAAAATCAGACAGACAACCTTCCTTCAGAAAGAGTCACGTGTGTGTTTTGTTCACTGCTTATGAGAAGTATCATTCAGAAATCCCCAACTGCAGCTGAGCATATGGTTAATTACAAAATTTTTAATTATGAGGTCTTGACTGAAGGGCAGCACTGCAGCAGCCCATGTCCTTGCGTAGACTTCACTGCCAGAGGATGTGAAAGGTGCATGTTAGTGCCTGTCCCACAGCACCATGACTATGTTAGCTGAGACACTGCAGCCTCTGCCCTCTTCCTAAGCTAGTTGTTTCATAGAACAATCTCAAAAAAGATCAGGAAGTGCTGCTGCTGGAGCCCTCTAAACCAAACCCCATGGAGCAATACCAAGCTGATATAAATGATAGGTTTTTAAATGAGACTCTTAATTTCAAAAGACATCGTTGGCCTCTACCAGCCACTCCATCATATTGGGTCTGGTTGCAGAATTTCCTGGTTGAAAAACTTACTCTTTCAATTCTTCAATTTTTTCCTGCTTGCTTGGCTTCTCCAGAGCTTGCATCCACTTCTCATAGAGGTCAGCTGACAGGAGTTTGGAGGGAATATTTCGGAGAAAGTCCTGCAAGGCCAAGAAATTGAGATGAAGCTTTGACACTATCTCTGAGGACAGAGGGAGCATTACTGTCACATGGGCTTTCTAGGAGGCAGGTTGACTTGAGCAGGAAAATGCTCAAGTGCACTTGAACTTGTGTGGTAACAGGAACCAGCTTTCAGCTGCTTTTTGTTCACCCATAAATCTCACTAATCCTCCTGGGAGGATGCTGAGGAGGAGGAAAAAGTGAGTTTCCTCAGGGCATGCAGGAAATCAGCAGCACAAGTAGGTCTGAAAATCAGGTGGACAAGGAAAATTCCAAACTTTCCTAACCCTGAAACATTTGTTCTGGCTTTGTTCTGGCTTTAGTTTGGAGTCTCACCTACATCAGCTCTGGGCACTGGAGTGGGCCTGTGCAGATTAGCAATGTCCTCCCACCAATGTAGCTCAGAGTTGCTCACCTTCAAAACCACTGCCAGCAGGTGGACAGATTTGCTTTTCAAATCCACATTGCCACCTTTGTTTAGGTCCTCCTTCAATTCCTTTCGTGCTTTCTCATTGGCAGCTTTTCTGAATATCCCTTCAGAGAAAGGTCCTTTCATATACAATATAGCTAGGAGATCCTTCAGGGGAAAAAAATCAAACAGGAATGAGAAAACAGTTACTTGGGTGCAGGAAGGTCCTTGAGCAGGACATTTCTTTAGAAACAGAAGAAAAATTGTCCAGAGGTACACTGTGCTCTGATTAGTTCAATGTCTAGTTCCTGCTTCAAGTAGATTACATGGGCAACAGCCTGATTTTCCCCCACTCCACCCTCTTTTTGAACTGGTGAATTCCACTAACTTCAGTGGAGTCATCTTTGCTTCCTTCCATAAGGAAACATGGGATGTCTTAAGTCTTAGTTCAAATCCCTTCCCTCACAAGCCAGGCAAATATTGCTTATAAGAGACCAATGCCTGTTATTGGGAGAATCAATTCAGTGGCAGAACTGTTACAAGACCATTTTTATCCAGAAGACAGTGTTTAGGTATTTGTTGGTGGCAGTCCATAGCTATACATTTTTTTCAGGGAAATACAGAAATCCTTGGACGTTTATGCTGCTGAAAGATTTACTTAAATTACTGCTGTAGAATCAGAGAAGTTTATATTAAGGAGCAGATCTTCATCTCCTATTGCTGGTCCTGGTTTGCCTCCAAGTTATTTCCAGTGAAATCTGAGTGGGCTCAGCAAAACCCATAGACCTGACCCTTTGTACATCTGGGATGGACCCTGAGCTTATCAGGAGTGTGTGTGGAAGGGAAACACCAAAATCACTTATTTCCTGGGTGCTGCAGCACAAGTACTGGGGTTCCTGCCTCACAATGAAGGCAGAGTTATGATAACTGTATCCCCACACTTCCTTACCTGGACTGGCTGGGGCAGTGTGTCATCTTCTCCACAGATAATTGCCAGAGGCTGGCCAAATAGAGTGATTTTGGCACCCAAGTCTAGCTGTTCTGGGGAATTTCCATTGGTAAAGCTTCGTCTCAGAGTAAATGACTGCGATATCAACTTCTTTCTTTTCTTTGTTCCATCTGCTGCAAGCAAAAGGAAAGCAAAAAACAGTTTAAAAAAACTCCAAACCCTGACAGAGCACTATATGGTCTTTGATCTGTGTATAGTGCAGAGATGTATGTTGAAACAACTCAAACTAAATGGGGAGAAACTTAAAGACAACTAAGTGGTTACTAGGGAAACAACTGCCTAAACTGTAAAACTGTGACCAACCCTCTAAGGCCACCACCTTTCCTGTTTTGGGTTGGGTGTTTTTTTCATTCTAGTCACTGTTTCTTCTTAGAGAGTGGGAACACACAAGGCACAGAAATAACATTTATAGAGATTTTTGATATTGGAAAGATTAAGAGTGGAAATAGGGGCTCCTGCTTTTTGGCCTCTTTTACAGCCTGAAATAAAAACACATTGCTCCACCTCTGCCAGCTTTGGAGCCAGCTCTAACAACAGTGCTCTTCTAGAGCTAGTGCTTGCCCCCTGCCAGCCTGCCAGTGGAAGGTGATACTTCCAGAGGATGGGAGCATCACAGTAGTGCCTCACTGGCTTCAGGGTCAGAAATCTCTTAGTGTGGGTTTTGCATCTGCTTCATAAAGAGGAGGGCATGATAAGAATTTAGAGATGGTAGTTGTATTGCGTTGGGGTGTGCCTTTTTTTCCCTTTCAGAAACAGTGAGAGAAAGATCCTTTTGATGGAAAGCTTTCTAAAAGATTTGCCTTCTGTAAATTTCCAGTGATGTGCCTTCTACTCCAAAATGAAGTTGTCTTACGCAGATGAGAAATTCTCAGGACCTGTCTTTTGTGGCTTAGCACAAGTCCTTGGTAGCGAGGGGTTAAAAGCTATGAGAAAGTCACCTAACATTATAGTGTCATATAAAATATTTGCTTCTGATACTTCTGAAAGCTGGTCTGATATGATGGTCTGCGCTCCAAATCTGACCCTGCCCTGCTAATGGTCTCCTCTGGGTTGTTTACAGGTTGCTGAGGTTTTGCATGGTGAGAAAAAATAAGTGCTGTTGCTGCTTCCAGGAGGGTTTATTTGCTCTGGCGAGCAACAGCTGGTAGCAGTACTCAGTACTTGCTTGCAGTGCCACACCTCAGTGGGGATGCTCAAGTGAGAAAGAAACACATTTACTTCCCACCACTGCCAGGGAACACACTGAAACAGCTCTAAGGACCAGGGGACAGGGATACAAGACCTCTGGCACTCAACACTGTCACCTCTGCCATTAAGCATAAGGTAAAGAAGTAATTTGCAAGCAAGTGGCACTCCAGCACTTAAGCCCTCTCCTAGATGTGGGCTATGGATTACTCTCAGGGAGGGGAAGTGGGCAGTTTCGGGTGGTTTTGCACAAGTGCCGGCTTGCAAGCATTATATAAGAAGGCAGTTCCTCAGTTGGTTTTTAAAACTCACCAGTTGAGAGGCAAAGTCTGTCTTCAGCATCTGCTGGGACCAACGGGGGGCATTTCTTGGCATCAGCCTGCAAGAAGCATGTTCGGGTTAACAGACCTGCCACCAGTAGCAAGGGGCACCAGTAGCAAGGGGCACCAGCGAGTTGCTGAAGCTCCTCATAAATCTCTGGGGGGCTCCAGAGAATAACCGGAGCAAGTCCAACACCTGCTGAAGAAGTGCCTCAGTCCAGGACTGACAGTGCTTCACTGCTGAATAGAGGGGTCTGTGGTAAACCCTGCAGCAGCCACCCCAGTCATGCCCGGCAGGTCACAACCCTGTGCTCTTTCAGGCTGCTTGTTTAATCCACAGAAGCCACAGCTGGACGCAGCCTGCTCTTTTGTGTTCTCCCCTGGCACAGGAAGTTTCCTCCCAAACTCCTCCGGGGAGCCCTGATGGCTCTGAAGACTGAAAGATACCTGAGCAAAGCTCCTCTGGAGCCAAGGGAATGCACTGACTACCCCCAGCGATGCCCAGCTCCTGCTCAGTGCTGCACAGAGCTGCCTTTGAAAAGCTCTGCCCGCTCGTGGGTTAGGGTAGGCAGACGGCAGCTCTTATAGGGGCCACCCCCACTTTGCTAAGATATCTCACACCAGTACCCAAGAAAGAGCCGGGAAAATGTAGGGGCTGCTTACCTCTGATTGGCACTCAATCAGACTCTCCATGTTTCCAGCATTTAGCGTCTTTGACTAGGCAAGAAAACAAAGACATTGTGAGTAATTGAATGCTATGGTTTAGAAATCAGAGCTTTTCAAAATCACTGTTGACAGAGCTGAAACAATTAAGACACTCACAGTATTACAGCTGCTGAACACTTTCATTAGGAGTTTGATTGGGGGAGCTCTGGACACTCTGGTTTCCTTCAATCCTTTTGTTTGCCTATTTATTAAAGAGAGAATGGACAAAGAAAGAGCGTTGTAAAACTACACCCTTCTTGTCTTTCTCCCCTGCAAGCCAGTCTGGCATATATGATTCTGAACCAGCAAAATGTCCCACTCAAGGAAACCATAAAGCCCTTCTCCAAAAGGGTGCTCAGCCCTGCTGCCTTAGCTGCCTCTCAATTAAAACAAAATAAAAGCAGCTTTCCATTTTTAATTCATGCAAAATATGAGCAAATGGTGACAGCTACATATGGTCGTTAATCTGCAAACACGAAGCTAAGAGACCCGGTCAGCTCTGCCTACGAGCTACACTTAGCAGTGGGCACATCTCTCCCCCGTCTATATTTTTGTACAGGTCTGTACAGCTGCATCTGAAGCCCCTCTCCTGACTTCAACCACAATGCCACAGATTTTATCTGAGTCAGTACTTACCCAAGGAGTGAGTCCAGCCAGAGCTCCTTTACCTCCCGTGAACTGCAAAGGAAAGGAGAAACAGCATCACTTTCCACTGCTACTAATCCTTTGGACGGAGGCAGGCGACTAAACAGTCTACACCACGTGTGCTGCCTTATATTTGCAGTAGGGGCAGGTGGAAATTCACAGACAGGAAGAAGCATCATGGGGCAGGACAGAGACGCTACAAAATTTCTGGCTTCCTCTTTCCTTTTAGAGGAGATACTTTTTTTCCCTTAAAAAAAAAAAAAAAAAAGTAGCTCTGGTAGCTGTTATGGTGGAAAAGATGAGACACTCACCAGGTAAAGGTTCCAACTCTCATCACCAGCACAAGGTGGGATGTGCAGAGGGGACTGCAGTGTGGGCAGGTTCTCCTTACCATTAAAGGGCAGTGGGTACAATCATTCCTTTGACTGCTCAGAAACATCACATTTGGCAGTTCAAAGCAGCACCACCAAGTCAAGTTACACAAAGGTAGTTAAAATCAGGGGGGAGTGGAATAGACAAGATTCAGGGAAATGTTTCTGTATATTTTTGTAAAAGCTAATGGCAACAGTTTACTGTCTGCAAGCAGATGTAGAAACACAGTTTACCAGTGCAAAGTTGTTCTAGAGAGTCTAAGCACCGGACTTCTATAGAAGAAGTGGCACTATATAATAATTTAGTAATGTATGACGATATGTAATATAAAGTCTTGCTTAAAATATGTCTTATTAAGAATTATGTGTCCACATATTAAAGTTTAATTCAGCTGAAGAGATAAAAATATCCAGGAATGATCTATCTCTGCTCTCTCTGTAGTTTTTCAGGATTTGTTGCTAACTGCTCCCAGCCTGGGCACATCAGGAATATAGTACTCTACCAGGCTATTATGAAAATTCATCAATGTTTGATGTTAAATGCATGATACTAATTCTATTGATTTATTGACCAAGGCAAATTACAAACCTCTTCTGGGTGCCAGTCTTTTAAACTTGTGAAAAAGAGGAGTTAAGGCTGAGTCAAAAGGTAGGGAATTCTTCAGCAGTGGATTCAGGAGTAAAGCCCACTTGTGAAACTGTGTTTTTTCTGCTGCTTCCCTTATGGATGCTTCGTTTCACATGTGCAGAGGGTGGGGCTGTGTCTTAGCACAGTTTTTTGCAGATGCACGTAATGGCTACATCCGCTGCTGAATTTGTCCTGAAAGCCATTCTTTGCTTAACCACATCAGACCTGGCCTGTGTAGTACTGACCCTGTCTTATGCAAAACAGAAAGGTGATCTCAGCTTGACCCTGGCAGAAATCCTAAGTGCAAAATTCACTAGTGGTTAGATAGAGATGTGTCCAGAAGGGCAAAAGGAGAGCCACCCTGTTTGGGTTTTTTGAGGGGATTTTTTTTGTTTGTTTTTGGGGTGAGGTGGGAAAGTTACTGTAGAAGACCTTTCAAGTCCTCCTGAGGCCCATCATTTCCATGCTCCTGTAGAGACAGTGGTGTGTAGAGTGGTTTAAGGCTGAAACTTAGAGGAATCTCAATCAATTACTCTGCAGCCCTGTGCATCTACCACTGATCTTTTACTCACTGCTGTAACTGATTTTTTTGTTAATTATCTGTCCCGTGACATCTGTCATTTCCCTACTAAATTCCATGGGCTGATGCACGGGGTTGCAGAAATACTGTCATCCTGCATCATTTTCTCCTGAGAATTTCTTATGAGGCTCCTTGGCAGCTGCAGCACCACTGCTGCTATTTCCGGGGGTATTCCTGGGACAAGGAGCATCTGTTTTTCACTACATCTGTTAAATGTATATCCAAACATACCTGTCTGTTAAGTATCTCAGAGGCTTAGGGGACCTATGCACTTCAGTTCTGCCTTGCCCTCAATTCCAGCACTGAACACAGATGTGTTTCTTACCTCAGTCTGTTGCATGACTAAAACACAGGGTTTGATCTGGAAAATGTGTGACTCGTGAAGAAAATGTGAGTTTAATGGGTGGCAATTTGGCAGGCCAGAAGCTTAAATTACAGTTAGGCCACAGCTGTACACAGGGCATAATGCTTTGAGTTTCCCGGGAAAAGATACAGTAATGGTTGGTGTGCTCATAGCACATCACCAGACTGTCCATTGGCACACACTGCTATATCTTTACCCAGTTAGTTCTAATCCATTAACAATTGTGGGGATATAATGGCCATTGTATGTGGAAGGTGTGTGTGTATAGGCCTGCCCATATGGAAAACAATTTGATTTTTTTTACCCTCCTGATAGCATTCTTTATTTAATAGCTCTTTTATGGTATGTATCACAAACACTCTATTTGTGCCAAAATTATTTTAAAGCGGCTTATTTTATTACAAACAAGTATGCCCCGTCTGACTAGCAGGCATCCGAAAAAGCTATGGTTTGGTGAAGTAATTGTGTGGCAACACAGAGGGAATCTTGGCTGGTTTTGTGCAAAGCAGTAAATGAGTATGTGCTGGCTCCTGCCGAGCACCTCAGAGCTGTGTGCAGGGTCCCAGGGTCAGAAGAGCTGCCCTGACACCTACCAGCCAGAGAAGCTTCACAGCTTCCTCCATCAGTGTGGAAAAGGTAACACAGATGTAGCACCCGAAGCCAATCTCCACACTGCATATTAACAGAAAAGGTCTGTCCTATGGGGCTTTTACAAATGAAATTCCCTTACATAAACAGCCTCTCCAAGATCTCTACCACCCAGCTCTGCTTTGCTTTGCACTTGAAATCTTTGCTGTGATCTGCTTCTCCCTCAGTTTGATACAGATCTTACACCATGATGCATCAGAGCAATATGTTTGTTGTCCCACAGACACTGCCCTGGGCGAGCAGAACAGATGTCAGGTGGCTTGGGCACACCTGGAGCTATTTCCAGGTGATGTCTAAGTGAGTGCACTGTCCTTCGAAGACACGGGATGTTCGCACAAAGATCAGGGCATGGTAGAGGGGGTGGACTTGCAAGGGTCTTGTAGGAGCTGTGTAGAAGCCTTTGTAGAAGCTCTTTCCCTCCTGTACGTCAGGTTGCTTCCCTCAGTTCTGCTGAAGTGCTTTACATTCACTGGAGGGAAAGCAGGAACAGAGACGTCCTGCAGAGCAGCCAACCCTGCATAGATTCAAACCTCTCAAGACTAGGTTTGCTCCTCAAGATGTGAAGAATTTTCCTTATAGAAGCCAGCACATCAGTTTGATGGCTCTGCTTCCCCCTGGTCCCAGGCAGCCCCTTTCTCTCCCAGCCCATGGTTGATTTTGTGCTCCACTCCCAAGTACTTTGCCCAACCAGTTTTTGAAGAGAGGGCTTATATAGCACTTGCTGTCAACACAGACCAAACAGTGATTTTCCCCTTTGTGTGAGTTCCAGTCAAGCTAGGCATTTCCTCCTCTTACACTGTAGCCCAGTGAAGAGCAGCATCAGTTGGCATGAGAAAGGAATCAGTAGCTGACAGCAAACAAAAGAACAAAAGAATAAATCTACTGTGACTGGAGGGTGACTGTTTTCTTCCCTCCTCATCAAACCACAAATGGGAAAATCCCAGCCACAGCTCACTTTTATTTATTTCTATTACTCTTGCAAATGTTTGACACGGTAGCTTCTAGAAACAAAGGAGTGTGTGAATGAATCTTGAAACCTGCCTTTGCCCTGTAGTTGTACCAGCGAGGAGGCAGCAGGAGTGTAACTGTGAGAAGGGTTCAGCAGGATGCGCCTGGAGCAGTGACTCTTTCATGTCCATATAGAGCAGAAAGAGCCTTCAGCAGTCCCTCTCCATGTGAAAAAGGGATTGTATTCCAGTTTTGTCTTCACTGCCACAGCTGCAGTCTCCCCAGGGAACAATAGGAACACTTACCAAAATAAGGAAAGCAATTATGCCGAAGTCAGAGGTTGTTGGGTTTGTTGTTTTTTTGGAAAGGAAAGCTCTGTACAATCTGTCCATGGACTCAAGGAACAGGGTGGCAAGTGGGTTCCCGGTAACAGGTCACACTTATACGTGCCTTCTGAAGGCAGCTCTGATTTCCTATCACTCACTCTCCAGAGCGTGTTATGGATTGCATAGGCACAGTTCAGGGTTTATTCACAGAAAACAGGATGGACGGAGCTTTGGTCAGACCAATCCCTACCTCTTACATGTAACAGTTCAGAATGAGATTCATCAACCCAGCTGGTGCTGAACTCCTGCAGGAGTCAGGTGGAACCTGGGCTCATACTAACCCTGCCTTTGGAAAGTGAAACTCACTGTCAGTTTTTCCCAGCTCTGTTCAGCCAATCTCTACACTGAATTAGATATCAAGGTTATATTGTAGTGTGGGTTACACTGCACCACCCTTCTACATACTGTGTTACTACTGCACAGGAAAAAGTTACAAATCAAAAATAACACCATAAATACAAAGACAAGGGTGTTTTCGGTATCCTTCCCATGACACTCTTTTGGTTGTATTTGCTTTGCAGGATGTTTTGTTTACTCTTTCATGGATGCTTTCCCCAAGACTAAATTGTCAGCTCTCAAGATTTTTACTCACCTTCAGGTGACTGGTTCCAGCAGATCTTTTTTTAGCTGTGGAGAACAGGTGCATATGAAACATGTTTCCAAAGGGTTTGCACTGCTGTTCAGATGTGTTTGAATGGGAATTACTCATTCCTTGGGCTCCCTGAGGTGGCCTGCATAAAGGCATCAGGGAATTGAAGTTGCCCATCATTTCTGATTGAGCAGATGCAGATTTAAACCTTTTCTTGCTTACAAAATGGTGATAGAGAATATGTATATTTCATTCTGATGCCTTTTCTTCGCAAGATTTCTGGTTGAAGGTACTCAAAAAATATTGGAAAAGTGAGATGCTCACTTTTTTTGTTGCTCCAGCAGGTTTCTCATTTATTTTGCTTCTTTATGCTGTTCATTCACAAATCAGAAAGTGAGATGGGACTTTTCTGCCAAGTTCATTTGCTCTCAGGGACAGATTATACTTCTTAATGAATACAAAGAGGTGTGAGTCTTGATTTTGCTTTTCAGGATTAATACAGATGTTTTCTCTTCAATTTTTTTTTTTTTTAATGTAGGTTTGTATTTCTCCTGTTTCTGCACCTTTTGTTTGGCTTTGAATTTCAGCATCAAAATTATCTCAGATCTCATAATGAGAATTGGGAAACCAGAGATAACCTGGTTTTCACATAGAATTCTAACTTGCATGTGATTTTCAAGCATAAGTCATCTCACTTTCACACAAAATATAATCTGCAGACTGGCCTAGGAGCCAGTCTGGAATAAGACCGAGAAAACTTGGCCTGAGGGTAATTTTGGGTTTTGTTGTGTGTGTGTGCCCTATTGATACAAAAACTAGAAAAGAAAGCCAGACTCAGGAGAGGTAAGACCTTACCACTCCCCTGGCAGAGCAGGAGATGCTCTAGGCAAAGCAAGCACACATTGCCATAAACACAGCTGTCACCACAGGTGCTCAGGAGGAACAACCAGAAGTAGTTGGATTTTCCCCATTGTTTGTCTCCACTTGGCCTCCTCCAAGCCCCGGTGGTATGATGGGAACATCCCCAAACTCATAGTGTTGCCCTTGCGAGTTTATCATTCCTCGGTTGTACCTACTTCCTAAGTAATAAGTAGAACTGCCAGTAACCAGGTTCTCATCACCACTAAATTAACCAAGAATAGGAACTTTTATGACCACACACCTAGATTCCACCTTGCAGGCAAAAGTAGCGTCAGGCAAAGCAAATCTTTCCAGGCACAACTCTGCTGACTACAGTTAAACTCCTCTGAGCACATTTGACCCCATACTTGGGGAGGGTTGTTTGCTGTCATGTGCTGTCCTTGTGCATACACATCCACACACAGCAAAATAAAATGTTCTTCTCTGAAGTTTTGGCCACCCATCAAAATCAAGATGATAAATTCGAAGCAAACATCTCCATATTAGCTGGTGATTGCCATATTGTTGCTACTAGCAACAGCTGCCCTGTTAGTGTTTTATATAAACACTCCGCTTCTCTGTTGCTGTCCCGGTTTAAAGCATGACTACCTTATGAGGATTTCTGAAAGCAAGTGCTTCTTATGGTACAGGCTCTGCCTCCTGCTGCAGGGCATCATGAGGTCCCTGGGCAAACGGGACCGCGGCTGCTGCTGCTGCGGAAGGGACATGCGGAGTGTGGAGGGGCACCGTAGGGTAGGGCTCCAACTCCGACCGGCACAACTCGAGGGCACCGAGGGCTGCCGCGCCTGGAACCAGGGCAGCCAGGTCCTCACTCTCATATTTGCAAAAGCACAGTGACACTTCCAGGCTAGGAATAAGAGAGGAATTCCCACCCTCCAGGGCATGCAGGACCTGGAATCACCTCCTAATGAGAGTGGGGTCAAGGGAAGAAAAAATGCTTTTGTGGTTGAGTTCTGCTATTTGAGTAATTACTGGAGAGGGCTCAGCTAGAGCAGCCAGGCTGTTCTCTTCAGGCCTGCATTCCTGTAAAGTCAGCCATTAATTTATGCTGCTGACATGCAGACCAGGTGCTGTTATGGCTGCCTTTGCTTATTCCACTTGTGTGTGCCTGCTCTGAACCCTGCATTTGCTTTCAGACCTGCAGTCACCGCACAGAAATGACAGTAGAGAGTATGTAGAGAAGGCACCCTGCATGCCACAGTGCCCATTTCCCTGCTCAGGGGTGGCTGAGGCTTGAAAAGAAGAATTTATTCTCCATTTCCACTTCCTTTTAAAGGTTTGTTTGTGGTTTGATTGAGCTTTACCTTTTCTCCCATTTATCAGATGAGTCTGTTTCTTTGGGTTTTTTCAATCTGAAAACAGTTGCTGTGTGTGGTCTTACAGTCATGAACTGCCTTACTTAGAATGAGCAAAGAAAATTTTCTAGGGGAGGATATATCTTTGACCAGGTCAGCTGATACAGGCACAAAACCCTTTCTCAGGTCTGAAAAGAAATGCCTGTCCTCACCCTAAGGACAAGTTGAGAAGAAATGCTCTGAATTTTACTAGATCCTTTTATCAATTACATAGTTACTTGTCAAGATAAGATTAGGTGCCCCAGAAGTACCTCAAGAAGGGTCTTTTCAAAGAGAGATGAAATCCTTTTACCTTTGGGCACCATGAGATCTAAAAATTCTAAGCCAAAAGATATACAATTCAGCAATTGCTGTAACACTTGTGTAAACCAAAGACCATATTTCTACAGAGTCTACAAGTACTACTTGTGCAACACTGTGAACCAATCTTTTCCTCATGTAACTTAATTGAATTTAGTATTCAGAGAGTAAAAATGAACACTCATTATCCTCTAAGTTATGCCAAAACTAAGATGCTAGTACATTTTTAAGGGTGTCCTACTTCCACTTAGTATGTAATAAGGCGAAGTGGCTGTTCTTACTGCATTATACACAGATCTCCAGAGTGCATCTTTCAAACTTAACCCCCTGGAATTATTATAACAGCTCTAAGTTAGTCCTGTCCAATGCTATACTCAGCAAAAAAGTTTCCTAAAATCAGGCACTGAAATACAGCATATCTCTGTAATTTACTCCCGTCTGTGCTATTTTAGGAGAACCAGACCACTGGAAGAGAGAGTTTGAGGGGCCTTCGTTACATCCCAGTGGTCGTAACTCCTCCCTGCAACACTTCTGGTTGCTTCCAGAACCAAGCATGCCCACAGTTTTCTTGGACAAGAGCATGCTGCAATGTAAACTTGTCATAACTGTCAGACTGACATGAATAAACAATGCAGATAATATTTCTGTTCTGACCTTAAAGAAAAAGTCCTAATGAACATCACAGGCATGGAAAAAAATCATTGCTTTAAAAATTGAACAGGCTTACTCGGCACTCAGTTATCAAACAGTAAACAACCTATGACACAGTAATCCCCCTGTTAGGGAATTTTCAGACTAACCAAAGACTCCAATTTTATTTTTGTGTCAGGGTTCTGTGTGTGAACTCCAGGAGATCCTTCAGTTTGCCCTTTGATTTTCCATATGACATCTGAAAGGTAGCCTGCCTTCTTTCTGCCTCAGTTTCTCATGAATAACATGCTGAAAATAATAGGTGACTGCCAGGCATAAGGTGCTTTGGTATCTTGTGGTGAAAACTGGAACATAACAGGACAACCCCACAAAGAGTTGCTTCTTCTATCTCCTATGTGCCATATAGCAAATAGAAGTCCTGAATTTTAGCCTTAGTGACAAATCTGTGACAAAGCATTTTTTAAGTGCATCACCCATGAGGAAAATATGCTATTTTTCTGGGCATTATTTGTGTACCTCCAAGGTCTTTGCAGTTCTACTTACAGTAGAATAAAAATGCAGCATATTTCTGACCACATCAAATACTTATTTTAAGCATGCAGCTTGTCAGGATAATAGATGATAATGTGACAATTAAATAACCATTCAATATGGCAACTGAACTAGCTATTTCATCTAGATTCTGTAAAAAAAAAATTTTCTGAACATGAACTCCTCTCCTTTTTCCTGACCTCTGGGAAGGGATTTGACATGGAGACTCCAGCATGGTCACAGCAGAGGCTATTCTTTAAACACCAGGCTGACAGTGGGAAATGGTCTCACGATATCTACATGCTCTTCAAGGAGTTACTTCCTTCACTGTGAGCTTGCTGCCACACAGCACTGAAGTAATTGCAACTGCTGTGTACCTTCAGGCTCCTAAGGAGGCTCTTGCCTTGTATTTTCAACATAGAATAAGTGCTGGAGGTAAGAGGTAGCTGCCAATTTCATAAACTTTGTATTTAATCTTCTAAAAAACCACTGGGATAGCGACTGGAGGGATGTGTGTATGGAGATTGACTTCTTGCTCTATATCCCAACAACAAGCCAGAGAACATTCCTTTCCACCACTGTGACACCAGCTGTTTGAGATGTTCTGTGTGTCAAAGCACTTGATTCAGTTCATCACTTTTCACCAAAATGCTTCAACAAACATTTAGTAGAACACGCTGAAGAGTG
Source organism: Oxyruncus cristatus (assembly GCA_013399855.1). NCBI lineage: Eukaryota > Metazoa > Chordata > Aves > Passeriformes > Cotingidae > Oxyruncus > Oxyruncus cristatus. The sequence continues at coordinate 1,581,411 of VXAY01007011.1, read as the reverse complement.
AACTGAATACTTTGGGTTCCAAGAGAGAAATCACTGCTTTATCCTTGTAATTAATAGGTTTGCCCCTTTCCTCTACTCTCATCACAAGCAAGTGAAAATCAATGGTATTTGGGTTTATGTAGCACTTCAGAGCTTGAGATTTCTCTCTTTTATTTTCAGTACACTGGAGTACCTGCTGCAGAGACAAAGGCCCATTTTATGCCCCAAAGATTACATATTTTAACTAATAGCAACAATATCCTTTCTTTGGTCAACCAGCAATTTTTGCTTAGCTGACCTTGAAGAATTTTGGCTGAGGTTTGGCCAGTATTCTATGTAGATAAGGTGATTTTAATGAAAATAAGATAAAAAAAGATGCCTGTATTTTTCAGTTTTGTTTCTAAATGCTGAATTATGTTGTACTGATTAAAAAAAAGATCTACACGTTTCATCAGTTGAAAGTAGTTTGCTTAATTTCTGATACAGAGCTAACTCTAAAAAAGGCAATTACACTCAGACGTTGTGGTTGTTCTTTCATCTTCCTTCTCTTTTTTCTTCTGTATTATTATTGCTTAGTAGATCCTAGTTTTAGTTCCTCAAAATTCAGGTTTTGTTTGTTCCCCTTTTCTCAATACGTAAGATAACACTAGTTTTGCAGAATGAATTTTCCCGCCAAAAATGCCTTCCCTTGCAGTGGTCTGTGTGGTTGTTTCTGTATCCGTGTAGGTATAACTGAACTGGGGCTGATTCCTGCAGCCTGGCTCTCCATTCACCCCAGATTTAAAACACCACCACCATCCTGTTTAGGTGATGTTCAAAATTAAACAGTGATAAGTTGCTAGAAAAAATGGGGGGAAAATCCCAGGCCTTTGTTTTTGGATTGTGTGTTATGAGAGAACACCTATAAATGCCTGCTGTCATGAAATATGCTGTTACTTTTAATAAAATTGTCTGTCCTCAAAATGGGGAATTTCCATTAGAAACCACGGACATGGTGGTTTCACAATGATACATATGTATGAGGGATGCGCTTTGTGTGGTCAGGATATCACCCGATTCCCTATTCCTGGGATGGAAACAGCATATCGCCACTGGTGGGATCTCATCTCCTTTGCTGTGACTTGTGCCCCATCTGAGCAGGAGAGGGCTGGAGCTGCCCTTGTCAGCTGTGTGCATCCTTGTGCTGGGGAGTTACCACTGAGGGCTCTGGTGAGGAAGTGTAAGCCAAGGACCAGATCCTCAAAGACACTTAGGGACTTGCTGCCTTTTTAATCACCATCCTCATTTAAAACAGGAGCTGGGAACACAATTGCCTTGGCAAATTCTGTCTGGGAGAGGTCAGGACAGCTCTTGCAACATAAGGTGTAAGTCCTTTCAGTTTTCTCTTCTTCATGATCTCTTTGCACCAAGTATGGTTGAGACAAAACTAACCCGTGCTTGGGCAGTGCTTTTCGTTGTGATCCCTTTTAGTTTCAATACCAGTGAAAGGAGGTACAGAGAGTCTACATGATGCATTCCCCAAATAATTTCAATAGAAAACAATGGTAAAAGCATAAAATCATGACCTAGACTGCACCTGATAATACAGAGGATGGATTTAATATCAGGGTGCTTGCCTGAAATTCCAGATCTGGGGGCACATAGAGAAAAGGGGTGGGTATCAGCATCTGAGTTTTCATTTGAGTTGTCACAGAAATATTGCACATGAATATTGCAAAGCTGGGATTCAGAGACAGGTTGCTCTAAATAGTACTTAAATCAAGTTTTAGTTGATGACTTGTCTCTAAAAAATTATTCAAAGATCTACTCACCAAAATTTTATGAATTAAGAGATTTCATTGTGTCCCTAGTGGAACTCTGCTCTGATTGAACTCTGCCTTGGACTAACTTGTGGGGCCGCAGTGAGATGTTCCTTTAGTGCAATATCCTTTACTGTAAGTGAGCCGCATCACTGCTATCCTTTGGAATATCTTCACTATGGTACCATGTGTATAAACCTTCGACAGGACTTTGACCTGCTAATAATCTTGTGCACAGGCAGAAACCGTCCCTTCTCCACGAACTTGGTGCATTAAAAGGGACACACTTGACCACAGGAAAATGAAGAAGGTACCGCTTTCCTTCATGAGCAGTGCTATAATGCAAAGTGTAAAATATGAATCCTTTAAAGGTCTTGCAAGAATTCAGGAGGTGTTTGGATATTCCCATATAACATGCAACAATAACAAAGGTGTAGAGAAAACCAAGCAATCATCCTATTGTGTTGGCTGATTATGGATAACACCACTTGCACATGTCATAGCTGATTTGGACTACAGACTCCACAGCTTCCACTGGGCCTCATCCCATTAATGCTGGCTAACCTGATTCCTACTAACCAGCTGTCCTATGGCAGAGTGTGTGTATGCTCACACTTCTCTCAAAACCTCCAGGGATGGTTACAGTTCAATTTAAGAGCAGCTAGTAACAAATCTTCAATATATCTACTGACTGAGTTCTCTGTAGATGAGAGCTAAATATATTGTAAGGGCGATTTGATTGTTGTCCCTGTTTTTGCTATGTATGAATCTTAAAATCTTTCATCTGAGGGACCCACAAGCCTTCACAGTGTCTTTGCTTTTCAGCATAAATACAGAGTTTTTATATATGTAAGTTACAGAGTGATAAAAATACCTTTGCATTGCTTTCTTTAAAGCTCCACTCAGGGAGGTAGAAGGTACCAAACATTGTCAAAGACATTTGCAAGCTTGGATTGCCTTGGGAACACTTCGTTTGCCTATAAACAACTATCAGTTCCCATCAGTACCAATCCAGCAACAACAGCAGCTACCATGCTGAGAACATCTGACAGCTGTCAAATTGGCTGCGACAGAGCAGGGAGGAGGGAGATGGTTTAGTCAGTTGAACAGCTTCCACCTCAGCTGTGGCACATAATGTTCGTGGGCCCATGAGGTAGGGAGGCAGCAGTTGATAGAGATGCTGAACGAAGAGATGGCTGCTCCTCAGATGTAAATATGCATCTTTATCTTTGAGACAGCAGCCCTCACCTGGTGCAGGCCATCATGACTTGGTTTTTGACTAAACCCTTAAAATGACAGTGTTCAAGCTCGGAGCTGGTGGATAGTGAGAGGGCTTGTGGCAAGAACATCTGGCTGACATCTTTAAGGATACAAACATAACAAATAATTACCAGCAAAGAAAAAGAATTATTTAACAACTATACAGATATAATATTCTTCTACTTTTCTCTCTCATTTTCTCTTTTCAGACTGATGGTGGGGTGGAGTAAGAAATCCAGATACTAGTGGAAGTTATACATAATGAAATGCAGAAGTTGGGTAGTTGAAAGAGAGTGCTCAATGAGGAGCAAGCAGCTCTCATCATACCCATGTCACCCAGCTTGTGCAGTGCCCTTAACTGAGGGCAGGGATAGCACGGAGGTCACAGACAGAAAAAGCGACAAGCAGAAGGAACCTGTCCTCCAGCTGCTTGGATATCTACATCTGTTTTTCCACTTGTTTTGCCTTTGGGATACAGATCCAAAGTCACAGTACAGATTGTCAAGAGGGAAAACAGACTAGAAGGGGTCTGCTGGGTTTCTGTAGAGCCACCTGAAGTTATTGAGAAAAAGCTATGCGTCATGCTTGCTCTGAATGAGAACAACAGGGAGAAAAATGGTTTCTGGAAAAGTAGGCTGTCTTTACTGACCTGCACTGTTCCTTTTTTTTTCCCCTCTCCAGTTGATGAACCCTTTTATCCTAAACAGAAGTGGAATGGGAATCTGTGACTTTGGTGTGAATGGCTGCCCAGTGAAGCCACCTCCCTGGACTTGGCTTAAGCTGGGTTGCAACTTTTCTTCCATTCTGATTTATAAACACAGCTAATTCTTCTTGCCAGGGGCTTGGGAGCCCCAGCTTTCAAACTCAGGCTCACAAACATGGAAATCTGAAATGAAAGGATCCATATGCCTGCACAACAAGAGATAATTTTAAAAAGGGAGGGAGGTTTCTCTCTAATAAAGACATGGGAAATTACATTAAAGAATTGAAGAAAGAAAGTGATCTTGATTGCTAAGTCAAACTGGGAAGTAACTGGGAAGTCTCCACTTCATGGTTTTATGGGCAAACCTATTTTAGCTGCCTTGAATCTGTGTGCTCTCCTAATGTCTCTCATATGGCTACACAAAATTTTTTTTCTTAAAATCCCTTTCTTATTCTGGATTTGAAATAAATGCATAAGGAGTGGGCTTAAGATAAATATAAATAATATCTTTCTTATTTAAAAATTTTAATACATCTCATTGCAACCCATGTGGTGTTTTCTAGCCCATTTTTATTTCTGTAATGAGATATGCAGCTACCTCACAGTAGCTCTGATTATGTTTCCCCTCCACACTGTTCAGTTTCTCTTGTCTTTGTACCATTCAGCCTGAGGTTTGTTTTGTTGGTTTTTTCCCCTGGAAATGCATTCCTCACTGGACTATTATTTCTCTCATAATTTCTTGGAATAAGTTTTGCAAGAGGGGCAGAAGGGAAGTTACTTCTGCAGATTATGAAGATGTTTTTCTTAGAGGCTCAAAATATCCAAAACTGGACATCACAGCGAATGATGTTGCAATTAAAATTCACTCAGTGAATTTAACTTTCGTTTTGCTAGTTCGCAACAAGAGACAGGGAAGTGGCGCAATGTTTCTAGGTCTGTGACTGACATTGTTTGTCTAGCCTGATTTTCACACTGCTTTTTATTTCAGTGCAACTCTCTTCCCTTCCAGTTTCTTTGGAAATACCTTGGGAAATTAGAGTTTTGTGCAAACTGAACAGGCTTTTCTTCCAAAAATTTGTAAGACTCAGAAACTTTTCATGGGATGAGTAAAGCGTTCCTTATCCAGCTCATCATCCTGTGTCTGAAAAGGTCATGAATTCCTCATGTAAGAGAGATCAAGGAGGCCAGGAAGGCTTGGATATCGGTCAGCAAAGCCTAAATCCCACCTTCCCTTTGGCTCTGAGTATAGAGTGTAAGTTTCTTCTGAAACAGAGTTGGTGCTTCATGTGCCTGCACCAGCCCTGTGCCATCCCAGGATGAAGGAGCTCTGCTCCTACATGTGATATCCACATGGCTGGCCTTTCCCTTCCATTTTCCCATTCTTACTTCTGCTGAATGTTCAAATGTTCATTTGTAGTCTCTCCATACCAATATAATGTTTTCCAGGACTTCTGCGTCAGGATTGTTCTTCAAAGTGCTCATGGCACTGTCCAAGGGAGGTAGGTGATCAGGGCTTTTCCAAATCAGGTCATTCCTGTCTTCGCTCTGTCTAAGACTGTGCAAGGTTGGTAACAGGATCTGACATGGCAGGATCTGGCCCTATCCTGTACAGTGGGGACTGCTCTTGGGTATTTCTAACAAGGAGCTGCCGCTGCCCCCAGGAACACACAGGCTGCAAGGAAAAAAGGAGGTGAGGTGGAAGAAAGGCAGTGTTCTCACCCTTTTCTGGCAGACTAACAATGGAGAAACATAAAGTTACTAAAGGCTTGTCTGACATAAAGGTGGACAAAGCCAGAAGCTATCTTTACGGGAGTCCCTTTCAATCCTGGATCTCTACATCTTGTATAACTTTCACTTACTAGTGAGCTGTGCCATGAAATAAAGAGATCTCAGTGGTTCTCTAGATTTTATACAGGCCATTCATTCCTTCCAGAGCTGTCACAGCCTGCAGTTTAGGATTTCTAAGAGGAATGGTGCTTACTGGTGTTCAACTACTTTTAGACAACTCAAGTGAAAGTAAATCTGTGGTCTCCTGTGACCAAGAGTGACCACTTTCCTCTTGATAGGAGTACACAAAAGATGCATGCCTGCACATCTGCCCTTCTTGTCTCTGCCATCTACACCAGTCCCCTTAATCTAACCAGCTTATAATGATTTTTAGACTTACAACAATCAACAAGGGAGCACAGAAAGGTAAAAGTTTGCCCACTTTCACCTTGCTGAGACTGGAGGCCTTTGTCCATCTGTCCCATCTACACATACACATCTCAGCACAATTCCTCTCACAAACCTGGCCTTGCTGTTGTGGTGTGGCATGCTTACTGCATGGCCTGCTTACAAAGGGAAGATTAATGTGATCACAGTCTAGGTACAAAGTGGTGCCTCTACTTCCACTTTCCACATTCTGATACAAGCCTGAGATGACCCAGGTAGAATTGCAGATGAATGCTGTGCTGTGCAACCCAGCCCAGCTCTGTGTCACCGAAATTCACCAGAAAGGGTCAACAGGGAAATTAGCGGGCTAGAAAAGGATAAGAGAACTACTACATCTGAAGATGAGTACCTCCTGCTTTTCATCACACCTGAATATTACCTTCTTGCTGCATGTAACACACAGCTCACCAAGATCCAGCCTGTGCTTCAGCCAGAAGGTTGTGCCACAGCTGTAGAAGGAAGCGGCAGGGACTCAATTCTAGGTTGCCTTCTTAGGGCAACCATGGGAACCACCTCTTGGAGAGTCATTTCACCAAGCCAGAGCCTTGAATGGTCTTTGAGATTGGAGGTTCAGAGTTTCAGATGGCAGAAATCAGCAACATTCACTGCTGTGAAGACATTCTGACTGGCATTGCCATGGTTTCTGAGCTATGACATAAGTCTCCATTTTTTCCCTCCATCCTGCCATTTACACTGGCATCACTATCCCAACACTGACATTGCAGAAGCATGACACAAGCATTCTTTCCTTTTTTGAGATGATGGTTATAGTCAGTTTCATGTGTGGCAACACTAAGGGTTCACAGAAGGAGCAAAAGGTGTTGTTCAAACACAGTACAATATAACAGCTTTTGCCCAAAAAGGATGCAGTCAAAATCTGAGACTGTGGGTGGACACAGCCAATCCAAGGGTCTGGAATGAATGAGACATCCCTGTCTGTGCAAAGGTAGCAAGCATAACATCCATTGGCTACTTTTATTCTGTATAAAACAGACACTTCTACATCCAAGTTAGTTACCCAGACTCCCCACAGTCCAGAGAGAGAGTGACCAGGCATGTCTGTGTGGAGAGGAATTCTGTCCTACAGTAGAAACCAAAGACAGCTCAGGGGGTTTCTGCAGTTGGAACTGCCCTTTTCTGCCCATTAACTATAAAGGGGTTTAAACCACAGGTTCAGATGTTCAGTATTTCCCACACCACCACACATGTATGTTAAATACATAGTATGTATAGAGTAGCACACACAAGCAACACAACTCCTTCAGCCTAAGAGGAAAACTGGAGGGAGCCTGTTTTCCAGATGAAGAGATGAACTGATATGGAATACAAATCCCTCCTTCCTCTTCTTTATAGAAAAGTGCTTCTTTCAGTTCCGGACAAAGACAGACATCCTCCTTGGTGCAGCTCTTAGGAAATAACGCCACTGTTTCCTTCCACCCATACTGCTCACAATATGCAACAGTAGCCCCTTGCTCTTAAATCATTCTCTCCAGAAGTAGCCCTCACTCAGCTCTTTTGTGCCCTGAGGTGCATCTCATCTGCTCGCTAAGGTTCCCCTCAGCAGCATGGGTCTGTACCACTCTCATGCCTCCCTTATGATAAAGGAAACCTGGGATTGCCATGTCTGATTTTTCCTGGCAGTTTTGAAACAGCTGCTTTAGGTGCCTGCCATGCCACTGAGGATGCTCTAAGCTGCTTTCTCCCCTGCTTTGCCCAAGGCACAGAGGGCAAAATGCTCCCAGGCCCAGACAGCAGTTGGGTTTATGCCTCCAGTTTGACCAAGCAGAAGGCAGAAAGGAAAAAAAGGAATGAGAGCAGAGGCAGATCTGCAGGTGCGATTGCCTATGTCAGTAAGGGGCTCCTGCAAAGGCTACATAATAGCAGGTGCCGGTGAGTGCCATATCCAGCCCACTGTGCACCCACTGTGCATTCAGAAAGCAATTGCTGGTGACTTTTCTTCACACCAACCTCCTCCTCAGAGAGGAACTTGCTGGTTCTGAAGTGTTACACTTCTTGTTTGCATATGGGAGGCTGGTAAACCAGAAGCAGGGTCTGCTTCGTTGTGATGAACTAAACAAGCAACCAGGGAAAAAAACAGTCCCTTTACTCCAACCAGCTATAATGATTTTTAAACTTGCAACAACCTACAAGGGAGTACAGAAACGTAAAAGTTTGTTCTTTCAACTTCCTGAGACTGGGGCCTTTGACCACCTTTCTCATTAACGCTGCTAGGGACACCCGAAAACAAGGACTTAAGAACATATAACACTACATAATGGGTGAGATAGAAAGCCTTTCCATGGCAGCTGATCTGCTGAGTAACTGTCTAAAAGGCACATCAGAGAGATTTGCTCTGCAACACTAGTTCATGTGACCGACAGCATCATAAGACTTGTGGCAGCTGATTGGTGTCTTGCCTCAGTGCCTAGTGGCTTGTTGTGCAAGCATGAAAGTTTTCTACAACTGAGATACTCTCAGTTTCTTTTAAATGAGCTCTTCATTTTGTTGCCAATCAAGTGACTTAGCTTGGCTTGCGTTATTCTTTTGAAAGCAACTACATGCCTTTTGTTGTTCGAAAAATTTGCTGAATTGTTTGTTCACATGACCAGAATTCTCTGTTTTCTGGGACGTGTTCATCATCATTGCCCCACTGGGTCTTCCCTTAGTGCTGAAATGACCATTGCTTGTGTCATCCTCACAGCAGCTGACTGACTTAGTGATTACAAACTACAGTATATTTGAAAAAGCCAAAGGTAGAGTTTCAGACTATTTAGTAACACAGAGAAGGCTCTATAGTTGTCACATTCATGCTTTATCAACTAGCATTCAGCCAGCCCAAAATGAGGCCAAAGTTCTCTTGGGCACCTGAGAAACTGTTATTTGTCAACACCACCTGTGCGTGACTTCAAGCTATTTTTTTTATTTTTCACTTGAGGGTTTTAACCTTTCACAGATGACTTCAAACCTTCTCAGACCTTCAGAAACCAGCAGACACATACACATGCACACACACAAACAAACCTGTATCCATCAGCCCCAATACAAATAACTTTTCTGTGACATAACACTGACACTCATCTATGTTGCATTTTAAATACGCTGAACACCATTTATCAGTCCAAGTCACTGGGGCACATTCTATGTCTTGTCATGTTCCTGAGGTACCTCAGTGACCCATCAGTTGAGAGCTTCCGTTGATTGCAAGGTTAGCACAACAGCACCTCTGCCATCCTCCCCACCTTCACGACAAAAACAGATGGCGAAGATGGGTTTCGCAAGGTGAGAAAAAGACACAACCAGGGTAGACTCGTTCTTCTCCAGGTCTCCTCAAATCCTGGCTGGTCCCAGACCTCTCCACGCTTCTTTTCTTTGCAGTATGAGGCATCGAAAGACACCCTCAGAGGCAGAGCGAAAGCAATCAGCCAAACAAATCTTCTTTCCAGAGTATGGAACTTTCCAGAAGTAAGTCTTTTTTGCAAATATTTTCTGACCTGGAAGCTGTTGCAGCCAGACCCCCAAACCCCAGGGCAAGAAGGAAGGTCTGGAAGCTCTAACTGGTTCTTCAGATACAAATTGCCATCAGCCTATGTACTCTATGCTGGGAAGGAGCTGAAATCAGTGCAGACAGTGCTCCCAGCCTTAGGAAGGTCTTCCAGAGCTATCAGACGACACTGGATACACAGCCACTGTAACAGACAACCTCCTGGCCACTGGTCTGAGCTGATGGTGATAAAGTAAGATTCTGCTTTTGGAGTGGGTGACTATGTTTCAAGAAACAAGCTATTTTTATTTTATTTATTTGTTCCAAATTGAACAAGAAAACTTGGATTTTGAGGAGGCTAGCCAGAGTCTCAGAGCTCTATGAGCATTATCTCTGTCACCTTACAAAAGTGCATTGTGTAAGGAAAAGAAAACAGGATCAATCCCACTAAATGCAGTTACATATGCAGATATCCATACACACAGTTATGCCCACGTAATTCTGTCATTTTTACGTGGGAAAAAAAATACAGACATAGAGGACAGATTTGCAGACTGCATTTATAGTTCATATCCATAATAGTTCTGAGCCATATAGTGTCCATTTAAGGGGACAGCCCTGCCCTTTTTTCATGCTGATTGTGTTGAGGTGTCTACAGAGCAAATCCCCAAGCAACATTTAAACAACCTGAAGGCTTCTGTGTTGTGGTCTGATCCTCGGGGGTTGTGGTTTTCCCAACAGCCAAGTACAGTCTCCTTATATTGTATTTAAAATATTCTCAAGGAAGGGGAGGCCCAAAAATCTCAGTTGCAGAAGCACTCAACAAGAATGGAATACCCTGTGAATGAGGCTAGCATTTGTATTAGCTCTGTATTACCAGCATCCTTCTACTTCCTGATTTTAAAAACGTTTTAGGGAACTTCCTTTCTATTTTGGAACTTCTGCTTGTAGTTGCAATTGAAACCAAGACCTGTGAAGATATGTAGTGGTGGTAAACCCCTACAGATGACCACAGCAAAACTCCATACCAAAATACTCAGCAGCAGCTCATGAAAGCCTTTAACAAAGCTGAATTTTCAGCCTGAGACATTTTGTTGGAGAAAACCAGTGTACATAAAACATAAGAATGTAGGAATTAGCAGGTTGGATCAGGCTTCTGAACCACCTAAATCAGGTTTCTATCTCTAATGGCAAATGATGTGACTTGCTTCAGATACAGTTGCAAATCTCATACCTTTATAAGAAGCTTTTTCTCCCAAGCCTATAGTTTATTAATTTTATTTACTCTTGACAAAAGAATATAGGATTAGGCTGATATAGGTTCTTATTTGGTTAGAGACTGTTTTTCTAGAAAAAGAAAGAGATGTTATACACTGGTAACCATTTCAGTTTTACCAGTACATCAGCTTCTGTCCCCATGGGCAGAAGAGCACAGAGTTCAAAGGAAAGATTGCTGGTAGGGACCTGGAGCATTCTTCTGGGTATCTTCTACCCTTCAAAGTAGAATCAATTAACAAACTTATGTCTAGTCCATGCAAGCTGTGACACATATGATGCCTTTTTACAGTAAGTCTTGGCAGTGGGACTGTGAGCTTGCTGTTCTCTGCGAGAGTATATGCTTTTTGCATCACTCACTTCTCTCAGCCATATGTAGAAAGATCCTTACCTTGGTTGTTCTCTGTAAAGCAGCATACAGTTATGTTAAAGAATGACTAACAAAAGTGAATTAATATATTCTGCTATGGTCTGAGTGTTCTCATGCAACATGAGCACGATGAAAATGCTTGAATGGGCTTATACTCCAGATTCTGTGTTTAATTACCCTTTTTTTTTTCCTTTAAGGCACCTTAAAATGACACCTTTTTAATGCTGTCTGCTAAAGAAGGTAGATGAAAACATTTCCATGGAAGGCATAGCCTATCTTCTTTAAGTATCAGCTAAGCTCCCCCTCACCTTCCTCTGTCACCCAAGAAGAAGCCAAGAAAAACAAACGCAAGATTTATAATTGCCAGTAGCACTACCCCGAAAAAAAATAAGGAAAAACAAACAAACAAACAAACAAAACCAACTGCCCCCAACAACAACCAACCAAAAAACCCAGCAACAAACAAAACAAAACAAAACAAAACAAAACAAAACAAAACAAAACAAAACAAACCCCAAAAAAAGGGGGGGAAAAAAAAAGGAAAACCAAAAAAAACCCAACCAACTGAAAAAAGAAAAGAACAAACCAAAAAGCAAAGAACCAGGAAAGACAATTTGTATCATGGTATCACAAAAGGTACATTGCAAATTGATTTTGAGAATTCTGCCTATAGATACCATCTAGGGGAATTTCTGATGGGAAGTATATCTAATACAATAACTGAACAATAACTGAAACTTTTTTAAGTACCCCAAACAATGGAAATGAACAACTTCATCTGAACTGGCTGCGAAAAGAAATTAATAAGATTACATTTAGATCTTTCTGTTCTTTTTCAGTCATCTCTCTCTGATAAGTCACTTCTCAGCAGGCCTGAATAGCATTGATGGGAAACAGAAGATGCTCATTGTCCATTAGTAAGACAAATAGTGCAATTGAGATTGAATGAGGAGGTGCACACTCTGTTATTTCCCACACCTTCAGGCTGATAAATTAGTTCATCCTCTGAGTAATTTAGGAAATATGGGCTTTATGAAGAAATATCAACTTGTTTGAATGTAGGAGGAAACCAAAAAGTCAATGAAGTGTGCTGAGCTGTGTGCAGGCTGGATGTTCTGCCTGTGTGAAGAGAAAGGGTGCTATGGGGAGTTTGCAGTTTAAGACTATGGCAGAGAGTCTTTCAGAAAAGCTGATATTTTTTCTTCCCCGAGGATTTAGAGCTTAGGCTAATAATTTCACCCAAGGAAAGGGGCTTTCTAAGAGCACAACCAAATCCTTTGGGCCCTGCAGAACAATCAAAGTCCCTTTCTCCATTGTTGAAAGGAAAGGAAAACTAGTCTGATTTGTGGTGCTTTTCTAAATATGCAGCACAACTACCTGCACAGGACACAGGAAAAGGATTCAATCATTTTTACTACATGTATGAGCTACACAGAATTTAGATCCATGCATGCAGAACAGCTACAGGAAAAAACAAAACAACCCCAAAACCCAACCAAAAAAAACCCAGATGCCAGGAACATTATACTTGGTAACCCATTCTGTGTCTGCTAGGGTACAGAAAACTTTTCATTCTATTGCTGCAAAAGTCCTGTCCTGGTCCACTGGGCAAAACCTTTGCTGAGAGTCACTAGCCATCTTGATTTACATACTAGATTGCAACGCATCCAGCTGGCACCTGTTTAGAGTGGCAGCATTTTCCGAGTAATGGTCTACAGTGTCCTAGATTCCTGATGCATTTTTTTTTTCAGGATAAAAGACTTCAAAAGCATCGCTCCCATCAGGGTGTCTGGCCTCCTTTACTTTCCTCTGTCTATGAAACTTAAAAAAACAAGAGCTGGGATCCTGAAATGAGCACTTTACCCAGCAAACAGGCTAGAGAAACATTTATGATATATGAAGTAGATGAAATGCATTTAAAGGCTGAACTTGATCTTTTCTGTGCTGTGGACTTCCCTGTAGCTGTGCTAGCAGTCCCCCCTCAGAGCAGGTCTGTCCAGGGAAATTCCCTTTCTGCCTTCAGTATCCTCCCAAATAATGATATTTCAAAGTTTCCCTAAAATAAAGAGAGCTGCTGGCCTCTCCCACTTCCATTTGTTTGGAAGGATCTGCTTATTAGATAGCATCTGAACCAGAGACTGTATTACCAGGGTCTGAATGGAGAAGTCCAACTAGAAAAGTAGGGCTGGAGGAGGAGGAGAGTTGCCTGTGGCTGAACGCCAGTGTGGAAGAGCGGTGGATATCGATAATTTCCTCAAGGTGAGCACAGACTTTATGCAAGTCACTCTCCTGAAGTGAAAGCTTGCACCCTTCACATATAAATAGGGAAATATCAGATGGCTGATTTGAAAACCAATGGTTAATGCTTAACTGATTCACTGAAAGGGTTGTCACGCATCGGAACAGGCTGCCCAGGGAAGTGGTAGAGTCACCATCCCTGCAGGGATTTAAAATCCATGTAAATGCGGCACCTGGGGACATGATTTAATGGTGGACTTGGCAGTGTCAGGTTAACAGTTGAACTCGAGGATCTCAGAGGTATTTTCCAAACTAAATGATTCTTTGATTCTCTAGAGTCAGTCGACTGCTTTGATAAGGAGAAGTTGCTGTGTCGGTCTGTTACATATATAGAAAGGCTGCATTTCTGGTCTGAGGGCGGGCATGCTCTATTGCCTCTGATGTTGTGGATCTAGACATCAGCATGATTATTATTAACCTTGCTTACTATAGCACAGAGCCTGAGACTCAATCAAATCAGGGCATCACAGGCGGAACAGGGACCAGATTTCTGCCTGAGCAGGTTATAACCTGGACACAGCAGGTTCCTGGAGTCTGTGTGAGGAGAAGGTTACCAGTTTGAAGGAATCTGGTAATCCTTTTCAAATTAAGAACCAGCTTTCTTGGGTTCTTCCACCAGTTTTCTGGGAAATATTTTTATATCATAAGCATAATACCTGGGAGAGTTCTGCCATGAGCTGGCTCTCTGAAGTTAGGATGCCTTCAGATTTCCTTGGGGTGAGGATGGGAGCAGTGACATGCCCATTTGCAGGGTCCAGGTTCACGAGCAGGGTGCTGATGGGGCAGCTGTGGCCACTTGAATGTGGCGAGTGTCCAGCAGGGTCGAAGTGGTAAATTTTCGGAGGAAAAATAGGTTAGATTTGTCTCTTTGCAAAATGAAGGGAAGATGGAAACAGTTTTGGAAAAGACTTCTGCATCATGAAAAGTTTTACTGACTATAAAATGCTTTCACTGAAAAAAAAAAAATGTTTTCTCAGCTGAAAATCAACTGTTTGAAATGTGAGATAACTTCTTGCATTTCTTCCACTTTCAACAAGAAAGTTCCCAGTAGCCTGCCAAAAATAAGAGTTTGGGCAGCTGTTCTTAAGAAATCAAGCTCCTTTCAAATTTCTTCTTCAGGCCAGCACCTAAAAGATCTGTTTGTTTGGTTTGGTGTGGATCAGTAAAAGCACACTTGCAGATTTACCCAGCTCACCTGTGGTTTGCTCAGCATGGCTCCAAGCAGAGACTGACTTTTGCTTTCAGTTTGGCTCTGAGCTCTCTAATGCAGAAGTTGAACTTTGAGAAATCCCCAAAGACGAAGCCTGGCCACAGTAGTACAGTTAGTCAAGTGTAGGATTTTCCCGTCATCTGTTTATAACTGACTAGAGAGTTTCTTGGGGCTTTTTGTTATTTTTCAAGAAACACTTACGGCAGGGGGAGTTTTGGGCATTATTTTTAGATACATTATATGAAAAAATAGAAACATAAGAAGTAAGAAAATCCATTTTACTAGATATTTGTGAGACATAATCAGTGTAAACATTTATTTGGGTAGAACTAGGGCTACCGTTAGCCAAGGGGAGACGAATGTTCAGTGCTGGGTTTCTGGGAAGCTGTGATCCAAGGCCACCATGGGTCCAACCTTACAACTGTGGATAAGAGCAAAGTGTGGCTGGCTGTAGTTAAATATTCCTGCTTGCCCAAGGAAGTGAAGAATTGTCTTTCTAGATGTGACTGGACCTGTGTTTGGACCCTTTAGATGCTTGCTCATTCTTTTCCTCTCCTGCAACCGGTCCCTTATTTTTGCAATGAAGCTGTGGAAGGGGCACATCAGAGTCACGTTCTGATCTGGGAGAAGGGCCAAGAGTAAGATCTGACCTTGGCCTTGCAGGAGTATGTGAACATCACTTTGACTGGGTTGATGAAACTATGCTTAGTTGAGGACTGAAGGATGAGGAAATGTCAAGTAGAAGAGAGATGTTTGTCTTTTTTCCGTGGGAAAACAGGTAGATGAACACATAGGTTCATCTACAAAGCCAGGAAAGAGTACACAAAATCATCTGATCTGGCTGCATGTCCACACTGGAATTAGATCTGATTAGTCTTGGAGCAAGCCCAGCCAGCAATGTGTGCTGAATAAAATACTTCTGCTTTTGGTTAACACATACACCTTCCCTCAGCACCCCAAAAGGCTGTTCCTTTATGGTCTCAGCAGAGACCACCATTTACCTTGATTTTTTTTTCCACCGTAGTTCAGACTTTCACAATGGCTATTAATGGTTGGTTATTTCCACATTTTATTTTTCCCAGCTTGTACAGCTACCACTTCCCCTAATGCCAATTTCTCCGCCTTTCAAGAGACTCTTCTGGCAGATTTTTCCCCTACATGAATGAACACATACCTGGAGTCATTTGATCTTCCTTGTAGTAAGTTATCTGGGCTGACATCCTTCAGATTAGTTCTGAAGAGCTCGTTTTGAAGAGCTTTTTCAAACCCTGCAGCAGTTTTTGAGGGATCTTTTTTAGAGTTTCATCAGGTTTTCAAATCCTCAAAAAAATACAGACGCCAGCGCGTCCAAAGTCCTTCAGTTCCAGTGTTTCAAACACTTTCCTAAAGTAAAATTAATATCCCTATTTCTGGTAATTGCTTTTTATATACCCAAAGGTCACATCCAGTTCTCAGTATCTAAAAGCCTCCTTACAGCTGGTTGTCTTTCTAATAAGCGTCTGAAAGACGATTTAAAACAAGCTACCTGTTCCAGTTTCCATCATCTCTCTGAATTAAAGCAAGATATGGACTAGCGACACACACAGGGTGAAAGCACTAGAAAAGCTGAGGCTGGATGCCATGGGCCATGCAGACACCAGTGGACAGGTCTGTCCATAGATGCTGTGGACCGCTGTGCAGCCAACATCTTTGGCTGCCGGAGAGGTGGGGACAGCTGTCCCATGACTCTGGTGACAGCAGGTCCTACAGCAGCTTCACACCTGCAGTTTTGCGGGAACCCAAATTCATACCCAGTCAGAATAATGTTGATAAAACTCCTGTGTATGGATATACCATGTAGAGATTGACTCTCTGTGGAGATGAGTCTTTTTGATCCAGAGCATTTCTAAGAAGGGCTTGCATGCAGTTGATATGCAGTGAGGTCAGGGATAAGGCATCTTCCTGGATGAGTTTTGTGGGGTCAGACTAAATACAAGAGGCTTAGAAAAACAATAGCTGACAATATGCATATTATCTTTTCTGGATTATTGTTCGGTAAGAAAGAGATATAATGAGTTGGGCTAAAATCCATCCTCCTGCCCAGAGGTGAGCAACTCAGTGGGACATTCATTTTGACATTCAAATAAATGGCATTTTGCTTTTTTGGCTATAAATGATTTAAAATTAAATAGTCCATCCACTGATGGGTGGATGATGCACAGGAAGCACCAAAGACAGACTTTATCCTCCAGTGAGAGCTCCTCAAGTCCCTTGCTTTTCACTGGATGCTCAAAGTCTCAGCAACTGCTAATTCTTTCATATGCCAAAAACAGCAGCATTGCCTCATGTTGTACCTTTATAGGGCTACTTTCCACACCCAGGTCTCTTCTCATTTATCCAGCAATACATGTGGAGTAGGGAACCACTGTGACTGCAACTCAGCCCCAGTTTCTTCTATGCCTGAGTTTTAAAAGATCTAATCAGAGGCTAGGGTCCTGCCACTTAGCTTCCCAGTAGGGGACAAAAGGATGTGATTGCTGCCTGGGACAAGAGGAGAAGAGGTTAGTGTTTGGGACTGTGACAGGTCCAGGAGCTGGGTTTTGTTTCCATATAAAACCCAAGTACACAGGCCTATCAGCAGTACACCAGGGTCCTCCATTGGCTTGGGTGGCCTACAGGCACTTGCACTTGCCTTGAAGGGCATTTGCTTCTGGCAAGCTGTGGATTGGTCCATGGCCACAAATCCTTCAGTGAACTGGGCTGAGACTAACTCGGGATCCTGCGACTTCCAGTTTGCCCTCTCTCACGGAGGATTAAGAAGTGCGGAGGTATTTTCTATCTCATTTACACCTGATTCCCATGTCAGGGAACACTCAAATCTTCAAGGACCTCAAAGAGAGCAGAGTCAGAGCGATACACTGTGAACCATGCCTTCAAGGAGTATGAAGATTCTTCTATGTCAGCCAGCTGCAGCTTCATCTGGTTGTTCCCTGCATAGCTCACTTTTTCTGTGCAGAGCAGGTCGCAGGTCACATGTGGAATGAGAAATATGAGTGATGCTCTAATAATGCCCTTCTCTTCTGCAACGAGAGGAGCACAGCCACAAACGTGCTGCTTCCTCCCAAGCCCTTGCTGTGCCAGCTGCGTGGTAACAGGGAGCTCCAGGGCTGCTGAGAACTGTAAAGGTTTTGCTGCTTTGCTGACATTTAACTATTAACCAATTTTGTGGAGACTGAAGTAGAGGGTGCTGTTTGTGGGAGGTGATGTGTGGAGGGGAGAAAAAGTAGGAGTAGCAGGTGTCATGTGGTAAGAGCTGTCTGAGCGTGTTTACCCATTTTGACCTAGGCTGCAGGCACCCGTGCTCGGCTAAACCTGGGAGCTAAGTACTCCTGTGCCTGGCTAGCAGGAGATTGCCTCAAAGTAGAGGCACTGGATAACTGCATGACTGGACTTAAAAGCCCTGCCAAATGTGAGAGCACGGGCAGCGGGTGGGAGAAAACCCTCTGGCTCCATTCATGCTGGTGGCTGAAATAGCCCATCCAGGCTGACACCATGGCTCGATTTGAAGCTGATCTCCAAACAAACCTGGAGCCATCTCACCCTGATGAGATGAGACTTGCCCAGCTCTCTTAGCTTCAGTCAGCACTGAAGAATTCCTGTCAGGGAATGGGCACAGCTTCAGGCAGGCCTTAGCAAGTGGAGGATGAGCATTACTTGGCTCAACTCAGCCTTGGGGCTTATCACTGGGATGGCCCCACAGCCCTCTATGGCTTATCTTCCCTGATCTCAAAGGTGCCTCTCACCACTGTCACAAGTGGGCTGCACAAGGATGTGCCAAGTGCACTTGCACTGGGGTAACAACAGAACCCAGCTCTCATCTGCTTTTTGTTCACCCATAAATCTCACTATTACCCCTGGGAGGATGCTGAGGAGGACAAAGTGAGTTTCCTCTGGGCATGCAGGAAACCACGTGGGACTAAAAGTAAGATGGAAAAGGAAAATGCCAAATTTTCCTAAGCCTGAAACATTTAATTGGGCTTTGCTCTGGCTTTAGCTTGGAGTCCCACCTAGCTCAGCTCTGGGCACTGGAGTGGGTCTGTGCAGATAAGCAGTGTCCACCCATGGCTGCAGGGCAGAGCTCACCTTCACGACCATTGCCAGCAGGTGCACACTGCCACAGGTTTGCTTTTCCAGTTGGCCCTGGGACTCACACAGGGCTGGTGAGGATCCTGGAGCCCAGGCATCAGGAGGGTCTGCCCTGGACACATTGGAGTGCAAGGGGTGGGAAAAGAGTCTCCCTGGGAAGGTTACAAAGGACTTGGAGACACATAGCTAAAGCAGGGCTGTGCAAGCCAGGGCTAGATGAAAGAGGGGAACAGGAATAGGGAGATGGACAGGTACATCCTCTCCAAAAAGCCTATGGGCTGCCATCACAAAGTCCCAAGGGCAAAAGTCATTCAGGCTCTCAAGATGCCTTACAGAAAGAGTCTTCTGTGTTTGTGACTACTTGATCCTTCACTCCAGAGCTAAGAAGACACAGAAATGAAGGTGGGTGGTTGGGTGTGGATCTGGGCCTCCAGAGGGGCTGCTGCTCCCCAGGGCAGGGGTTTGGCACACAGCTGCTGTCTGCACAACGGTCTGCACAGCCAGGCTTGAGATACAGGCACCCTCAACTAGTGAGAAAGATTAATTATCTGTCTCATCTTTGCCTCAGATTCCTACAGCTGGAAATCGCATTTATCCACCTGAACTGAGTGGAATCATAGGAAACTCCTCAAACAGTGCCACAAGAGAGATGTATGCTTTTTTCCTGCTTCTTGCTGGTGCAATTTCTTGCTCTTTCCAGGCGCAATTTGCAGTTTTGAAATGCTTCTCCCTGGGCTGGATAGGCAGTTTCTGTGTGCTCTCCCAGTCACAGTAACAACCCATCCTGAGTACAGGGCTGGGGATCTCCTGTCAGGCTGAGGAGGGGAGACATTTTTTCCCTTGTTCCTACTCTTTCGGCTTGGTTTCATTACCAAAGGTCTTCTGCCCAGTGTTCAGCACTTTCCTCTGATTTTCTTTCTCTCCATGGACCAGCCAAGGTGATGGGAGCTGTATCGAGGACAGCCAGCAGGGCAGGGCAGAGCAGGGCTCCTGGCTGCCATGGAAAGTGTCTGCTGCTGGTCCTTTGCGCACAGAGGAAACATATAAAGGTCCTGTGCTATGTCTTCCGAGAGCAAACAGCTTTACCTGTATGCTTGGTAAGAAACTTTCCACCCCTATAGGGGAGAACACTGCAGGCAGCCAAGGTGAAAGCCTTCAGGATCTGTGAGGAAGGTGGAGTTGTTCCATGTGCCCCAAAAACAGCCATGTGCCAGGGCTACTCAAGGAGCATCCTATGAGACCTGCTCAAGGGCTGAGGTGCTGCACAGGGCAGCCCCAGATAGAGCAAGTAGACACTGTTGTTATGGTGGACATAGCCTCTGGAACGCTTTCACAGCACCAGGGAATCTCACACCCAGGTCTATGAAATGAATGAGGGAAAAGTGTGTTTGCTGAGTGGAGAAGGAAGCTAAAGAGACCTGGGCTGCACTTGCTGGCATGGCTGGGCCCTGCCCACACCCTGGACTCAGAGCAGCGAGTGGTCCTTCGTAGTGTCCTCACCCGGTGACTGGGGAGACACCAAACACTGGCCATGGCAATGCTGGCACATTGCACGGGCTGGCTCTGAGATGACCTGAGGCACAGGCAGTCCACATCTTTGCTGCCAAGCAAGGAGACCTCATCCAAGCTGTCTGCTGGGGACAGCCAGCTTGTGCCAGTTTCCAGGTGGTGTCGAGGAGCTGCTCACGAGGGCTAGCTGTCCTGGACAGAGCTGTGTTGGGAACACTTGGACAACTTCTGAGAAGAATAATCCTGTGCCAGTGATGGGGAAAGTCCCTGACAGCATCTTGTTTGCTACCAGAGCAGGTGCCCTGGTGAGCACAGGGCTGATTGATCTGCTGGCAGGAGACCTCTGTGGGCTGCCTCATGCTGCCGAACATGGGGAGGTCCTGGCTAGAGGCTCTGAAGGCATCATGAGCAATGACCAGGGCTACCAGTACTCTTGGCAAGTTCAGGAGCACAGGACCTCCTGAATGTTAATGGGCCATATGTGCCTTTGCAAGAATTCCAAATGCAGCCCCAAATACCATGCAGAAAACTGCTGAGGCAGAAGGGATGGTAATTTACTAGGGGGAGGCATCAGAACGGGGCCCTCCCCCAGTCAGACTGCATCCCTATCAGAACAATGCTGCTCTCCCTAGACCCCTGTTCCAGCCATGTGTCTGCCTGCCTGCTGGCTCTCCCAGGCTCAGGGTGCCAATGGTCTGCAAGCCAGCACACTGTCAGTTGTGCTGCCCACCCTGCAACAGCAACATGGGGGAAATGGCAGGCATGAATGTCAGCCTTGGGACGCCCACAGCATGTTTCCTTTCCACCAGCAGACAGGATGTTAGCTGTCATGTGTGCTAATTAGTCCGCAATGCAATGCTTCTGATTTTCATCAGTGAATCTCTCGGTTTGAGGCGATCTCTTCTCAGACCTGTCTTTTAAAAGGGCCACAGCACTGCAGCCCCCATCCTTTGAGGTCATCTCTAGGTGCAACATTTTTTTAAAAATGCAGAATCCTGTATTTTAAAAGCATCCCATGAGCACCACTGGCCATTGCTAAATAAAGTTTGCCCAGATGTCTGCAGTGCTGATGAACTCCGGTGTGTCCAGAAGAAACATCGCATGTGCCATTGCACACTTCTTGTGGCACATACATGGGAATAGCTCTGTATATGCAGAAAGGTCATGAAAACCTTTTCTGGCTTGCCTCAGAGTTTCATTTACAAGTACAGTGAAATTATTAGCTGTTTAGAGATAAGCTGGTTACAACTGATGCTTGGACACATAATAAAAGTTTTACTATTTTAAACAAGATGTGTTGGTGGAAGCACAGACTCTGCCCTGTGTGGAATAACCATTCAGTTCAGCATCTATGAGGGCAGCAGTTGCTTCCCAACAGCTGGATGCTGCTTGTCACTGGCCACATGGCGAGCATTCTGATCCCACCGGTCTGCAGGTGACATAGAGCAAGTGAATACTCCGAGGTTTTCTCCAGTGGGAAATCTCCAGATTACTTTGAATCCCATCATGCAGCATCATAATACAGAAGTAGCAGAATTGGTACCAGACCTGTGAGTTACCATCCAACAGCTTTTGCTGCTGCCTGTAACTTCCAGACAGGGAATGGTGACAATTAGGAACAAGGCAGTAACACCTGAAGTCCCTCCAGTCATTTTAAAGCTGCATGTATGCCTTGATGGGCTGATCCACTGCAACCTGGACACCTCTTGTCATGCAGCAGTGTGGGCTCTGCAGGCTGATCCCTGTATGGGAGATGCCTCAGTTCCCACTTCACCCCATTGAGCTTATCTAATCATAGCTCACAATGACTGGTCTTGGAGTTACAGTTTTGTGTGTGGTGACATCAACTAGTGTCAGGTAGATAATGTTTCAAAACATGCTTAACTTTCGCAGTGTCAAAACCATGTTTTTGGTGTTCATTGAATACATTCAGATTGCAGCTTTCATAAGACTGTAATTTATCAAAAGCACAAAGGGTAATCACACAGGCCAAGATTTTAGAGCTCACATGAAAGTTAGAGAATAGGTAGAATGAAAGTTTTAAGGTCTCTACTAACAATGATGACATATTTTTCCCAGAGAGAACCTTTTTAGTTGGGCGATATTTTTAGTGTTGCTTTTTTCAACACAAATGCTACATTTTCAAAGAAAGCAGACACCTCCTATAATAATGTCAGCCAGCCTCTGAGTTTCTCATCGGAACAATTTCTATGAATTGTTTTGAACCAACCGGCACGAGAAGCTGGGTACATTATTATGTGTTTATAAATAGGTCTGTTTTCACAGAACTCTTTCCCAAGGAAATTGCTCCCAATTAATATGAAGTACTTTCACTTATTAATTTTATTATGAAAAAGAGGGATCCTGCATAGATCAGAGCCTGTTATGCTAAGAGTTAATAAAGGGATAAGTCTTACCCTGAAAAACCTCATCTTTTGGATTTGCTCCACACCTCTGCAGTTCCTGATTGTCTTATGCCTACCTCCGAATGAATCAGCCCCATCACTGTGTTGAGTTCTTAACTACTGACTTTGTCACCATATTCCTGTGAGGAAAGGTAGCATTTTTAACCCTGTGTTACAGATGGGGGCTTGTGGTGCAGAGATGTGAAATGTCATGCTGATGGTAATCTGAATCAGAGCAGGGGGTGGATGCCCACTCTTCCCCTAAAAAGCAACACCCTGCCCACTAGGCTTCCACACAGCTGGTGCTATGATAGTATTACTTCTTTATTCATTAACTTCCCATCAGTCTGCCTATGAAAGAAAACTCACAGTACTATCGTCAGCTGGTTAAACAAGGGAGCTAAAGCATTTACCTGGTATAAGCACACAAAGGGTGAAAAATGGAAGAGAGTAAAAGTGAATGAAGGGAAAAAGTGAAGGGGAGGAGTAGCATGGCTGTCAAGAAGTAGTAGGAGGGTATGGAAAGGAAATTGAAGCTTCAAGCTGACCCATAAAACTCCGTAGTGTTACCAGCAACCTCAATGACTTCACCTTCAGAGATTGTGTTTTGCAATAACCTTCACTTATCTCACTGACACCTGCCCACTCCAGTCCTGTGGCCAGCAAGAAACCCACCCATCTCCTTTAATCGCAGCCTTCCACATAAGGGTCTCTGCTGTCAGCCACCAGACTCTGCATGATTCACCCCCCCTGCATTTCTGCAGATACTTCTCTGAGCTTTCTCAGCTTGGCATGGCAAGAATAAAAGGCAAATAAGTGTGGTTGCATGATGACAGGAATCAGATCTCCAGTTTTGGGATGAGATCCAGCATCTCTGCAGGAGAGTTCAGTACATGCTGTGCCTCCCTGCTCAGACCTGGCTGCCTGGGCAAGGGAAGGAGCCAGGGCGACACAGAAAAGACCACACAGAGCCCAAGCTTCTGCACTCCTTGTTCTATCAGTTCAAAGAATCCCCCAAACACATTTCCCTCCACAAGGAAATGCAGTGCTAGCTTCATTATCAGGTTGAAAATCAAGACAGTTGTTAATTAAATGACTTTCCCAAATGTCACAGTAAGAGCTGCAGATCAGACTTGCTTCACTCTCCTGAAAGCCTGTTGAGTGTTGTCTTCAGTACACTGCTCCTCTCACCTCCTGCAATTGCATCTGTAGTCATGGTGAGAGTTGGTCTGGGTCCACTGACCTCTCCAACGTGACATCAGTGGAAAATTCAGTAAAAAATCTGTGGGGGTAGGAATCATGTCCTCATAAATATTAGAGGAGGATGCACCTTCTTTAATGTCTTCACTGCCAGGAGTGGTCAATGAAGTTAGAACCCAATGAGAAATATGCAAACTCGGCCTACTCAGCCTCAGGGTACAGAAGATGCCTGGTACAAAAATAAACAACTGTCAGAAATTGTCCTCTAGACAACATCCCAAGGAATACGTTTCTTCAGGGTCTCACTTTGCTATTTAAGCTGTGTGCTTTAAAGCAAAAGGTTTGCTCTACTTACTTCCTAAAGTTTGTCACTTCTTGATAGTTTTCCAACATAAATCCAAAGTATTTCTGATTGGCCTGTTGGTTAACAACTAGAAAGTAAGCATGTGATTATCCGCATTATCTTTTCCAAATGCTACTGATAGTTGCTCAGTAGGTTCAGAAAGCAGACACTTCAGTGACTTTTTCTCACAGGCCAACTCTTCACTCCATGTCTGGAACTGCAGTAGTTGATTAGATTGTATTCTGCATGCTGCTGCAACCAGGAATTGGTTTGAGGGCTGGAGAGAACTAGTTTCTAGATAGTTGAATCTGCAGGATAATAAATTCATTTATTTTCTGGAAATGATTTATGGTTCACTTACTACAATCACCTGCTGTAGCCCAGTCTGGTTGTTTGTGAACTTCTATAGGGGAGAGGAAAAAAAATAAACATTTAGGCTGGGAACTGTCAGGACTGGATGGTTCACAGGTGTGGCAACCAAATCACAAAGGCTATCGCCCTCCATGTGAAATTCATGCTCAACAGCCCCTTTTTCATGCAGGTTGCTGGAGTTTGTAGCACTTGGGGAGTGGGGTGTGTGATAGTATTTTTCATTTGTAACACCTAGCAAATTATGGCATCAAAGAAAACAGAGCAGTGAGTAATAGGCACTTGTTCAGTATTTGAGTTCCACCTGTCCCCCTGGGCTGTTGGATGATTCTGGGCTCTGAGATGGAGCTGTATGAAAAAAGAGCCACTGCACAGACTTCAGTCGGGAATGTTTCCAGAAAAAGGAAAATGTGTTAAATGTGTTAAAGCCTTTCTCACAGTCTGACAGCTCCTGATGTTCATGTCAAGAAAGGAATGCAAAAAAATGTGCTCTCTCCAAAGAGAGACATAACCGAAGAATAATTAATGAGTAAGGGCTCGTACAGCACAACTTGCCCCATTTCCCACGCAAAGAGTGCTCAAGGACATGGACTTTTGGCACCTGAAGACCCAAGATACTGATGCCCTTCCTGCTTTTCCTCTGAAAGAGTTTGTTTTAAATGCATAATGAGCCTACTTGCAACACCATCATGCCCAGCTAGCAGTGCTGTTTGACTAACTGCACTGTGTTTATTAGAAGGGAAGTCAGGGCTTTGCAGTGAAGTAGCTGCAGCTCAAATAGCAGTGTTCTACTTATTGGAAATCAGTTTAATAAAGGAAGGAGTCACTGCCACTAACGTCAGCAGGTATTTTCCATTGGTTTGTGTAGGTACACTGTGACCTGTAGCAAAGTAAGGCAGTAAATGCTATCACAGCAAACTCTTCTCCTTGTTTTAAAGGCTTTGCTACTCAAAAGAAAAAGAGAAGGAAAACAACAAATCAAAATGTATTTTAGGGGAAACTGCCAGTGGAAGCCTCTCAACAACACAGGCAGAAACTAAAATGAACAAGGAGCCAGCACTAGCAGTCCTTGGCATGCGATGGAAGAGATGGAGGGAAGAGGCTCAGCTACTGCTGGGCTCGCACAGGCCCGGTGGGAGGGAGAGAAGAGCAGCTGGGACCAATTCCTGGAAGGGCAGTTCCCACCGCCTCTCCTCCATCCCCTCTACAACAGCAGCCCCCACTGCACTCACGATTCTGCCAGCGCAGCCGCCCCAGGCACCACATGTGCCCTCCCACATCTGCGACTGGCCTGAGGTCCTCTAGTGCAGGACATTGACAGTGGCACCATATGACATATGCATGGGCAAGCCAAGGTGTACCGCCTTGCTCCTTGGCATCAAACATCTATGCAGGCACTCCAGATAACATACCTGGCTGAAGGCAACCATGTCTTGCTCAAACCCTTGCTGAGTAAGAGTGATGGTGCTGAACACCGGCGGGAAGGAACAGTCTCGCGGGGCTGAAAGCAAGAATGAGTTTGTTATCAGTTCCCATCCTCCAGCAAAGCTGGAGCATTATATTTGAGCATTATAGAAGTCATTGCTACAAAGTGTGTATGGGAGGAGGATAAAGTCTCTTTGTTCTCCTTAGTCCTGAATGCTGCCAAATTTCCCCTCAAGTGGCAAGGTTCCGACTCCCACAGAAGTTGGCCCCATGGAGCCAGCCAGGCTCGACAGCACTGGCCAAGGCAGGTGCACCGATGCAGCACCATAGGCAAAGCCCTGGGGCCACCAGCCAAGGCACTCTGGTAAGTGCCTGCCTAAATTAAGGCAACCTCAGCACCATCGTGGCTGCTCAACCTGAGCTCCTTTTATGAGCAGTGGGGAGACATGGACACTTGTAGGGCACCATTCTTCCCCCCCCTGCTTTTGCAGCCAGCCTGGGAGAAGAGGAGCCATGTCCTTTCCCAGAAGTGCCCATTTCTCTGCACTGACTGTGAAAGGCCCCTGGAGCAGATGGGTTGGATACAGACCCCCAGACTCTGTAATGCACGTGAGAGGAGGCTGCTGTTAGTGAGTCCAGCATGCAGAGGCAACCAAGTTGGTTTCAATTAGAGGTGGATAAGCTACCTCCTGCAAGTCCATGGGGGAGCTCCCTGCCTTGTAAAGACCTAAAATCCCTGAAATCTGTGCTTTGGGACAGCAGGTTCTGTGTAGCTGCCCGCCATCTGAACACAAGCATGAGTGCTAAGGAATGAGGCTATTTTAGGAACAAGTGACACAACAGAGGAGCATCAGAGGGAAGAAGTGGCTCCTTGCTGCCAAGTGTTGACATGAGGCCAATAAAGGGCAGGTTATCGCCCTTTGGGAGATGCCTGTCTTATTAAAGTCATATTTACACTACTTCTTTGAGATACTTGAAAAGCAGGGTGATATATTTACAGAGAACTTTCTGAATGCTTGGCCTCATTTACTGAGCAGAAAAAGGAATTATTAAAAACACCATCTGCTTTTTATTGAACTTTGTTTCAAATTCATCAGAATTTCAGCAGCTTTTACCTCCAACTCTCAATGTTTACTCCTGAAAGTTTGTTAGCAGCATACCACTCCGTGTGGTTTACAAATGGCGAACAAGCCTTGCTGCTGGGGTCTGCAGACCTTTCTACCAAGATCTCACCAAGTCAGTGCAAACCAGCCCAGCACAAAGGGCAGGCACAGTGTGCTCCTTGAAGGTGTCAGAGATCAAGCCCTGTGAAGGATGATGGGGAGTCCATCTGGCTGAGACCACCTCGGTGGTGTCTAAGCCCATGTAACCCAAAATAGCAAATGGAGTTTCCCAGAGGACATGAGTGATGTTCCCAGTTGTTATTACCAGAAAAAGGTAAAGCAGCAGCAGAAGTCACCTTGCTCTGGCTGCAGGGAAAGGTGCTGGCAGGTGTGACTGATACACTAGAAAACTACTTTCTGCTAGGAAGAGTGAAAGACAGGAGTGGCCTTGTATATTTACTCCTGGTTTATACCAGTTTGACACTGGTATATTTAATCCCGTGGCCTCTCTGGACGTGGGAATTTGTGTGACAGAAGTAGGTGACACTGCTTCATACCTGGAGAGGATCTGGTTTCTGAAGGCAATGCTTGTTCCTGCCTGTACTATCATGGCCCTTTTTGCTGCCTAACCTTTGACAAATACCTAAATTTACACAATTAGAAGTCAAAGAAAGGGACACTGAAATTGCTTACTATGTACATGAGTCTGTTATGAGAGCAGCAGGTCTTTTCTTTGGTAAGTGTTGACTCATTATTACCAGAAGTTCTTCTACACTCAGCTGTTCAACAAAAGGTCAGTACGTGACAAAGCCTGTGCTGCTCTCACAGCAGTCACTTCAGAGCTCATGGAGTTAAAAGTGTTTTGGGGAAAGGTTATTCTCCTAAGATGCTGTAGGGTGTTGTCCTTATGCTTGAGCCCATCAGGACTCTGGCTGGGGGTAGTCCTCCAGCTCCAGTTTAAAATACCATTCGTGTGGAAGGCACAGTCTATGCATCACAGGTTTTTCAGTATCAGGATAAAACACCAGACTAGTGATACAGCAAGGGAAATATCTGCACCCTTCAGGGGAAGTGAGGATCAATCTTGACCCAGGTAGAGGCCCATTTTCTCCCCAGCTTACTCTCTTGTATGATGAGCACTGCCCACATCAGCTTATGGAATTCTCAGTGTTGTCTGTCATCCTGCCTCCATTTAAACCCACAAGGACTGTGCAGTGCAGACTCCCAAACAAGATGCACAGGGGAGGGCAGACACCAGTTTCTTAATCTGGTGCAACATCTGCCAGCACATGGCTCCAAAAGGTTGACCAGAAACCTTTTCTGAACCTGCCTAGGTTCAGAACACTCTGCAGAGCAGGCGGGAGATGCTCAGGGAAACACAACATTCCCGACTGCCATCCAGGGTGGGGATGGAGGTTACAGGTGGTGGCAGCATGATGCTCATGGTGCCTGGATCAATATGCCACCAGGATGGCGAGAAAATAGTGCTGCACTGCGGGGAAGAATGGGATTGTTCCTCTCCCCAAACCAGTGTAAAGCAAATTATTTCTATTGCTGTTATTCCTGTTGTTCTAGAGTTGCCACAGTTTCATCTATTAAGTGCATATAGTGAAGATACAATGGGCTGTATATTTCAAGTTATATACATACACACACACACATTTTGACACCAGTGAAAATATCAGATCTGATGTACCTCCTCTCACTCCAAATATAAGGGATTTATTATTTGATTTATTGAACCAAATAATGTTAGGTCATGAAGAAACACTTTATTGCCAAGTGTTGCTGTTACTTTGGTGGAAAAAAACTAAGTGTGATTTTTATTGAAAGACTGCAGCAGGTACAGGGAAGACAAATTAACTTTGCCCTGTGCTCCAAGAGCTGGGAGAATTTGATCACATTTATGTCAGTATTGACTATCAATTATATCATACTTTCTCTCTTCAGGGGTTTTCCTCCACTTAACATAAATCTTTGCTTGCTTCATGGAGGATATCACAGTTTCTGCCGCAAGCTTAACTCCAGGCCTTCATACTCTAGCCTGTGACCTGTTCTCATTCTGAGGCACACAGCAGATAACTCAAGGATGGCATCTGCACATGGCAGAATTTCAGGAGCACTCCCTGAGAGCCATTTGCTTAAGGAAATGGACATGCACCACACAAGGGCTTCATCCCAGACACCCACAAGGAGAGCTGCCCAAAGACTCAACCCTAACCCAAAAAACAGGAGGGAAAGTCTAAAAAATATCCCACTGCTCTGCAGGCTGTGGTGGGATATAGGTTACTGAGAGTGCTGAACAATGCTGGCACCAAATTATTTCCTTTTTGAAACTGGCACAGAAGTCAAATTTCCTTTCTTATCTCAGAGCACTCCACCAAAAAAACCTGAAAATCCAGAATCCAGTCATTCTTCCTCAGATGAACTAACTACGTCCTGATGGTTTCTAGGAGCAAATGCATTGCTTGTTTTTACTCAGTCAGAAAGCCTTTCAAAGTGTGTATACAGGGACATGATTTTGTCATCTGAAGAGACTTTTAGGTGGCCAGATTCTTCAGCAAGCAAGGGCCAGCACTAGCTGAAAACTAATCTCATTTCTAAAACCTTGGACTTTTGCTTCTTCATGACTTGAAATGCCCCCACCCCCCTGCCCAAAACATACTTCTACAGTCCTTAAGGTCAGCTAAAAGCCTCTTGGAGGCCTTCACCACACTAGGTGAGAGTCCTTGTAAAAACAGCAAACTTCTGTTCTTCCTTCTCCTCCTGAAAAAATCCATCACTGGCAAAAACTCAGATATTTCACACAGTTCACATTAAGCAGTCACTTCAACCAAACTGCATGAGATACCAGAAGCAGAATCAGGGCGGGAAGCCCAGAGAGTTTCCAGGAGGTGTGCTGGCAGGTAAACCTGCCTTTCCTCAACCAATTTTTCCCAGGGTACACAATGAAATTCCCAGGGGCTTTCATTTCCCTCGACATATCTTGCATGTACATATGCAGAGGAGGCTGGGGCAGGGGCACTTGTGACCACCTGAGCACATCAGACCACCAAAAATGTAAGGAAAAGGGGCTCCTGAGGGCCCTGAGGCATTTAAATGTGCTTTTGCCTGGGTCTCTTCACAATTTTGTCTCTCACTTGAGGTCAGAAGCAAGGGGGGACAAGAGACATTGGGGTGCTGCACTGCCAAACCACACCACCTGCAGATGCTGCTGGCTTCACGGCTCAGGCTGTGCCTGTGGTAGCCAGTGCTGCCAATCTGGAGGAAGGGCCCTGCTCCCCACTGGGAACAGCCCAGGATGTTGCTGCTTCAAAGAGGGCAGTGGTGGAGCAGGGCAGTGCTGCTTGGCATGGGCCAAAGCAGGTGTCAGGGTTGACTTTAACAGTTTATGTGTGATATTCTATTTTATAATGATTACAGATTATTTTATAATGATTACAGATAATTATGCTGCAGGATATCTGCAGCATATCTATCCAGGCAGGACTCTCAAATGCTTCTTAATCTATTAGTGCAGGCAAACCCTGACCTGGTGCATGCCCTGGATGTTTGTACAGTCAGTCCCACTAGCTGACATTCCAGATGGGCAGCCCTCAGTATTTCCCAGTGGCACACAGATAGGTGGCATTGTCCATCTCCTTTGTCCTTCATGGACCAGGGCATGTGCCCCCTGGGATCTGTTGGGCGTTCTGCTACCCCACTGCACCCAGCAAGAGCTGCCCTGCAGTGAGGTGAGGGGCTGGTTTGGGTCAGTCAGGCAGGCTGGGAAAGCAATTACAAATTTGCGCAATAGGAGGATTTCTGGTCTCAGTTATATCAATGTGGACAGAGAGTGGTCTCTCTGAAATAAGCAGCAGCACTCACACTAGCCATCCCAAGGTGTGGGTCCAGACTTATGTAGAATAAATCAGACTGGAATTTGCCTTTAACTGGTCTATATTAAAACTCTACTTCGTGCCACTAACATTGCTTGAGTCAATGCACTTACAAATGGCTTGTAAAAACACAACAATAAACAGATTTTTATCTAAATAGGTTTAAAAGCTGACAGCCTGGTTATGGGGACTGATGAGATTTTCTTTATTGACTGTGCAATCAGTGTGATTTAGAGCCTCCACAGGAGCCTTGCTGAAGGCTCTCCAAGACCCAGCTGGGACAAATACCACCCCCCCCTCCAAGTTCTGCTTGGCATTGCTGCTGGAGCAGTGGTGGTACTGGGCTGTTGTTCTCCCCCTCATCTTCCCACCCTCCTGATCCCGCCTTCCTGGTGTCCTGACCTCCCACAGCGCCAGTTATTTGTCTGGCATCACACCCCTCCTTTCCAAGGTAATAAATTACTGCAGGAAGCAGCTTTGCAGTGGACCTCATTAACCGCAAACACTGTCGTCCCTTTTCCTGCCACACCATGCAAGCCAGACATCCATGACTATCTGCTGTAGACATGCATTTCTCAAGCTCCCAGGGGGACCCAGAGGTCTGTGGCAGATGGTGCACTGGACTGATGGATGCACAGGGCTGGGGAAGCGAGTCACCCTTCTTGCCTCAGGGGATCATGTTTAAGCACAGCCTGGCCTTCCTTGTGATGCTCCATCCCTGTGCCATTGCAAGGGGTTTGCGGACATTGTTAATATCAAAAACAGTGGGACGTAAGGTGAAGAGCCTTATTTGCTACTGGCTTGTTCCATTTTCAGAGACCACTGGTATTCTGAGAAAGCATCAGGCTTAAGTAAAATAGATCCATAAAACTAGAAGTGAGGCATCGAAGTGCAAGAAGGTGGATCCACCCCCATGCTATGGGTGGGAGTGCTGGGGCTGTGTTCTGTCTAAAGAAAATAGCAATTTTTTTCTATGTATATTGAAAGGTTACTTTTGAAAAAAGTTAAGTAAAAATTGATCTTGGGGCAGGCAGCATCCCAACTTTCTCTGCTAAATAATGACCTACTACTTAATTTTTTTTTTAATTCTCTACTTTCTTGCCAGACACAGAAAAATAAAGACAGGTTAAAAAGAAAGAAATGTGAAGAAGAGAGAGAAATATATGTGTATCTGAAATTTTCTTCTTTTTTTTCCCAGTGTTTCTACAGACAACTTTGAAGAAAATGTAACTGTTAATTGTTTCTCTTTTTTCTTCTGAACTCTTTTTTTTTTTTTAAGTAAGCACTTTCTCACTGGAAAATAATCCATTTCTTCCATCAGCCCTAGTTTTGAAGAGTAGGAGGAACAATGGAAAACCAAATCAGTTATCACATAAAATACTCTTCCAGGCTTTATATTTGGAAACTCTGAAGCTTCTACTTATCATCCACGCATCTCTGTGTAAGGGATCCATGCAGAAAGCCCTTGCCAATAATCTCATTTTTTGCAGAAAAATCTATTTATCAAAGCTGATAATGCCATGAAGAAATGCCATGTTTCAGTGCAGAGATTCAGTCCTCAGCAGTGTTCTTTTTGTTTGCCAGCCAGCCCAGCCAGCACCTTGCTCCTGTCTGAGGTCAGACTAAATGATGTAACGGTCCCTTCTGGCCTCGCAATCGATGGGCTGGTGGCCGGGGCTTTTCTCCCTATTGACAGGAGCGATCGCTGCAGCTGAGACACCCCGGGGGACCAGGCTTTGGTCCTGGGCTCATACCAGACTACCAGGTGCTGTGGGACAGAGTGCACTAATGTGAAACGTGTTTCTTGCAGTGATGTTAAACCTCTCCATAATAATAATAATAACAACGATAACAAAACACAACCCTCTTTAACTCTTTCTCTCACACAAGTATAGCCAAGAACTTTAACCAATGTCTATTTACTCATGGGTGAGGGGTTTATTTTGCTTGTTCTGTTTTTCAGGACTCTACTGCTCTAATACTGTGCCAGAGCAATCTGACAGTGCAGTGATACCGTCAAGCAGTCTCTAAATTCCATCTCTGGCAAGCCGCTAGGAACTGCACATCGACCTGGCCCCTGCCCGTCTGGCCCTGACACCACCCGGCTCCCGCGGTCCCTTTCTCGGGATAAGGAGAGCTCTGCCCTGCGGGGCTGAGAGCACGAACCCTTGGAGCGCAGCAGTCCGGCACCGGCCCAGTGCCCTGGGAGGCGCATCGCCAGAGTGCTACGAGGGAAGTCTCGGGGTTCGCTTGTTACCACATTCAGGACCAGGCTCAGATCCCTGGCAGTTCCTCAGCTGTCTCTATCCTCAAATCATCCGCGGCGGCAGCAGCCAGCATCGTCCCTAACACCCGTGAAGGAGAGGGGCTGCCCCGCGTCCCCACCCTGCCCTGCCCCGCTCCGCATCCCCGCCCCTCCGTNGCCCGCGGCCCCGGCATCGCTCCGGGAGGGGCCGGAGGAGCCCTGGGCGGCGGGTCCGGGTCCGCCTCGGGCGCGGAGCCGGAGAGAGTGAGCGGAGACCCCGACGCCGGCCGCCACCAGCCCTCCCCGCCGAGGGAGGAGCCGCTCCCTCCCGCAGCAGACCCCGGGGGTCCGCCGGCATGCCGAGCGGGCCCCTGTCAGGGACGGGCCTGCCGAGGGAGGGGAGCCCAAAAATCGATAGGCGTAGCGAGAAATGAACTGAAAAGCAAAAAGTGACTTTCAAAGAGAAAAACCCTTTGCAGCTTCTTCACAGCCAAGTCTTCACAGCCAAGCCCTCCCCTGCCAGGATTATTACCGAGGCGACGTGGTAGGTATGAATGTAACACTGTGTGGTGTTGGAAACAACGAGCACCAGTGCTGGAGAATTTGCAGCTTAAATTTGCACCCATCAGGCATGCAGGAATGAGGGATGGCACCAAGCGCCTTAAGGGGTAGGGGTCTGTATCACTATGGGCCTGGAGGTACAGACTCTGTAATGCACTCATATCCATGCAAATGACCACTTCGGTCTGGAAAACACATCCTCAGCATAGTCCTAGGCAGAGGTTTGGGGAATTACCCTTTAAAGTCTAGTAAGAATTGCTAGAGCTCTTAAACAACTGGGATTGACTTTCTACTACCCAACACTTTCCATCCTCTTATTGAAATCTAAGTTACCTAAGCACTGAAGCTTTATCAGTTCAAAGCAGATTATTTTTCTACAGACTTGTCTGTACTTCACCAGCATGTTTTACAAGTGACCTGCTCTCACTGAGTTGTGCTACTTGGCAGCTGGAGATGAAGGACTTGTTTCAAGTAATGACGAACTGCCTACAGATGGGACACTAGCTCTTGCAGTCTGGATTATGGTATTTTTGTTAGGAAAAACAGAATAAGAACTTCTTTTTCCCATGAGAAGGCCAAATGTCCTGTTGAATGTGGGATGGTTACTAAGAGCTCCAGTTTGTCCTCGAGGAGTGGGAGGGATGAATTTTCACATTCCTAACTGTCCGCAATGCACCCTAAGGGAAAAGAAATCCCGAACAGCAAAATTATAGCACCTTTCAGAACCATTCATACCCCTTGAAAGGACAGGTAGATACAGACTCCCGCATAAGTTGCATTGAATGACAGCAGTTCTGGCCCTGCTTGTGTACAGTCAGCAGCTGCAAACCAGCTACTTAGCTCCGCCAGCATTATTTTCCATTTCCTGGTGCTGAGTGATCCAGGGATTTCTGGAGGGATTTTTGGTTTGTTTGGGTTTTTTCCTCTTGTATTTTTTTCAGCTTTATTGCTGAGTGCATCACTTGTATAAAATACCAACAAAACTTCTCTCTGAGCTGCTGGGTTCTCTCCGTGACATCCTCTGGCAGCCTGCAGAAATCAACAGGGAAGTCACACCAGGTTTGGCATCATCAGTGCAACTATTGTGAAGGCTCAGTTAAGCCCTCCAGGACATGAATGCAGGCCAGCTTTTCTGGAAGTTGCAATATGTTCCTGGACAGCATGATCAGGAGTGATTGATTTCTACATTTACAAGTGTGTTTATTATTTGATATTACCTCAAACTGGACAGTTTTGAGACAGACTGTTGCTTTGCTGTTTAGGTGA
This sequence comes from Oxyruncus cristatus, assembly GCA_013399855.1. NCBI lineage: Eukaryota > Metazoa > Chordata > Aves > Passeriformes > Cotingidae > Oxyruncus > Oxyruncus cristatus. The sequence goes on along the minus strand of VXAY01007011.1, from coordinate 1,546,393 downwards.
CAAATGTTTTCTGGATTGCTGCAAAGGGAAGAAATTTTTTCTAAGCTCACACCGTGTCTTGGCCAGGATCTTTCTGCATGTAAAATACTGGATAATTTCGAAAGGGGACATCTGAAGATTACAGTGAAAGAAAGAAAATGAAAATAAGAATTGGAAACGGAGTCATCTTATTTCTTACAATTCATACTTCTTTATGTTAAAAAAAACCAAAAAACACCCATGTTTTGATCTTCACAAAGCCTCACATGTGTTAGCAGTGTAAGGTTAAGGGATGCCAAATTAAAACAAGCAGTCACCAATTAACATAATAAAAAATTGCTGTTTGAAATCCATAAGAGACTGAGAAGTTAAAGAGACACTTATCCAAGAGCTTAGCAGGTTTTCATTTGCAGATACTTAGGAGAAAAAAAAAAAAAAAGGTGAAGACGAACTCTGGAACATAGCCCAGTAAAATCAGAGAGGAGTCTGCAAGCTCCTGTGACACTTCATTACTAACGTGCCTGCTGCTAGCCAGCCCATTTGCTTTTGCACTCCATCTGCCACGTCTTGTACATACTGAGATCCAGGCTCTGGTACCATCGCTTCTGTTGACAATTACCCCTCAGGTGTCCCTAATGGCACTGCTCGGACCACCTGAACAGTGCAGGACCTATGCCAGCATCTGCGTTTTCCTTGGGACAGGGACAGCATTTCACTGACATTCAGTCAACACTGCTCGCTCTTACTCCCTGGAAGCTCTGTGGAATACGGTAATAACAATAATAATTAGTTCAAGGAATTGATGTCAGCTCTCCAACCTGAAGTTTTCTTTCGCATTTATTTGCACCATCCGTAAAGCTGACTTGGACGTCTTTGCCTGCTGTTAGTAAGTGAATTAGCTCAGAGGAGAACATACGTATGTTCGGGCATATAAACACATGCACAGAGTCTGTGAGTACATGCGTGCACGGGAGGGTGGTGGGTTAACCTTGGCTGGCTGCCAGATGCCACCCAGGTGCTTTTGCACTTCCCCTCCTCTGCAGGACAGGGGGAGAAAACGAGATTTAAAAGAAAACCTCATGAGTCTTTCTAATCACTCCTTGGCCCTCCAACTCATGAATCATGGATGGGAACTGGGGAGCCTTGGTTGATGTATATTGCCAATGGTGCACCGTCGTTGTACCCATGGGCACCTGCTGTTCTTTGACATGCAGCAGCCCCATAACAGAGGCATCCTCCAGGAGGCTGGGCAAGGCAGGCAGCCACTTAAACTTCCCTCAGTTGATGGCAACTACATCAAAAGCCCATCACTGCCATTTTGGGTCCTTGAAGTACCCTCTCCTGAGACAGTCAGGATACACGGAGCCTCTGGGCTGGTCACAATGGGGTACTTTTGCCATTTGTCTCCTGTTAAGCTCATCCCAGCCTCCAATAGAGACAGCTGTTGGGATCCCTCTGTCAATCAAGAAATTCAGATGGGTTCCTCCCTGACGTACTGTAAAAAGGCATTAGGGTACACTGTGCACCAGTGTCTACCAAAGCTTTAGACTTCTGCAAATCCAATGTGCCAGGCCATCAAATCCACACAGTCCAGAAAAAGCCGGTCATTCCCTTTCCTCCTGCTGACCAAAGGCAGTGACCCTCTGTTCCAGGCTGGAGACCCTTTCAGCATCAGACTGGAAGTCACTTCAAAAATCAAAGGAGGCATCCTTAGTCCTCTTCTGTACCTGGTAGATTGCTGATTGCCTTCCACCATCTCAACAGCAGCTGAACTGACAGCTGTCTTGGATGGCCCTCCTGATAAGCTGCCTTCCCTCTTCCCCCTCAATTTTTGTACATGGGCTCCTGACTCGTAGGGGACTCACCATCTCACTTCCTCATGTCCCCTGGCCGGGCACACAGGAGGAACCAGAGAGTGGCATGCAGTGTGTGTCTGGGCACCCCTGACAGTCAAGGTGCTGGCCTGTGGAGACTAGGAGAGAGGCAGGTTTTCTTCAAAACTCAGATCCAAAGGGACACTCTCCACAGCTGGTATACCAGAGTCTAGTCAGTCCGTCATCTCCAGGTGACTGGAATATGATGCTGGTGAATTTCGGACAACCCTTCTGGCACTTGCTCATGGATAGTGGACATCTGGATCTTTGGAGGCATGGTTGTCATCCAGGTCACTGTAGAAGACTTTCCAGCACTGCTAATTCTCTCAGATGTTGGATGCCTTCTTCAGTGGTAGTGGCAGCAATCTGCTTGCCTGGCTGGTGGCTATAACATTGCAGCATATATTGAGGTTTGCCCAAGATTAGGGACCTGTTATTTTCCACCTTTGGGGTGATTTCTTCCTCCTTTGGAAGGAGCAGCTTCCTGATCCGACCATTCCTCCTCCTGCTCCTGTACTAATTGATGATATGGACCCACTGACCTCTGCATCCAGTGCTTCTTTTTGACTACTAAGGCAATTGCTGTAGTTAGGGCTTGGATCCCTATCTTATCCATGGTGTTCCCAGATGTGGTTTGGGTCCCTTTCTCAACCAAGTTCCCCTGATGGTGCTGAAGGGAGGCTCAAGAAGCACAAGAAAAGCCCCAGGGCAGTGCTAAGAGCTGCTGGATTTCACTGGGGCAGGCAAAGCACCCCTCCACTAAGTAGTGCACCAATTGAATGGGATTATACGCCTGTAGAGGTGCAAGATCACAGGCTGTGGGAGGCGATAACCCAGGCACCCGCCCAAGTCCTCCCACACAGCCTGCAACCCAGGGATCGATGGCCTAAGGGCATATTTCCTTGTCACCTCACTGGCAAACTGTTTCCTCATAACACCAGACTAAAATCAGTTTCTATGCAAATGACAAGAAGATGACACTAATCAAGCAGCTTAGACAGGACCTCTGGAGATGAAGGCAGACACATCAGCCCTAGAGGGGAAGAGAAAGATGCAATCCCTGAGCTCTCTGCAGGACAGGCCTCCTGGCACAGGGAGAGTACCTGTGCTAGGGCCAAGCACATGGCTGCTGCTTTTATCAGAATGTTTCCAGGCACAGCAAAACACAGAGATAAGCACTGCAGCAAAGACAGGAGCCCAAAGCAGCCACTGCAGAGCCCTAGGCTCTGTTACACTGTAAATCAAATGAGCCCTGTGAGCCATGCAGAAGCCTGCCAATTATCAGCTAACAAAGCTATAGTATGCCCAGATCAAAACTGGCGTTATCTCGTGCCACATGTTGGGTGGCAAGAAAAAGGACTAGTGGGTTGACTTTGACTGGCTGCCAGACATCTCCCGGGATGCTTTCTCCTTCCCTCTCCTCAATAGGACAGGGGGAGAAAACAAGATTAAAAAAACCCTCAAGGGTCAAGATAAAGACAGTTTAATAAGAAAAGCAAAAGCTGTGCATGCAACCAAAGCAAAAAGAGGAATTCTTTCCCTGCTTCCCATCAGCAGATGTCCAACCACTCCCTGGGAAGCAGAGCATCAGCATGTGTAACGGTGGCTTGGGAAGACAAACACCATAATCCTTCTTTCCTTGAGATTTTATAAAAAAAGATGTGCATCCTCTCATTTGTGTTGAGAGCTGGTTGCTCTGTGCGTTGGATCAGAGGGCTGGAAAGTGTGATCTTCCCCTTTACAGGGACCACGCAGTTAATGAGAGTCTTACTTCATGTGTCTGCTGGGGGTGGGGTGCTGTGCCTCTGCAGCTCAGGGGGTCTCTGCTCAGAAGGAGATTTAGCAACAGTGACCACCTGGCTCTTACATTGGGCCACACAATCACTTTGCCCCCAGGACAAATGCTGACTGCAGTGCTGGTAGCTGGCAGCATGCAGTGTGGGTGAGGCAACCTGTGCCCAGGCGGGTTTGTTCAGTCATCCAGATGTTCTTGAGGGACTCTCCTGGTGTTTATTTCCAAGCCCAGAGTTGATGTCATCCCCGGATGGACATTTCTGTTCATGTCAGCTAACAAGGTGGAGGTATGTCATGGATCACACATATCTGGAGCCGCTGTGCATAGGTCAAGCATTGCAAATGTGATGGATCTGCGTATGCCAGGACATTCTATGACAACTTTTCAGGAACTGTATCTTGAAGGGTTGGTACACTTTTGAAAACAGGCACATCTACATCCTTTTCTTATCCTCAGCCCTGACTAGCAAAAGCTGCTTGCAAGAGAGTCCGGCTCCACGGTCTGGAGGAAAACAGGCATCAGGCAGTGTGGGATGAGGTAGTATTTGTCCCTTTAGGCCAACGGGGCAGCAGAGGAATTACTGATCCTGAGCAGTGAGACAGCAGGAATGTATTCCTTCTGGAAACATTGCTCCAAGTACATTGCATAGTGTTTGCTGAGCACTCCCTCCAGGTCTCCATGAAGAGAAAACACTAGTGTTTTATGCAGGCAGCTATTTAGCTGGGGACTGGGATAGGAGCGATGTCAGGGTCTGTGCCGGGAGCTCTGCTCTTAGGAAAGCAGCCAGAGGGGCTGGAGGAAATGAATCGCCAGTCACAGCTCTGGGACTGCAGACTAAGTAAGTTTAATGCAGTGTGCAAACAGAGCAAGGCTGCTCTCTACATAGGGTTTGGTAATGAGCCCATAATAATCTGTGCTCTTTGAGGCACAGCATGCGTTTTCCAGGTGGCTGTTGAGTGTTTCATTTGGTTTTATACAGCCTGCTCTATGTGTAAGTGAGGTTTGTGTCTCTGTATTCAATTTCAGAGGTGAAGCAGTAGCAAGAAAGGGGTGTCCTGTCATTACCACTGAGCTGTGGGACTAGATTTCCATGTGGACAATGTCCCTGGACATGTTTTCAAAGCAGCCAGGAATTTAAGTTCTTCTGAAAATTTCCCCAGGTTATTTGGAGCCCATGTGGGATACAAACTTCTTGGAAGATTTGCTCCAGAGAATAACTTCTGGTTTTCAATGGTTTGACTCCTCTACATCCTTTTTCCTCATGAATATTGCAGGAAGACTTCTCTGAGAACCATAAAACAGAAAGCAGAAGTCCAGCATCCTGCCTATATGTGTGCTAAAGCCTCTGCTTCACTCTAACAAAGTGTGCTGGAGCTGTGCTGCACAATTTCTCCCACCTGCAGCTGAGGCACCTCCTAATGGTAGTGGAAAGCTAGAACACCAAATTCTGGAAAGAAAGTGGCAAGGGTTACTTTTTGGGACATCCAAAAAGATGGTTGAATATAGACAGGGAAATGTATTTTTTCCTCCAATTCCATTCAAATGACAGACTGAAACAGCTCTGCTGAACTTTTTGAAAGCTGAGGTATGCTGTGGAAACACTCGGCAGCTGCAGTTAGAAAGCCCTGAAACCCAGGATCCTGGTTTGTACTGAGTAGAGGACATGTGTTCATATCAGGGGCATTGGACTAGATGATCTTTAAAGGTCCCTTCCAACCCAAACCATTCTGAGTCTGCAGTGCTCTTACTGTGGGCTGTGTAGGGTGACCCTAGATTTTGGATCCTCACAATATATGTATGACCAGGTTTTGCAAAAGGCCTTTGGGGTTTAGCAGAGGAGGGAAGTCCAGATGGGTGTCACTAGTGCAGGGTGTGCAATGTGCAGTAAGTGATATCAGAAGTGTCTTTCTACCTGTTTCTACAGCCTGATTGCTGTGGGCTGTCCTGCCCTCTAGTGCTTGCTGTGTCAGCTTACCGTCTCCTTGCACCGACGTGCACACACACGCTCAAGGGATGATGCTGGGGCTCTGAGTAGGGACCCGGAGCTGGAAACCCCTGCGGCCTCCCCTGTGCAGCCATGAGTGCAGAGCCAAACTGGAGAGCCCTGTGGGGAAGTGAAAGGCTTCTTACCAAAGCCACAGGTGGGGCAGGCTTCTTATCAAACACAAAGTCAAAACTGTTTCCTTCCAGCTGGCACATTCAGGACCGCAATTTTCCTCAGTCCTCAAAAAACCTGCAGTTGACAACCTCTGAAGCAGCCAAGGATCGTGTAGCGCCCAAGCCGCAGCTGTGCAGACCCATGTGCAGACATCAGCTGTGTGCCAGTCCGCATGCCCTGGAGAGCAGCAGCCCCTCTGCAAGCTGAGACCGACCCATACCCTACTACCCACCTTCATTTCTGGGTCTCCTCAGCTATGGGGTGATGGATCAAATAATCATAGTAACTTTTTCTAAAGCATCTTGAGGGTCTGAATGACTTTTACAGTGGTGGCAGCCCATAGGCTTTTTGAAGAGGATGTCTGAATCCCTCTCCATTTTCCTGTTCCCTGGGTTCATCTAGCCCTGGCTTGCACAGTCCTGCTTTAACTATGTGTCTTGGAGTCCTTTCTGACCTTCCCAGTGAGACTCTTTTCCCCCCCTTGCCACTTACTCTCCATTTGGTCTGGGACAGACCCCGCTAGTGGTTGCCTTACAAAATGGCCATTGTACGAAGAAGGCAGAGGCTGCAGTGTCTCATGGTGCTGGGGGACTGTCACTGACAGGGAGCCTTCACATCTGCTGTCAGTGAAGTTGGGCACATGGAGACCAATGCCATGTTTTGCTCTCCAGAAAGAGCAGATGTAGAGGCTGACTGGTACTGCTTTGAAACCTGCACAGCACAACCACAGGCTTTCACCTGCCTTTGGGAAGTTTCCAGTGACAGCTCCTGATGTCGTCCCATCTACTCAAGGACATGAGCTGCTGCAGTGCTGCCTTTCAATCAAGACCTTGTAATTCAAGATCTTAGAATTAACCACACACTCAGCTGTGGTTGGGGATTTCTGAATGATACAGTGAGCATACACATGCCTGTTTCTGGAGGAAGCATTCTCTGTCTGAATTTAATTGAGTCATGCTCAAATAGAGAAGCAGAAGCCACTGCACCATCAATTAATGTCACATTTTGTTTCTGTTCATGCAGGGTGGCTGACAAACTGCCTAAACCAAACCTTGTCTTGCTCAAGCACTTGCTCTCTCTGCTCCGCCACATCAGCCAAAATGCTGAGACCAACAGGATGGACTCCAGCAACCTGGCCATCTGTGTTGGCCCAAATATGCTGAGCCCAGAGACGGCCAACACGCTCCCACTGGAAGTGCAGAAGGAGATGAATGACAAGGTATCTTGAACTCACCAAGCAGCCATTCCCTTTGGGGCAGCTCAGAACCATCCATAGGGATCCCACTGCCACTGCCATTGCAAAAGCTCAACAGAACAGCATCCCTGGATGTCAGGGGTGCTCCTCAGCTTCGGTGCATCCCAGCCTGTGATGTGATGGGCCAGACTGCCCCTCATTTTGCCTCCTCTGAGTAAAAGCAGCAGCTGCCCCACAGTCCCCTAAGTCCCAGCACAGCTCCTGGATACTTTGCATGCAGAGGGCAAGGGGCATATAATGAGCATTGGCACCCATGGGCCCTCTGGGCAGCGAGGCCAAAGCTGTGGCTGATGGCTTTTTGTTTGTATTGGGGCAGATCCATCTGTCTGCAGCCCCAGGCAGGTAAGACTGTTCAATATGTGTTCTTCCCTTTCGACTGAAATGAGCTGTTTTCTGTGTGCAGGTGACAGTGTTGGTGGAGTTCCTCATAAACAACTGCTCAGAAATATTTGAGGAGGATATTGCTTTCCCTGTCTATGCCTCAGCTGAGGAGTCACCAGAGCACACAGACAGCTCCACAGGTATGCAAATAGACTGGGGATGTCACAGACTGGGGCTGCTGGGCCAAATTCTTTAATTTGATATGTGAATATATCTGTGGAACACAGAGATTTGCTGATAGATCAATATGTTAATGCAGTATTTTTCTACATGAACACTTTCCAGAAGTTCAAATGACAACACTCACAAACCAGAATTAAATCCCAATGTTAAACATCTTCCTCAAGCACATTTTGCTACAGATGTGGTGGTATCTCAAGGGTCTTTCTGGCAGGTTTGAAACAGCATTATTCTCCCAACCTAATAGGTCCAGGTGTCTCTATTTTGTCACTGCTTCTCAGGAGGAGCAAGAAAAGAAAGACATATTTTCAGCATAGCTGAAATCCGTGTCCTTTTTCGCACTTTCCTTATCAAAGTTTACTGGTCCAAGAGGTGTTTGTTCTTCAAGGTGAGCTGAAACTGTAAAGTCTAAATGCTGGGTTCAGAAATCTGTGCCGTGAAACATCCTCTCTGGAACCATTTTCAAAAAGAGTAGGAGACATTACGGAGAATATGTCATTAGAGCATTCACAGATGCCAGGTGTATGTTTTAAGTTGGGTTTCATGTTTTGTTTCAGTTTACTGTTCATTTGTTGGATAATGTTTACCTTACTGAATCATCAAGTTTAATAATCATAGCAAAGTCCTTGCAGCTTTTGCTTTCTAGAGCTACATTCAGGAGAGCAGCAAGAGAGGGGCACACAGGGAGTCCGAAATGTGCTTTTTTTCTGGACAGACAACTTTCTCCATTTTTCACCCAAGAAGAAAAGAGATGGGGCCATGCAAGCAACAAAAGGAGAGATGCAGTTCTCCAAGCACTGTCAAAACATCTCTCCTGTATGAAACAAACTTCTGATTCTAAATTTGGGCAAAATCAGAAAGGAACTTCTCCTTAATTAAGGTATTAAAACAAAAAAGTCAGTCTTCACTGTACACCATGAAGTTAAGTGCAGAATTAAGGAAGGGGCTTCTCCACGTGCACTTGGTTCTGCTGCTTTCAGCTAAGAGCTATAGAGTCCCCTGTAAAGAGTGTCCAGCCCAAGAAGGTGTTGGGAACACAGAAACAGGTGAGTGCTTGGCTTCTCCTTGACAGCCCCTACAGTGGCTGTGGTAGGGTGTGTGTGTCTCACTCCAGCCCACTCATCACTTAGCCCCCAGCTTCACTTATGCTTCTTTCTGCTTAGCTGACATTGGTCCCCATCTGCACCTGTTGAATTGTTGCCATACTCATTGATTTGGAAGGACTGTGAGATTTGAAACACTTACAAGGCTATATGTAGGAAACAGTCACAAAGAATGGATGTTCATCAACTGCTTTTCAGGCACACTAATTATTTTGGTGGGTTACTTGGTTCCAGTGTTTCCCACCACCAAAAGATACTATGCTATATATAGACCTGGTTAGTCTTTGCTCCTGGCATGGTGCACAGTCATTATATGGTTTTGTCAGAAAGAAATACAACTCTATTTGGGAAATACAACTTTATAAAATACTTCAGTTGGGATGAGCCGCTTAAACTCACACATAACCTTTGAAAATATATAAACTGAATTTACTGTCCATTACCACCAGATGTCACTGATAATACTAAGCAAAGCACCTTTACCTGTGGTTTAAGCCTTTCCTCAAAGGCAGGTTTGCATACCCGCCTATTTATTGACAACATTTTGCACCATGGCCACGAGTGATTGACTTTCCAGGCATTACTTTAGCATTTGTCATGCAGACCTTATTCAGTGTAAAGCCTGTCCTAGCATTGCTGCTGCTTATCAGGCGTTTTGGGTTGTGTAATATTTTTTTCGAGAATCTTTCTAGGTTGTATGGACATAGGCATAGGGACTGGGCTTCCCCAAATGTACAGCTGTGGGAGTGACCAGGAGACCAGTGTCAGGCTTGCTGATGCAATCTGGCAAGGTACCAAAAAACACACTTTCCATAGCTTAAGGTAAAAATAAAAAAACTGAAAACTGAAATGGTAATAAAATTCTACTGTCTGACTTGTACCAAAATAGTTGCAGCGGGCAAGGATTAGGATCATCTTTATGGAGACAGTCATGGAGCTTGACGTGGCTGATATAGAGGGGATGCCAGCAGCCACACTCACCCCCTTTTCCAGGGCAGATGGAGCAGACAGATCCACCCAGGATGGGCCTGGGGGCCACCAGGGAGCTGGTAAATGACTAACAAGAAAGCTATCATCACATTTGCCTCTTCTGCCCTGATAGAGTCTTGCATGGGCATCTCAGTGGAGCAAAGGTTGCTGCCCCTGAAGGTCTTCAGCTTCAGACTGTTGTCTGCCACGTGTGTTGACCCAGGAGGGCAGATTCCAGTCTGAGAGTGGGATGTCAGGAATGACACCTGAAGATTCAAGGACCTGCTCCACATTCCATATCCTCAAAAGGGTTCACTGGACCTCACTGGAACACTTATATTCCTGGCTTCAAAGGCAGATCCTGCCTTCTGTCCATCCTGGGCTAGGACATCCGATGATAATCAGGACAGCTATTGCTTCAATGGAAATATGTCCTTGGACAGTGTCAGGTATTTGTCTCTCTGTAGGTGGCTAAAAATCTGAAGTAATGAGATGCAACCACCAACAAATCCACTCAGTGGTTTGAAGATGAGCAGATTTGAATGTGTTAAACTAAGTGTCGATAGTCAGATGGTTTGAGGTCAAAATTAGGCTAGCACACCACAGACACATTCTAAAGATGTAATGTTCCTCTGTAAACTCTGGGGCTTATGTTACAGTAATTCAAGGGCTATGTTTTTCATTTACCATTCATTCCTAAAAGTATCAAAATACGTGTCATCACTCTGAAACTGAAATTGTCCATGCTCACTCCACCCACCTGTTAGTATTTGAGAACAATTGCTCCATTTCTTTTGGTGACATGAAAGATGGGAGTCAAAGGCTGGTGGTGAAAATTTGGTTTAAGTATTGAAGTCAATAGAAGAAGGATTTTACACCAGTTTTGTTTTCATGAGAATGGAAACTTCTGTCATGACTTCATATAAATCAGTCTTCTTATGGTTATTTTATCTGGTTTAAAATAATTAAAAAGGACATTAAGGTGTGGCATGTGAGAACTGTAAATGTTTTATCTTCTTTGGTGGAATATTAAATGTCAATTTTAGGTATTACTCATTACTGGATGTCTTGTTATATCTTTACAAGAGACTTGGCATCACTAAGAGGTTTGCTGTGGTTATTTGCAAAAAGATGCAAGCAACTGAATGCTGACTTTAACATTTATTTTGGAAATTGTCCAAGGGGAAAGTAGTACACTGGAAGATTTTTCTTTGTGTTTTATTGGCTGGAAAATTTAGTTAGATGGTGTTTAATTGTTGTATTTAAATTATCTGTGACATTATTCTTATTCTTAAATTGCCGTAAGAAAAAATAATTAATTTTATCCATTGCAATAATTCAGTAATATTGGTTTATGAAAGGTCAAGAACACATTCAAGAGAAATTCCAAGGCTTCTACATCACAGCTAATCTTCACATAACACTAAAAGTGCTGTTCAGAAAGTCCCTATCCTCACCTACCTGAAGTGACACCTGAAGTGTACAAGTAGAGAAAAGAAAGCACATTTGGTCATATCTAGAAAAACAGTCTCCGGACTTCTTACAGAATTTTTTTTTAAAGTATGATGTGAAGAGTTTGTTTGGATTTTTATGCCGTAAAATTGTCAAGAGACTGCAAGGTCAGCCTAATGTGTTTTAGGTAATATTGCTTGGGATTTCACCCTCCACCTGCTGTAGTATGGGTACAGGGCACCTATGGAAAGTTATGTGACAACTTATATGTAGATATTTTTCCTGTAGCATCATTCATATGAGAGTGCCATTTTTACTTCATTAGACTTTACAAATACATCTGAGCCTGTAAATCATACCCACACTTTAAAATCTGCCCTCAAAAAAATGTGGCATGAAAATATTACTATAGTGTAGAAATTGTGTTACAATAAATTTGCAGAATATATTAGAACAGGGGAGCCAGTTCTATTAGCCCCAATATACGGGGCAATCTGTGTTCTTTTGTCAACAGCTAATGATTGTGTTTGATAGAAAACCTCATAAACCTATTTCCATGCCCCCTAAATAAAATATTTGTTTAATGATAACAGCAGCATGGGCACCTGGAAAGCTTATTTGTTGAAAAATATTTCTTCACATGGATAAGGTGTACCCAAGTTTAAAAGAAAATTATTTTAATGGTCATTCCCAAAACACCTTTTGCAAGTGATTCTCAGCTGGTGGAAGGACATGGCTGCTCTGCAGTTAGCCCGGCAGTCACATTCCTTTAGCTGAATGGGAATTATTTAAGTTTGCTCTAACTTAAAGATAGCAGTAGCAACAAAATTTACTTAGGAGCCAGACAGGCTCCTATGCCAATAGAATTGCACTGCACTGACCCAGAAAGGGCATCTTGCTAGTAGACAGATCAGTGGTTGGGCAGGTTCTGCTGCATTTCCTTCCACCTGCACTAAAGCATTTGCACAAAGCAGCATTAGAAATGTGTAGCAGGGAGAAACTGACCTATGGGAAGGGAGCTAGTCGGTAATGAGAGGTAGAAGAGTTGTGTACCTGACAGAGGGACAACTGACCCTTGGGTCTCTACTGTGTAGCAGTGACAAGTGAATGTCTCGAAGCTGGAGAAGTGAGGTTACTCCAGAGTGACCAACCTTCATGCTCCTGTAAGCTGCCTGCCAAAACTCTCGTATGGCCAAAGGTTAAGGAAGAAGAGAAAGCTCCAGCTTGGGTTTACCTAATCCCCATGGGATCATGTTCTCCATGGGGCTGGGGAGCCATCTGTGCCAACATACTTCTTCACAGAGCTGGTGCCTGAGGTCACCTGGCAGACTCTGTGACTGCACAAGCCACTGTTCATCATGTGAGACTGCTCCAGCCTGGGAACCACACTTGTCCTGCCCAAGGATCCTCCGCTGGACACCCCTGCTCTGTACTCCTTAATGCCTCCACCCATCCCAACAAAAAAACCCTTCTGAAGGGTATTTTACTGATGTGGCAAAGCCAAACCAACAAGCATTAGAATTTGCCAAGGCAGCCCTCAAAGTTTTTACACTGGACCCTTCACAGATGCCAATGGAAAGTCTGATGGGTTCTTACTACATGCAGTGTCAAGGATGGACTTGCCTTGGGATCCACATGGAACCACCGTGCTACAGGGGCTTCTTGGGGACAGTGTTGGGTTTGTGGCAGAGGGTTGCAGGCAGAGACAGAGCAGGCTGGCAGTGACACTAGTTCTGGGCTTCCCCAAAACTTGTCTCTTCCACTGAGGTTACATGTGATGCTGGGTGACCATGGCTGAAATAGATGAGAAATGTATTTTTCTGTTCCAGACAGGTATAAAAATCTACTAAATTAAAAAATCTTAATAACATGGGGTTTGTAAATGATCAGTTCACTAATACTGGAATTCACAAATCTAGTACATTACCATTGTTTAATAAACATTGATTCAGCATATTATTCTGTTAAGTATGCCCAGATTATTTCCAACAAACGCTCCAAAAATCTATGGCTTTCTAATTTGAATTGCAATTTCCCTTCAACACTAGCTTGACACACCAAATGAAGAGAAAAAATATCATTAATTAAAATGTAAAAATTACAAATCTTAATTAATGTATTTTCACATGTATAACTGTCCAAATGAGAGGCACTGTCTAGTTCTGGTTAGTGAAAAACACAGATTGAATGAAAATGTCAGCGCTGTCTGAAGACATACTAGCCAATAAAAATAAGCCTTTCTTTTGGAAAATAACAAAAAAAATATATAAATGAAAAATATTTATTTTATTTCCTTATCCCTGTGTGGCAGACTACCACCTTGGTCCCTTTAGACAATTTATCAAAGATTTCTTCTTCCAAAGACTCTGAGCTACTGCCCCACTCCAAGAAAATATTGCAGTTCTCCAAATGCTATTGAGACACAAGATCTCCTGTCCCTCCCCAGCCATGGATGACTTATGGTTCCCACAGAAGTTATGGTGATGAACTGCACCACATGAACATACCTACACCCTGTGCCTGGGCTGCAGGACCTGCCCAGCCTTGCAGACAGCACAGGGCTGCAACAGCGCCTGTGGGAATGGACAGGCTGAGCTGAAGGAGAGCTTTTCCCTGTTCCTCTAAGAACTTGGCATTAGCTGAATAGGTGCCACAGCAGCATGGGACTTGAGAATGGAAAACCCTTCAACCACAGGGACGCAGTGCCAGTGCCACTGACCTCTCCTCTCCCCCTGTTCAACTTCAGACTTGTGACTTTTGGACATCTACTAGCAGCCTGAGGTTCATTAAAAAATTACTGGGAAGTACAGAAGGTGACCATGGGTGTGCAGCCAACATGGTATTAACATACACTGAGTGTGGGCCAGGTGGAATAACTGTTCTGCAGCCCTTTCTAGGCTGAAGCCTGATCCTTGCTGCTGGTTCTGTGGGACTGAGCTCAGTGACCTACCCCATCCCCTCCAGGCCTGTGCCCTCCAACTAAAGATTAAATTCGGTTTTATTGTCTTTACTTGCACTACATGCTAACTCGCTTCTGAGAAAAAGTGCTATACAAAGCATCCGAGTCCAAGGTGCAGTGGCATGTTTAAGCAGCTATTGAAGAACTACTCATCCTTATGAAACAGCTGCCTCTGAGGGGCTTTTAAAGCCATGATCTCATGGGTATCAGAAATACAATAGGCTGTCACAATGAAGAAACACGAGTTTGTATCAGGACTGGCTTTCTTGTGTAAGCAGATGCTGTCTGTCATTCTGTATGCATGCAGCCTCTCTCTGATCCCCTGCAAAATCAGCAGAGCAACAGGAACACAGGTCAGACAAACAGGAAGCTAACAATAGGTCTACCATTTGGCTTTTGCTGGTTTACCCGTATCCATCCTGAGCTGGATCCTTGTATGCTTTGGGAGGTTGTGCCTCCAATTCCAGAGCTGCACACAGCTATAAAATCCAATTCATAGGGCAAGGATACTCCTCAGAAGAAACCCATGTCCTCTTTTCACTTCTCCTCAGGGAACGGGTTATTCCTCAGGTTATTCCCTCCTGCCCTAGGACTGATACACTGGATTTCTGTTATCTTTAAAAAAAGCATGAGTGTCTATAGTGGTTCTCCAGTCTTGACAGGAAGGGAACCTTTTCAGAAGACCTCTGCTGAATATTGTTCAGTACAATGAGATGATTGTGCTCCTGTTCTCCATATGATCTCAGGGCACTTACACCCCTGAGCACAGCAGGCAGCTCCAGGCAGAGGTGGGAGCTGGCACTGCCTATTCTCCTATGCTGGCCTCTTGTCCTTGATCTCACCCTTCAGTGTCAGCAGGGTCACAAGGTCTGTTCCTGCACTCCTAGATAATAAATACAAGCCCTTGCAGATGTGGAGCATGGAATTCGTAACTCTTTAGGCAGGTATTGCTGGTATTTTATCACTTTCTCAAATGGCCCATCTGTCTAATTCTGCCAGCAAATGAGGATTGGAGCTTCACAGTTTCTTACTTAGGGTGTTTATGCAATCAGCAAACCTTTTGGCTTGTGGCCATCTTCAGAAATACAGATTAATAATATTTATTTAAATCAAACAATTAACTAGGAAATACAGGCATGGAGCAGTGCTCAGCTTGATAATGAGGCATTATACAAACACACAGCAAAGCAACGTTCCATCTCAATCAAAGTAACAGGCAGGAAAGAATAAGAGAGGTACTAGAGCATAAGAAAACAGTATTTCTGTATCACAAAGGTTTATTGAAAGAATTGTTGCTTATGATTTATCAAAGACCGTGAAAAAAAAACCCCGATGTTGAACGAAATGACAGTTAATCATAGGGATGACCGTGCTGGGTCAGAACAGCAGCATTTCAAATCCAGTCCAGGACTCTGACTCTTCGAGCAGCCAACAGTAATTGCCTGATGACAGCATGAGGACAGGGGAGGCTGCTTCCCAAAACGCTTCCGCAGGATGCAGATTTGCACCTCAAAGAGTTCCTGCATCAGAGGTGTTTGTGTTGAACATCTCTGCACAGATTTTTCTTCCATGATTATGCTTAATTGCTTTTTGAACTGACTCCTGACGTCCAGTGAGTACCAAGATTTGTTTGGACAAATTTGTTTCTTTTGAACCTGCCACCCCATAATTTCATTTGATGATCCCTCTTCTCCCACAGCTGCTCTGCTACACATTTCAGTAAATAGTTCTTGAATTCAGTGCTAACTTCAGGGGGAAAGAAAAAGAATAAACTTCATATTTTGAGAATTCAGCTGTATGAAAGCATATATATATATAAAAATTATATAAAATGCACTGCATGATATATTCCTAAGTAGCAAATGCATATGCTTTACCTTACCAAAAAACCAAACCAAACAAACAAAACTACCTTAAAAAAACAAACCCAGTGATCCTACAGCTGACACCTCATCTGATAGGAAAGGAGCAATGGACTATATGCAATTAGTAGGGTGAGAACAGGTGTAATGCAACTGCACTGTGCAGACCAAGAATATATGTGTTGTGGGCATTTCTACAAAACCAGCATACTTTAAGCAAGTAGGAACACATCTTGAAGTGATCCCCTGAGCACTTAAAATCTTGAGCATAGTCAGGATCTTGACATATTTTTAACATTTACCTTATCATATGTTTTTTTAAAAAGGTAAGAATCTGCAAATAGGAAACGATTTGCTGTCATTCTGAGTCATGTCAGTTTTAATACTGTTCTCCTCTAGCCACCAGAGCGAAAGGGAATAAAAAGAAAACCCCACCTTAGGTGACTCCATGGTGGACATGAGTTTATGCATTTACTGTGTATGTCTGCTTAGGATCAGGAGGCCTGAGCTGTAAGCCCCAAGGAGAGCAGGCCTGCATCTTTTCACCAGCATCTTACCCAGAAAGGGCCTGGCCCTGAAATATCTCTGCAACCTTCTCCTGTGGCACCATGGCTCACACTAATGGAGGAGAGATGAAGAGCTCAGGCCTAGGTGATAAGCTTTATCAGTCCACTTCCTTCACTGGAACAGCCGGTCTCAGGTCTTAAACAGATGTTGTTTTAAAAGCACACACATAGCACGGCTGCCAGAATAGCGTAGTTTTTTTTTTTTTCCTGATGGCATGGCACCAGCTCCCCTCGGCTGCTTTAGAGAGAGGGAGGAGCGCACGCTTTGAAGGAAGGAACGAACGAACACCTGCAGGAAGAGTCACCGAGTCCTTGAGGGTGGACTAAGTGACAAAGCCAGACACCAAGGCCCCGAGGTGTCGCACCCTGCCCTAGGGCTTTTCCCAAGGGACGAGGACGCGCCCAGCCGGTTTCCCGGGGCGCGGGTGAGCCGGGGCCGGGACCAGGAGCAGGAGGGGCGGGGCGGGCGATGGCGGCGGGGCCCGGGGCGGAGGCCCCTGCGCT
>VXAY01007011.1:1512963-1529297 GCA_013399855.1 Oxyruncus cristatus | reverse complement strand
GGCCGCTATTTATAGTGCGCTATTTTAATCGCGAGGGGCCATTGGGTGCCGCCCGGGTGACGGCACCGCCGCTCCCGGGGCAAAGTCCCGCCGCCCCCACCTCCCGGGCTGGCACGGGCGGTGCCGGGAGCGGCGGGCTCTGCGCAGGCCCGGGGCAGCGGGAGCCGTGTCCGCAGGGAGCGGGAGCCGCCGCTGGAGCAACGCCCTCAGCCGCGGACTCGCCGGGCTGGGCCGGGCCGGGCCGGGCCGGGCCGGGGTGGGGGGAGAGAGGCTGTGGCTGCCTGCCCTGCTGGGGGTGGGGCAGGCGCGGGTCGTCCTTGCCCCGTGGCCCTTTGTCACTTCTGGGCGCTTCAGCTCCCGCGCAGAATGGCGGGGCTGAGGGGGCTCCCCGCTCCTGCTGCTGACGGCCGGGGGGGAGAGGGCAGCAGCGCCAGAGGGTGGGGTCTCCACAGGTCTGCGGGTAGGGCGGACAGAGGCATATTTCAGGGGCTTTATCCTTAGCCTGACCTGCAGAGGGGGAGAACATCCCGTGGTGCGGCAGTCGCTTGTCCCTGTTGCTGCAGCAGCGCAGGGACGGAAGGCTGGCAGGGGCCGCTGGGCTCAGGAACCTGAGGGGAGGGCGGATGCAAGGGGCCAGTGACAGCAGGCACAGCTGCCTTAGGTGTTGCTCTGACTGTGAAGGTGTGCAATGGCACCTTAGGATATCCCTGACACCAGTGAAATGAACCTGTGGGAAGCAGCCAGGTTGAGTCCATCTGTAGATGTACAAACTACCTTCACAGAATCAATTGGGTTGGAAAAGACCTCTGAGATCAAGTCCAGCCTGTGACCCAACACCACCAGGTCAACTAGGCCATGGCGCTAAGTGCCACATCCAGAAACCTGTAGGGACAGGGACACCTCCATAGTCAGCCCCTTCCAATGTTTAATCACCCTTTCCATGAAGAAATTCTTCCTAATGTTCAGCCTAAACTTGCCCTGGTACAGCTTGAGACGATGTCCTCTTGTCCTGTTGATAGTTGTGTGGGAGAAGAGACTGATCCCCAAATGGCTACAACTTCCTTTCAGGTAGTTGTAGACAGTGATAAGGTCACCCTGAGTATCCTCTTCTGCTAAACACCCCCAGCCCCCTCAGCTGGTTCTCATAGGACATCTGCTCCTGACCCTTTATTAGCTTTGTTGCCCTTCTCTGGACAATATGTTCTTTCATCTTTGCTGATTTTGGGGTCTAGATAGGACATGGCAGATGGCACAGAGTCTGATGGCTCAGGTCACCGCAGATTTTTTTTTTTTTTTTTTTTTTTGCATATAGCTCAAGTGCTTTGTAAACATTTAACAAATGGGCTAAATATTACTCAGTGCCATTCAAAAATAGCCTCTAGAACACCTCACCCATAAAAGCCATGTGTGACCTTCATGCTGTTTTTATAGGAAGTTTGTGATTATAGTTGGGATGTATGCTTTTGGCAGCTGCAGTCCCTCAAGTCCCCAGTAGGCCTGCTGGGTACATCGGTATGCACCTGAGATTGAGGCCAGAAAACTCCACCAGGAAAGGTGAAAGACCAGCCTTCCATTTCATGTGGTCAAAGAGCTCAACAGTAAGTAGTGCCAAGATCCAATTCCTTGGTATTCTTACATGAGTGTGGAATTTTTTCCTATTCACCAAACTCTGTTCAACTAGAAGAGCACTTTAAGAAAGGTGCAATTATTAGCTTGGCAAACGTAGCATGAGACTGACCAAGCTGTGCAAATTGCCTCCCTTAAATCTTGCAGGAATTGTGATCCCTGGAGTTCTTGGATGTAGCTCCCAGGAGGATGCAGAAATCAAACCACATGAGCTGGGTGTCAGAAATCCCCAGTTTTCTACAGCCGGTAGAAAAGACGCTCCCAGCATCTTCTGGGAGCAATACAGGTTGGAAAAGCAACAGCATATTGGTATGACCATAAAATACTCATTTGTGTAAGTCCTTCATCTTCCGCAGGATTTGCCTGTGCAGGCAATATCTGTGTTAATCTGGAGCCTAAACCCAATGGCTGCTGGACAGTTTCTGGCAGATCAAAGGCCCATCACATGCTAAGAACACAGATGGGGATGGATTTTTTACAGTTCTTGTCTGCCAACAGTTATAGTAAAATAGTAATTAGTTAGACTTTGAATAGTTTAGTTCACACCATTTTCTGATTTAGACTAGGTTTTTGGCAAGCGGGATGCAATACATAAACTTTGCAGAAGCTGTTTCTATTTGTCCAACTTCTGTTCTAGTATTTCAGAACCTATTTATGTTAAGGCTTAAAAGTTTTTCGCAGAAGTACTGAATTATTTAAACAAGAGATTATGCTACTGTTCACCTGGCACTGCTTAGTAATTTTTGAAGAGCAGTCCTGGCTATATGTCTTTTATGCATACGTTTAGAGGCATATCATGCTATATGTGTGTTTACATATGAAGCAGTGTTGAAAGAAAGGGAAATGCATTCCTCCCAGCAGCTGCTGCTCATTAATTCATTAAAAGCCATTCACTCGGGAATTAACATATACTATTCTATAAGGGTTCCCAAGCTGTCACACTGGGACTACTACCAAGCCATATACAACAGCGTACTACAAAATTTTACACGTTTCACAGAGCTGGGCACTTCCACCACTGTTGATCACATCTAGAAGATGAAACTGGGGAGTCTCTTGCCACTCACATTCAGAGCTTGATTACAAGTCCATTGAAGCCTGTGAAAGTCTTTTCAGGAATTTCACGGTGCTTGAGGGCATGCCCTCAGCGCATAAAGGTTCATGGAATTTTTTATAAAGCCCACTGCTAAATTTTCCAGGGAAAAAGTTTAGGAGGGAGCAGAAAGTTAAGTCTGCAGGTTCAGCACAGATCTGCTTCATATCTGGTTAGCTCTGTCCTTGTCCACATTTCTTGAGTTGTTTTATCCAAACAAATATAAAACTAGATTCCAGTTTTATAATAGTCTTAATTTAAAGACAGTTTACAATGATTGGAAAGTCAAGGTTCACTGACATTAAAATTCCTGAGTAGGCATCACAGTTTCAGAATTGATCCTCAAGGAGCTATTTTGGAAAGATTCACACTTCCCAAATGCTTCGGTTCACTAAAGTTTAAGAAGAAATTCAAGCTTGTATTATCAATTTATAAATCCATCTGTCAACTAAGATCTAACAAAAGCTTATATTTGGATGCAAAGATTTTATTGCCTTTGAGCTAACAGTATTGACTGTCTGATAAGCAGAGCATTTCTGCTAATGTTTGAAGAATAAATCTTGACTGTTGGGCTTATCCTCTATCACCAGAGCAAAGGGAAAGATTCTCTAGTCTGTTGTTGACTTAACGGGGAATGAAATCATAACTTGGGCCAAAAGGAAAATGCAACTAATTCCCAAATATTAAAATAGTGAAACTCCATTGTTAGTGGAAAGGTTGATTTGAGTGGGCTTTATCACTTTAATGTAGTAATTGTAGGTAACTGGGATGAGCAGTTTTGCCACCACCACAAATCAGAGGCATCATCAAGGAATGTCAATGAGATTTTATGCTCACCAAGTCTCATCTATTTAGAGTGGAGGGGAAGATATCAGTACTGCTTAATGATTAGGCAGATCCAACTTCTGCCTTGCCAGTGGCTTGGTCACCAGTGTAGTGCCCTGCTCAGAGTTTTCTGAGGCTCCCAGAGTGACAAAGAACAAATTGTAACTGGTATAGAACAGCATGTAATGGAGGAAAGTTTGGGAATGATGTTATAGTCATGAAAGGTGTTAATTTTGTGTTAAATTTGTTAACACATTTTTATAATTGATTGCATAAATTCAGATTCTATCTGCCTCATTAATAAACAATTTGTAATGCACAGGGAAGGGTAGACTGAGGAGTAATGTCTGCCTTTGCATTCAGAAGGCTCTTTAAAAAGACTAATGTAAAGGGGTGCTTAAATAAAATTAATTTGCCACATGCGAAAGATTTCTTACCAGGCTGACCAAATTCTCGTCAACCTAATGAGAGGCTGAAAAATCTGTTTGCAAAGCCAGTCTTGTTGCAAATGTTGCTGCACAGAAAAAAAATTGCAACTTCTGTCATGAAAATGTGAGTTCCAGCATACAGGGAATGAGTGCACCATTTTGCAGAGGGGAACATAGAGGTCATTTTGGGTGCATGCTCGTTAAGGAAAGGAATTGCATTGGAATGTGGTAGGGTAGAGAATAAAAATTCAAAGCTCCTGTGTCTGCAAGAAAACAGGGCAGTACATATGCCGCAGTGACTTCTGATGTACAGACATGATACTGAAATTCTAAAAATGTTAAGGATGTAAATTAGGTTTACTGAAGATCACAGTCCCTGTAAGTTGTCCATCAGCTCTTCCTGAACTCATTAGTCAGCTCTTATCCTTGGTACAGAAATGCCTGCTGGATCCATGCTTTATTCAAGCTCCAGTTCAGCAAGACTCTGAAGTGTATGCACAGGGTCAAACAAGTCTTGTAATTTCACAGAATTCTGGACAATGTCAGCGAGGCAGAGCTGAAGTCACAGAGCCTGACAAAGAGGCACAGCATGCCACAGGGTCCCAACAACAGTTCATATATGCACTTTAGGGTACGGAAACATTGCAAATCTGAGGAGGGTCTTGCAGATCCCAGACTCCTCCTGGGTCAGTTCAATTTGTTGTTCAGCAGTGAAGCTGCACTGTGAAAAACAGTGTAATGTCTGTGGAGAAAGGAACAATTGAATAATGACATTTGAAATCTAATCTGTGATTTAGGGATGAAGAATGGAGGAATATTTATCTCTCAGACAGAGGTAGATGTAACAGGGCAATATAGGGGTTGTAAAATTACATATTTATTAATACTTCTAATGTTTGATGAGTATTTTAAGGTATTTATAAGAAATCACTCTGATACTGGGAAGTAACAGTGGTCCCTTGCACTTCCTTTCTCACCATTTCAGTTCAAGTACCCATCCTGGGCCTGGTACTGACCGGCTGACTGAAATCTGTGAACATTTGGAGTAAGACCAGGGTTTCTCTAATGCTATTTCAAGCTGCACGAAGCAGAAGTCCTGTGGAATTAATAGAAACATTGAATTTTAAAGATCTGGGATAATTTTCACTTCCTTGGTTTTTTCATTAACCACATTTATTTATTTTTACACAGTTGCAGGCTGGTAGCAGCATGGGCTGGGGCTGGACCAAAAGTGCTTGGTTTTCTAGAAAGTGTTGTGTTTGCTTACCTGAATGTGCCACTACTCCCACAGAAATGCAGTACTTAATGCAACTCAAGTGTTTACACAGCACTGGTGTAAAGCAGGCAGTAGATTGCTTCCTTTATGGATAAACCTGTGGGTACATTCTGCTCACTGCTGTATTAACTGAATATAAATGATTAATGAAAAAAAAAAGAGATGAATAGTTAAACCAACTTAATATGCTCTTAGGATAATAAAAAGTTTACTGACTGCTGTAGCAGGCCCTTTCCATCCTGCATGTACTACCCTGTACACATGGTCCAGTGAAGGTCCTGGTGTACCCCACAGGAGTCTGTTTCTCGCCCAGAACATCTGGAGCCAGCCTGAGGATCATTACTTTACAGATCTGATTAAAAGGAATGTGTTATTTTAAAGAATTTCTCTCCTTTCTCTTTCTAGGACAAACAACTGGCATAGGCATTTAGTTTGAGTTGAAAACAAACAGGGCAATTGTAGTGACCATTTCAATTTTACCTGATTACCTCAGATTTTTATAACTGCTGAACCTCTAGTTTGTTCCGTTCATGTCAGCTCAAGTTTTCTAAGAAACATAGAACTTACCTCTTCCACATCTACTCATGTTTAAATAAGATTGCACAATAAATCAGGTAATAGCACCATGGCTAAAAGTAGCAGAATCAGGCTGGTAAGATCTAATTCCAGACGACTGGCAGACACAGACTCTTAATCTGATGTTTGGTAAGGCCCATAAATAGCTGGATTGCTGCGATCCTGTGATCAGGTTGACAGAATCATCCTGATTCTGACCTCACACAAGTGCAAAAGAATTTCTGACTTTGTCCCTGTACACTTCATGCAGGTCTTTCGATTATACTTAAACCATGAACACAGTTCAAGGTTATCATTTCACATTAACAAGGGTTGGCGGAGAGACTAATCTAAAGTAACCAATTAAGAATGATCATGGGAGCCTGTAGTACTGAAGTCATGGAATTTTCTCCACTTAACCTCTCAGTTAAAGGCCTTGTCCCACCTTGTCCCACCCATCTTGACTCTGAAAGGACTTTGACGGGATTGCAAGCTTAAATCCTTGAAAGGGGCTCACTTACAAGCATCACTAGCTTGCATGGAAACAACTTGCAGGTTTCATTCCCTTCTCTGCAAACAGGGTTTCACTGCAGCTGAAATGGGTTCCACAGAATTAGTTACTGTTTAAAAATTATTCAGTTATCTTTTTCCTGATGTTCTTACAGGATATACCTTTGAATCCATCTGGGTACTGGATACGTAGCATTGCATTTCTTGTCAAGGGAGTAATAGGCATGTTACCAGACGAACAAGAAAATAACCTAAATCCACATTTAAATCCCGCAATGTACTTGTCAGTGTGAGTTTTACTGTTTGTTTTTTTTAAGGATAGTCATTACAAAGCAAACCTTTTAACCACACAAAATTTCTGCAATCATTTTTCCCGTGCACTAACAATTTAAACAAAAATGTTATGACTGAAGTTAAAAAACTTAATCTCAGAAATTTACAGCCACAGTAAAAATCAGTGGTTAGAGACTTTAGAGCCAGGAGAGATAATTTTGATTATCTTTCTTGTCTAACATGAAACTCAGGTTGTCATTCAGGAATTCCAGTAACATTTGTTTAGGGCTTTGTTTGATTTAGATTGTCCTGCTGAAATTTAACACCTGTAAAAGCAAACAAACCTTTTTCTTACTTCTTATTTAAGCCATTATTTACTTACCATTGATGTGTGGTGGCATTTGAAACACAATACTTAATTGCTGCTTGAAGCACAGAAAAAGAGACCCTTTTAAATACAACACGTGTGAAACCGTGGGGACAATGGTGGCAATAATCTTGCTTGAAACCACACAGTATATTGCATGCTGCATTTTAAGGCAATTTCTGTAAAGAGGCATTGGTTTTTTGTTTTTACATTCTATTTTTCTTAACTAAGGGTGCAGACTGAACTCTGAGACAAGAAAGAACATTGTGCAAGACTCAGTGCTGTTATCTCAAGAATATTGTTTCTTATCTCTCTGGATTTGTACAGCACAGCATGGCTAAACTACAGTGATGAGTGAGCAGTTATTTCAGGCAACAGGGGTGGAGGGTATTGAGAGGAATGCAGGGAAGGAGTACATTTAGATATCTGGAACGATAATACATTAGAAAACTGTTCCTTGCTGTCACATTTCTTGCTTATGAGAAAGCCTCCTAAAGAGATCCGGAGAGTTCCAATCACTTAGAACACCAATGTTAAAAGCGGTGCATTGTGCCGTGAGAGAAATAGCATGGGTGAACTACTTCCATTAGTCCTGTCTACATGGCTTTCTGGGAACACCTTAGGTGCAGTTCTCCAGAATGCCCTTGAACCTTCCCAGGCACATCTGCTCTGTGGAGGGTCCCCACCGATGAGACCAATGTCTTGCTTTGTCAGTGCGTCCAGCTGTTACTCCACCCTGTGAATCAGCTCCACATGCACACCCTGTTTTGCTGCTGTCTCTAAGGCCCTTTTAGTGTTTTCCTGCCTCACCATGTCACACAGGTAAAGGAAAACCAGGCCAGTAGCCAGGACTCTCAGTTTTCCCACTCTGTGCTGCTGTCCTGCCCGACAGATCAGCCGTGGAGGGCTGGGCAGGGAAACTATCCTGCAGGTCTGGACTGCTGTGTTGGCGTGGAGAGGGCTGAGCCCTTCTTGCAGGCTTTTGCAAACAAGCCTCAAAGACCAGATTCCTCATGGGTGGCAGGCAAGAAACCACTCATGTCCTTGAGCCCAGAGCACTTGGACACTCTGAAGTGAGTGACACTCTGGGCCCAGATGACAGCATTTCAACACAGTGTCAGAAACAGGTCATGCTACCCAGTATGGCCCACTGTGAAGCCCTTACTCTGACAACATCCCAAGTGCTCACAGCACATGGCCCTAAATCTGAACTCTAAAAAAAGACCATAGATGACTTTGTACTTTCCCCTTCCTCTCCATCTGCCCTGGCAGGCACACCAGGGAGAACAACACAGGGCAACCTCTTTCCCATAGGAAAATGCTGCACATAACAGCCTAGCATGCCTTAGGGACAGTATGGTTCACTCAGAACTAAAAGGGTGTTCCCAGCTCTTCTGGTCTCTCTCAGATCCAGAATCAAACTGGGGCTGGCTTTGGAGATGATCCGAGGCAAGATTATGACAATCTCTAATGAATATATGTTTGTACTAAACTACCCAAAGCAAAGTCTGTAAGGCCAAATGACATGGGTGGGAAAAACAAGACAAACTTCTTGGATACAGAAACTCTACTTAATGTCTAATTGCTGCAATGACAATGTTTTTACTGTTCCAAGATAATTAAACATACTGAACAATTAGCTCATGAACCACTACTTCTGGAGTCACTTCATCCTTAACTGATACCAGGTGGAGGGACACAACACCCTGCGTCTGGAGTCCAGCAGCAGCTTAGCCTTCTCCTCCCACACCATAAGTGCTTGAAGGTCGAAACAGAGCAGTGAACCAACAAATCTGGCTCCAAAGGTGTTGCTAGTAATTGCTGAGAGGTCACACAGATGAAACTGTGGCACAGAAGGTGATCACAGGGTTACATATTACAGATTTTCTCATCTTCACATCTGTCTTTTATTAAGGAGACCAAAGAATTCATCGTGCCACCCTTAAAAGATAATCAGCTTGTTAAGTAAGTGAAACACTGAGCTGAGCTGTGTTCTGCCTAGGAGCAAATCAAATCCATGTGAAATCCTGGTTACCTGTGAGGCAGCATGTCAGCTCTATTTTGAAGGCTCAGGTGGTATTCAGTTAATAGCCAGGTCCTGAATTACCCGCTGCAAACAGGTGAAATTCAGCCGGTATTTTTAAGGTAGCACAGTGATACTATTTTCTGAAGTGTTTTGAGGAGTTGCTAGCCAACATGCAACAAGACTCGGTGTTTATCTTTTGTGTCATGCGTCAGCAGTAATTACTTCACAGGCTAGGTGTGTCATTAGGAAGCACTGAAAACTCCCTTTGTTTCAGGTTACCTGCATGCCTCAGTGTGGCAGGTGAGCAGTAATCAACCTGATCCCCTTCTCCTCCAGCAAGGCCTCACAGTTGTTTGGTTTGGTAGCCTCTTTGTTTCTGTGTTACTGGCTTTAAGGCAGCTGGGGCTGATTAGATAAGGTTACTGTGAATCTGCAGCCTTAACATAAAATAGATTTAGTTAGCCCTAAATGTTTAGTGGTGTCGTTGAAAACTAATTAAGGATATATGTAGCCATTTGTACATTGTATATGAGCTGTTTGCTGAGAAACACAAATAGATTTTTCTCATGGATGAATATTTAGTTGAGGTACAGTTCCAGGTAAGCCCTAGCAAACTATCAGAGTTAAAATTCAGGTCTGGTGAAAGTAGGTAGTGTTATGCTTTGTTTAGCAATGTCACCCTTCTTATGCCTGCCTTGTACTTGGTCTTACATCTTAATCAGTGCCCGCCTGTTTTCAGCTTTATTGTGTTATCACGGAGCAAACAGAGGATTTCCCAAGAGATAGGTGGATTCTTGTACTTCAGACTCCAGCTTGGTGTCTTACTCATGATATGCCGAGGTCAAAATTACTCTCCTTTATCTGTGAGAAAAATCTCCATTAGTATATTTTGTCCTTATTCAGCACTGAGAGTTCTCTGTGCAGCCTGCACTGCTGTTGGGTAGCTGCAGCCTGAGGGGAGCAGAAATAAATTCAGCTCCTAATGGCACTTGGAAATGTTCATGTCTACAGCAGACGCAAGTGATGCAGAGTAGGAGAGCTAATATAAGGACCAGTGAAAAACAGCATTACATATTTTCTGTTTCTCTCACTATTGGATGCAGCCTTTAAGGTTAACCAGCCTTACATTACAAAATAAACCTCATCTCTAATGTTCAAAAGGGGGAGAGGCCTTGTTGCATAGAGCACTTAAATAAGGCTAGGCAAAATATGCTAAGATATCTGAAAGAGACAGTCCTGAGTGGAAAAATAGGCCAGAGTGATATTTGGGACGTCGGAGCTTTACCTAGTAACCTGTGCATCCAGAAATGTTTTCTGTTTCAATTAGGGGAAAATATGAGAAAATGGTCTTTTGATAGCTGGCACCAAACTGCACAGTAATGCACAGCTTATATTACTGGCTTAGCAGAGGCAAGAGCCATGTGAGATGTTTTATCTTGGCTGAGTACTTAACTGCAAATTGCATTATAGCTAACGCATCTTCTGAAATTGAATGAAAAATACAAGTACCAGTCAATACAAACAACTTTCACAAGTTACACTGAAAGAGGACTTGGCTGTGGAGAGAACTGGCCAGGAGGTGGAATCACTGCCATTTGGTCTTGAGACGGGGGTTTAAGGCCTTTCTAATATTACACCAGGTGAAACTTAAGAGCTTAGTTTATGCTGAAAGTCAAACAACATGGTCATTCTGATCTTAAGAGGTGTGAGTCAGCATCATATCACAGGAAAAGAAAAGGTACTCTATATGCATTAATTGTACATTGAACTCTGCATTCTCAGCCGTGAAAGAGTTCTGGCACTCTTAGTTAAATTAAAATAGCTTATTAGTTGTGGTTTTGAACTCTTACAACCTCATTTCTGCAGTGAGAGCAACAAAACTGTCATCAGTGTATAGAATTATAAAGCAACTTGAAAGAACTCCTGTACATAGATTGATGAACTGTTTTTCTATCAACAAGTGGGCATCTATTTTGCCTCCACCTTACCACTCAGACCTGCTCTAAGCACAGATATATGCTCCACTGGTGAAGTACATGAACTAAGTTGGTTAATATTATTTGACATGCAGTTTTTGTCAGCACTGTCTTAACACATCTCTACTTTGATGTTAAAAAGTCTCAAAATAAACAAACAATCAAACAAAACCAAAGAAAACCTGCAAAACAAACCCCAAATAAACAAAAACCTGAAATGGCTGGTCCCCATAGGAAGAGTTCAGATGTGCAGGGGATATTTTCAGTATATGGCATTCAGCTCTGCTTTTAATCAGATTTCAAATAAAAAACACAAAGGAAGATATCAAGGTGGAATAGAGATTACTTAACTAGGGGAACTCCCTTCCTCTTTCCTTTCTTATCATAGGCATTAAGATCATTACTTCATTTTAAGACGTAAAAGCTGTGTTGCCCCTGGTTTCCATTTGCTTTGAGCCTTGGACAAACATGGCTGGATTTACACATATGGTAAAATCTCTACAAATTCAGTATGTCATGAACTTCATTTGTCATTTTACATTTTTACGTAATACTTTGTGACATGATTGTTCTCATTCAGTCATTCATTTCAGAAAACTCTCAGTGCTTTTTCTATTTGTTTATTTGTTGGCAAGATCAATAATTCATTGTGGATTTCAGTTACAGAGATGATTACCATAGAATTTCCTTCCCTGATCACATACATGTTTAAACCTGCCTTCAAGTAGTATTTTATCTGTATTTTACCTATCACTAAGTCTTGCCTTCCCCATCCATTGTAAATAATTTTTCAGTCTTGGTGTACACAAAATGTAAATGCCAGATTATGTTTTGTTTCAGTTGAAAAGAAGATTTTATTGCACACTTTGCATCACTCCCTGTGAAATTTTCCTGTGGCACAAGAGTGAAGAATGTGTAACTACAGTGGTTGCTAAGGCAGCTCTTCTGGCAATTGAAAGCAAACTGTCTTTGTGACTTCCCAGAACTTTTGCAGAGAAGAAACATTTTCATAATATTCCTTTCAGCTTTTCTCTTTTTATGATGGATGAGAACAAACCAGATAAAAGCCTGAAGTCTTGTCTGCTTATTTTTCCTTCTTATAACATTTTAAAATAATCCTTCTTAAACTTAATTAGATATATATTTCTTCATAATCTACCATGTCCTCATAAGGCTCCATGATAGTCAATCAGAGGGCCAGATAATTCCAAGGACTACCTGGGGGTGCTGCTGTAAAACAGAATGGCTGTAAAGATAAGGGTCTCTCAGCATGTAACCACTGGATCATTTAATGAGGTTTATTTCCTGGCCTGAATACACCTAGCCATTTGTTGGTACAGAAAAAAAAAAACATCTTTGTGGGAATCCATGCTAACTGAAAGAAAAAAAACAACAAAAAGAAAAGAAACCAACTGAACTTGGCAGCAGCATCTCATTTAGGAACAACCAAAAATGAGGCACAAGCTTTGCGCTCTTTTACCCCTTCATAGGAAACCCAGAGAATGTTTCAAGAGTGCTTTGTCAACAGATGCTGGTCCCTCGTGACCTGAATTCATTGGGTTCAGTAAGCTCAGTGTGGGTAGTGAGGAAGCAGCTCTCCGTGCAGACAGAACTACAACTCACCAGGTCCTTGGTCTCTCTTCCTGAAGTCTGACATTTCGGGAATTATATTGCCAGAATTTCAGAAAGTACAGTGGGGAATAAGCTGTTTATTCAGTTGTGCACAATGAAAAGGAAGTTCTTGTCTGTAATACCATATGGTTCTTTTTCCTTTTACAACTCTTCAATTGACAAAGAAAATCAGAGAAAAGACTCTTGACCTAGATGAGAGCAAATCTCCTTAAATCTATACGTCTCAGAACATGGCATCCCCTCCATTAACTACTATAATGAATGTCTTTTCTTTTAACTGCTATACTAAGTGCACAGTCTATGACTTGTCAAGAGGACAGAGTTATTTACTATAGATTTTCAGTTAGTAAAAAATCCTTGGAGTAAATCCTCAAACAAACCAACAAAGATGCTGCAAAACTCTTCCAGCTATGCCTTGCCAAACCTGGATGAAGCTTTCTATATGGAGAAACAAGGAGTTGAGGTCTGTCTCTTGCTGAGACCATTGATTTTGTGTGAGCAACAAGAATGGGGATTTAGGGCACAAGATTCCATGTTTCCCAGTTCCAGGATGATCCAGCTTAGGAAGTTTTATGTTGACTAAAAATTGGCTGGCACAAAGCCTGTTAAGCAAAAGCCACTTCATAGCAATAGGACGTGCTTGAGAAAATTCAGGAAAAATACTTGGACTTCATAAATTATTCACATCAAGTTGAAATGTTATTACAGATTAAAAGTAGAACAGGAAAATTAAATGGGTCTTCTCTCTAAAACAAGGAAGGCAGGCTTGGTGAGGATGACACAGCTTGATTAGGGATCAGTAAGGTACAGGAACTGTTACAGGGAAGAAGACAGAAACTGGGTTCTGCTGCTGACCTGCTGAGCAATCGGGATTCTTTCATCACCTCCTCTGCCTTATTAATTCCTGTAAAAGGTTAGTAGTGCTATCCTCTTAATAAAGCAGGTTAAGAGTAAGTGCTGGATCAGAGCAGATCTTAATCCTGTAACTTAAAGGCTTCATTTTGATTTGGGTCTTATGCTTAATTGTGAGGTCTGACTGAAGATGATGTAGTTAGGATAGCCATAAAAGCTGTTGCTTGCTTAGCTAATGCCTAAACCTAGAAGTAATCAAGTTCCATGAAGTTTTCATCTGGAAATTTCCTTGGATAGCACATTTGTATCTGAGTTTTTTGTATTTGTATTTCTGCCTCAGAGTGTCTTGATGTGGATTGGTTGTTTTGCACCTACTTCATGCCTTCTCCAATATTCCCTCACACAGACTCCAAAAGGGATTCAGTCTGTAGGCATTCTTAGACAATGCCTATCGGTATTATAAATGGTGCCCATGCTCCTGAAATTTACTATATTGGTTTTCAGGACACTCTCGGAAAAAAAACAGAGAACTGAGGTGTTTTACCCCAACACTGGAGGAGAGGGCAGCTGGATTGGTTTGCATCTGCAAAGGACGAGTATGCTTCTCTACGAAAGGGAAGAAGGAGCTTGCACTACATACCTTCCCATTTTTCTAGAGGGGAGGAGGGGAGAGAAATAAAAAAGGAAGGAGCCAAGAAGGAAAGCCCAAGAAGGAGGCGGCAGGTGTCTAGCACATACTCCAAGCTGGCAGTTGTTCTGGTTCCTTCCACTGAAGACAGTTTTTCCTGTGCAAGATCAATATGTTCATAGTGGTTGGTTGGGTGGAGCGGTGTTGGGTAAGCTGGTAGTTATGGATGCCATTGAGGTATCTCTACCTTTTCCCAGGTATTGCAGGTGATTGTGGGAGAATGGCACAAGGTAATGTGCTGTGGCAAACAGGAACCTAGAGATTGTATGTTGCCATACTTAATTATTAGTCACCTGAATTCCTTTTGCCTCTAGGTCTGTGTGGTTATGAAGCAATGGTGTTTTTAAAAAAAAAAACAACAAACCAAACCAAAACCAGGGGTTTAAGCTTGGATATGTAACTAACATATGGAAACAAAACCTTACCTTACTGATTGAAGAAATTATGATTTATTAAATGAGACATCTCTCTGACATGGAGTTTCTTCAACATGAAGCCCCAGGGTGATGGTCTCTGATCCCCTGTTGAGCTGTGGACTCAGAAAAGGATTTTGGGAATGGAAATCTCCCAGTATGGAAATGGGCTTCCCATTAGATCTGTGGAATGCTCTGTTTCACAGGTATGCAGACACACACACTTGTTTTGACTTTTCTTTTTCCAATCACAGCCAAAATCTGGATTTTAAGACTATGCAATGAAAATATCTCATCTCTATCCTTTTCCACCCCTAAAAAAAATCCATGAGTGCCATTCAGGGTTCTGAGTGCAAGCTGCAAAAGCTGGGTTCTTACAGCATTTCTTACTTGGAACAGTTGTTCCTTGTGCTTGGCAGCCTATCCAAAACACTCTGATAATCTGGTCTGGTTTGTTTCCAGGGTCATTCTACTGAATAAGGCATGATTCTCACCATAAACTTATTTCTTAACAGAAGAGCATAGAAAGTCTCCTCACAAATCACACTTTTGTTAAATTAACCTGATCCAGGTAAATGTCAACGTATTTTGTTAAATTAACTTGATCCAAGTAATCCTCAGTGGTATTGTTTCATCTGAAAATGGAGGCCATATCTGTTTCCTAAGGATGTTTGATCCCATGGCCCTTTTCTTGGAAGCTATTCAGCTAAGACTATTTCTTCTCACCTGCTGTTGCAAGCTGCCACCCCCATGGGTCTGTTTTGATGGTAAAGCCTCCTCTAATCCCTAAAGATCATGCAACAGGAAAGAAATATAACTGAATTCTCTCAGCCTCCGGCTCAGCTCCCCTCACCTTTCTCTCACAGACCTGACACAGTAATGATTCTTTAAATGTGGCACAACCAATTGCTCTTTGGTGGACTCTGTGAGGGAAGACATCATTTGGATCTCTGCCAAAGCAGAACCTGTATTGTTAGGGCTGTCCTTTTTGTTCCCATCCCTTGATATTTCCCAGGCTCTCTCCTGCCCTATATATTTTCCATTTAGTGGGTTGCTGTTCTCTTTGTTCTGTGCTTCCCTTTTTCTATCCAACACCTTTTCTGACCAAACAGACATACACTGGTTGAAGTGGGATGTTGCAGACAGAAGCTTGGGTACAGGCTGTTCGATTTCCTCAGTCTTACAGCTCAACTACATGCCATTGCCGGCACAGCGGAAGAGCTGCGTCCTACAGGCCGTTGCCCATGACTATGTAAATACAATGTGCTCTTGTGACCAGCCAAGCAAGGAGATGCTGTGGGAGGCCAGCAGCTCCTGGCAGACACCATCTGCAGAAGTGAATTGCATTCGTGGCTGAGGAGGGAGAAGGATCGAGGGGCAGACACACGGACTTTGTCATCTTTGTATACCTACAGATTGTTAGGCTACTTACATGAACTTTTTTTGGCTTTGTGAAAAGTCAGAACCAACTGAAGTATACTCTTTGCTTTATTGTTTCTGAGCTTAGATGGATTTTTGGTTTTCTCTTTTGCTGAAAATGCACTTACGCACAAAGCAACCCTGTGTTTTGTTAACTAATCATGTTTTCCGACCTCACACATCAAGAAACACAGCGAGTATTACAGACCAGCGCCTGTGCCCACAATTACAGAAACATGGAACTCATTCTCCCTTCCCAGGGCTGGATGGAGGCCGGGACAGCGGGGGACTCGGTGAGCCCACGCACACCAGCCGTCCCTCGGGGTCCTCGGACATCTTCCCCGTGCCATCCGCCGGCCTGGGAAGTGTCAGCCC
>VXAY01007011.1:1406715-1512380 GCA_013399855.1 Oxyruncus cristatus | reverse complement strand
GGGCTGCCTGAGCCGGGGCTCCTGGCGGGCCGGGCACCGCCCGGTGCCGCGGCGTGGGCTTTTGCTGGGCTGGAAGGGCTGAGTCCAGGTCCCCGCTCCCGGTACCGGGACGGGGCGTTTCGGCTGGAGCGCCCGCGGAAGTTCTCCTTGGCGCCGGGAGGGAGTGGCGGGCACCGCGCTCCGGAGCCACATCAGCGGCTGCTCTCAGCAGGAGGAGTCGCCAGCGCGGCTGCCATGGGGCGCTGCGGGCAATGGGCCGTGGGTAGGATGGGTGCCTGGCCGTCCTGCCGCCGGGAACGGGGGGGATGGAGCTTCGGGAGCTGTGCTCCACAGATCAGGCGGTGGATTGCTCCGTCTTCTGTAGCGCTGCCGTGCTAGGCAAACACAGAGCTCCCCAGCAACTCTCAAAAGAGGAGCTTTCATCACACTCCCGCTTAACGAGAGGGTGGCAAAACTGCACTGGCTTCCATTTAGTATGCGCATGGCCTGTGCATTTCTCTACAGGAAACGTGTGTCCGTCTGTACATATAGGAGAAACCTTGTTCCCTCCTTGTTTTGTTATCTAAAACTTAACGCTGGGGACTTCTAACACAATTCTCCATAGGGGTCTTTACCAATCATTATCAAATACCTATTTCTTCTTTTATGTCTGTTTCTCTCTCTCTTTTTTTTTTCTGTACAGAATTGTCTTTTTCATCCCCCCTTCTTTCTGTTGACACCACCTGCTCGCCGCCTCCCCCCTCCGGCCTTCTAGTCGGTTTTTTGCTTGTTTTATTTTGAAGTCTGCTGCTACTGTGCCAGTTAGAAACGGTAATTCCCTTGGGGAACCAACTGCCTAACGCAGAGCTTTGAGCAGTCATTGGACCAGACGCACTTTTGAACTTTGAAGAGCATAATCAGAAGAGATTGTTCTTACTATCGCTATCTATTTTCAGTAGAGGCAATATTTCTTAAAATGCAATGCAGTGAAGGACTTATGTATGAGCTCGTATAAATGAAATAAGAGTAAACAAGCTTATCTTTGAGGTAATAAGCAATTCATGTTTTACCACCTAACATTGAAGTTAGTTGAACCTCTTTATTTTTTTTCTTTTTTCTTTTTTTCCTTTTTTTTTTCCCCTAAAGTGCTTAGGTTAACTTACATTGCAATTTCTGTAAGCCTACAAAAACCCCACACACCAAATGGTGTTCAGTCCTTTTGAGAATTTAAAAATCTTCAGTCTCCCTGTATTTCATCAGTAGGAGGTGATATATTGCTGCATATAATAATGCATACTGAAAGGACCCTTCTGTAACTGGGAAAGCAAATACATAATTTACAAAGCATTGATATAAAAGGCTGTGTGTGAATAATCTCTCTCTGCCTTATTAGCTGTTTGCTAATTACAGAGTGCTTTCTCGAAATATCCTGGTTAGAATAATCTGAAATCCTGGTTTAGGACTAAGTCACACTGGAAGCCATGGATAGGTGTAGAAAAACTCTTTAATCTTTTAAAAAAATAATACAGCTGTGTTTATCTTTTTGCTTGGCATGGCTACATTCGTATTCCCTCATAGATGGTGATTTTTCTTTGGGTCTTGGCTGACTAGCCAGTGAATAACAAAGGTGGATGGTGTAGATCACCTTCCACTGGGGAAGGCAATGGCAGTCTAATGATTTCTGAGACATGACCTACTGGCTGGGATTTATGAACAAGACTGTGTCAATAGTTTGCACAATATATTATTTAATCTGTTGTTCAGTAGGGCTAACTGACACCGTACTGTAAAGGAAAAAGAGGAATTTTGCAGAGGTTATTTTAGTAAAACACTGTTTGGTCTGACTGCTTCAGACTGAGACTGGATTTGGATCCTTCCCAACTCAGCTCATTTGATCTTAATACAGCTAAATAGGATTTGTGTCAGTTTGCATGGAGAGAGGATGTAAAACTGTCACTCCAGAGGCAGAACTGTGCTCAGGACAAATGTGTCAACAGCCTTTGGCATGTGTGAGGAATGATAGCATGACCTCTTGGGAAGCAGTTTTAGTTTTTGATGGGTATTTGACATGGGTGCTAAATATTTATTACCTGTGCTTGTTTGCATGGGTCTTGTCTGCATGGCATTCGTAAATAAGATGTTGTTTGGCAGACTTCATGCTGCTGTGTGTGAAGTCTGACACACTGGTCATCGGTTGTTTACAAGTAAAGGTTAAGATGACAGAAAGCAACATTTTGGCAACACCTCCTCTTCTCTGCTCCTCCCCCCTAACCCATTAAGCTAAACCTTTATAGGAAACTAATTTTTTTAACAAAAATTATGCATGCACACACAGAGCTTATGGATCATGTTTGTAAGTTATTTCACAGTAAACAAATAGCAAGTCCATTAGCACTAGAACAATAGTGATTTTATATTTTACTTGTGTACCAAAGTGAAGTGCCAGAAAGCCAATTGTATTCCTGACTCTGTGGTAACATTTGATCTGATGCGTGCTTACCACGCTCAAAATAAATTTTAGTAACAGTCCAGTAAATAATTCTGAAATGAGTATATTTGTTAATATAGACACGTGTTAATACATGATTTAGCCCAGACGTTTTGCTATGTGTAAGTTACAAAGTAACAAAATCTTTCCAAGATAAGCTGTAAATATATAACTTGTACCTAGTTCTTAAGGGTTTATGGCGGTGAGTTCATAAACTGTTCAGATACATGATTTCCACCGAGTCTGTGCAGAGGTTCATTAGGTTTTACAGACAGTGAATTATTAGGTAAGGAAAATGCAAAAGATGCCATCCAATCCAAATCTTGCAGTGTTATCGGGAAACAAGTGAAATGCTGAATAAACTTACTTGCTCAGCTTTGCATCTTTTCATTACTGGAGTGTCCGTGTGCTCTCTGCATTTTTCCTGCATTTGTGGTGCTAGTTTATTTCTGTTTGATTCATTGAATGGATGGTGTTTTAGGTGAAATATATCCTTTTGCAAAACAAACCAATCTAATAAATCGTGGTTAGAACAGCATGGCTGTGGGCTAATGAACAGTACTTACCGAAGGAGGAGGAAATGTGATCTCTAGTCTATAGAGCTGTTAATTTGATCTGACCTACCAGCATTCTTGGTTACTTTATTGAAGGTGGATTTTTTTCATTTTTTTCTTTTTTTTTTTTCCTCTTGAGGAGAAAAAAACCTTAAAACTTCAAAAGAAATTGAGTGAACTTTGCAGCAGAGCATTTGATTGATGTAGTGTCATACAAGAACTTTTAATACTTGCAGCACATGTGTTAAGAGAAGACAGCAGTAAATGCAGTCTAACACCTTCTGGTGCTAAAGAGAAAATATAAGTGAATAATATTCCAAGGCACCTTTTTTTTAATACCTTAAGGGCCTGTGTTCAGAAAGCTGAGCATAGTAATGAAATCTGGTAATGCCATGCTGTTGAGGGGGAGGTGTTATTGATGCAGAGGGACAATATGTAAAGGGGATTGAAGGACAGGGGTAATAAAGTCCCACTGCAACAGTTAAACTTGGAGGGGTGGGGAAAGAAGGTCTCTCACTAAATAGGATAGAAGGAGGTGGATTAGTCAATGGTAGAATGACTGTTCTGTTGTCCGTGTCATCTGCAATCATAGGGTGTCTGTAACAGAAAGCATTAATAGAATGTACTTGTGAGATCATTCCTTGAATGTAGGTTACACTCGTCTGTGCCCAGGAGAGACAAATTCAAAGCAGAACCAAGGGAAGGGGTTTAGGATGATCAGAGGCAGAAAGCCACCTCACAATAAGAGGATACTTGGCTACTTTAGCCTGATAGAATTCAAGGAGTTACTTCTTCCTTCACCTGTGTAAAATATAAGGGGTCTAAATGCCAAAGAGGAGGAAGAATTATTTTAACCAGAATTTGTGGTTTAAGGGACTTAAAAAGCTTGGAGCAGTTAAGTGTGTGTGGTGGTGGGTTTTTTTCTGGGTGCGTAGGATTTTTTTTTTTCTCTTCCTTGTTGATCATATTAGAAGACTATTCCAAGACCTAACATCCCTTAAGATAAAATTTGACAAGGGCACAGTTTAATGCTACTGCCTGTAGGAGTGAGGAAGTGGAACTGGCCTCTCAAAAGGTTTTTCCCAACTCTGTGTTGTTAATCATGTGCTACTGTGTGCTAGGCATTAAGTGGTTAGACAAGCCCTCCATATCTGTTTGATGTTGAATATGCATGTATTCTGAAAAAAGAACTTGAAGGCAGCATGCAAGTCTTCTGCCAAACCTTTGTCTTTCTGTGAACAGATATGGCATTAAAATTCAATAAGTTTTCGATAAGCCAGTCTGAAAAATATGTGAGTGTAGTGACAGGAATTTATTTCTAAATATAAACAATTAATAATTTTTCCCAGATCTTCCCACTTTATTCTTGACTGTGTCTTCTAATTACACCTAGTGGTTTGATCTTAGTGCTCTTCACAGCAGATTGCTATAACTGGACTGAAGTAAAAATACCTTTTCATATCCTTAAGTGCTCATAATTAATTATAATACTCTTAAATTATGGATAGCTATAGATTTAGTCAAGAATAAAATATTACCCTTGTAAGCATGAATTGCAGTACATTGCGTGATACAGTGTGTGGTGTACTTGATACCAAGAGATGTATACTCACTTTGGCACAAAATGGAAACCTAAGGAAGCTTCCATTGGCCAAATGTAAGAACTCCCACTCACTGCTGCAAGAGAAAGGTGGAGGATTCTGAGTAGTAAATTTAGGAAGTAGTTGACAGATGACTAAATTTATAAAAGAATGAGTTCACGGTTTTGCCAAAAACCTTATTTACTGCATGATCTGAGTAAGCATTTCCGAGGGCTGTTTGTTCTGGGGTGTTAGCTGCTGCAGAGAAATCAAGGGTGTTAAGTGTTATGTTAGTCACTACTTAAAGAATTTCTTAGCCTTCTTAAAGGGCAAAGGGGGGAGATAAGCCTTCCTGTCCTGCTCCCTCCCTCCACCCACATGAACATCGTCCTCTGTCCATGAAAAAAAAGCTGTAGTTATGTCAGGACTTTTTGAGAATAAGACTTCTTGATGACCACTGAAGATTCCCGCATCAGTGTAGTTCTTGTTTGGCACACTGTGCCCAAAGAGCTTTATGCGCACTGTAAATCCCATAATCACTCGATTGACCTTGATGGAAGGCAATGCTGTCCAAGATCACTGAACCACGATGCACACTGTGTTAAGTAATGTACTTTAGCTGCGTTGTGTGCTTGCTTTGAAGCCTGGTTTCTGCCATAGATAACATTTAGCCTGTGAGCCAAGAAGTACAGCTCTTTGCAGAAGAAACAGAAATCTTTGGCTTTTACTGAGCAGCGTATGGAATCCTTCCCCCTAGGAGAGGGGAAAATTGTTGCTACGTGAGGCTGGAAACACGGCATAGCTCAGTGTAACAGCTAACCATATTGCCTCCATATTGCTCATCTGTTCAGATCCAGATTTTGTTTCTCTTTCTAGTTCCTTCTTCACTGTGGGGGAAATTCACCTGCCTTCCCTGCAGCTGCTCTCATCTGTGAGAGAGCGTGAGTAGCAGCCATGTGCTCAGCTGGGGCTGATGAGCACCTGATACTAACAGCTGTTAATTAAAGTAAAAATCCAGAGTCGAAGAATTAATGTGCAGGACTCTTATCTTTTAATTGAGTAAGCAAGAGAAACTGTTGCTTGAAGACCACAGAGTTGTGTTTGGCTACTTACCGTGTAGGCTCAGTAGAAGAGGTTACTGGCACCCATATACAAGGCCTGTGGCCTTCTGCTACCTTTGGGAAGGGAGTGTGGGATTGCCCTGTTTGAGAGAGGGTTTGTGTGCTTTTAGTTCTCTCTCTCTGTCATGAGCAAGTGCTGTAGCTGTTGTGTAAAACTCAGAGGTATCACTATCACCATCTCTTCCTCCCTTGTTCTTCATGAAAATGTCCATATTTTGTTCTAACCTCAGTGTGAAATGTGTGCGAGAAAAGGGTTTTCTGAGGGTGTGAGTGGATGGCAGTCCAGTCGATGAATCTTGAGCAGGCTTATGAAATGGCCCTAGAGCAGCTCAGTTCTGCCAAGAGACCACTGCTCCGCAGATGGGAAGAGCAGATCTGTGTGCTGCTTGCTACTTGAAGAATTAGGGATTAAAGAATTTCACCCTTTGTACCCAGGTGTGCCTGAATGTAGCCTGTGTGGCCCAGTAGGTGACTTCAAAATCTGTACTGTAAGATCTGGTCTTCAGAGTTATTTGAGGGAGCTGAAGTTGTTCTTTAATACCTAGTTTGAATACACTTAGCTTGCTTAACTTTTTGTCTTTGTAGAGATAAGTGATTGTGCACAGTGGTGTGAATTGGTGGGTGGATTTGCGTAATTGATATTAGGTGATCTCAGTGTGGGAGAGAATAGTTTTTCCTCCTTAACAACTGACACAGCTGTGCAGACTAACTCTTGAAAAGTATTTTTTCTACCCCCACTGTGCTCAGGGACTTTGGGAACCACTCGTGTATATGTTTGCCATCACACTTCTGTGTTGAGGGGCCTACGAAGAGTTGCATCTCAGAAGCGCTTAAATTATTTTAGGGGCTAGAAAGGGATGTTTTGCTGATCCTTGCAATCGCTTTTCTTTTATGATCTGTAACTTCTCAAGAGCAATATCTTTGTGCTTAGGTGACATTCCAGGACTTGCAATGCCCTACCTTTATCTGGGAGCAAATAGTACCTGTTGCATACTGTTTGAAATACCTCTTTGGGAAGTGGAAGCATTGTAGTGTATGTCTTGTAGATCAGGTTATCAAACTGTCAGAGGTGATCCCATCACATAATCCCACTCATAAATTTCACAAATGCCATGTCATATGCTCCACTGAAGTCCATGAGGTAAAATGAAAGAAGATGATATGGATTAGGTGAAACAGAAGGGTGGGATATCAAACCAAAAAAACCCCTTTCTGACAAATGGATTTGTATCTAGAATGCAAAATGAACATGCATCATTACTGGGCCTTGTGTGACTTGTTACACTGCTCTTTCTCCTCAAGTAAGTGGAGTTCATTTTCTTTCTGCACTTTGATGTTTATAAGAACATGGCTGCCCTTGTAGGTCAGGCAGAAAGCTCTTGTAGCCTAGTATTACACCTCTGATGTTGGCCAAAAGCTGATGCCTGAGGAAGAGTATTTCCAAGATACGCACTATTGCTTTCCTCTGAAGTATTGGAGGTTGAAAGGTCCTATATAATGAGTTACTAAATGGATTTCTGTGAACTTGTCCAGTCTCCCCTTGAAACCATGTGAATTCCAGCATTCACAGTATGCTTTAATAAAGGCTGTCCTAGATAACCTTCACGTTGTTTGGAAAGTTATCTGCAAAACTCCTTGCTAGAGTGCTGTTTGATTTTTTTTTTTTTTTTTTTCTTGTTTGTAGTGTTGATGCCCTGTAATTATTCTGTTGGTAGAGTAATGAACATACATTCCTTCTCTACCCTGGTTGTGGAACTCATGAACTTATGTGCTCCTAAGTCCAAACCTTAGTTAATTTTCTTCCAAACTGAGAAGTCCTAGCTAGCTTAGTTGATGCTTGCATGGAAATTATTTGAACATCCTTGAGCTTCTTCCAGTTCACATCCTCTAATGTCTCCATCGGTAAATAGTACAGTTATTGAGAACATTTCTTCAACAGTTGTATCTTGTATGCCTTAAAGTCTCAGGTCATAGTCCTGTGACAGAAGTAAGTCATAGATGCTCCTTGTGTTCACATAGCCCACCCTGCTCCAATGTGACGTGCTGCTCTTCCACCCCAGAAGAACAGCCCTGTGCTAGGACTGTTCATACAGGATCTGTTCAAAGTGTTGAGTGCTGTGTGCTGACAGGCTGTGTTGTTGCCTGGTCTCCAGGTGAGTAGCCGTCAGGTATTTGGCTCTTTGTAATGGCTTGGGGGTTTCCATGTGCATTGTCCTCTAGAACACATCTCTGCATAAGCATTGGAATAAAAGGCATCAGTATTGATGCTCAGACTCAGGGGAAGCTCTGAGGTTATTATAGCTTTTATTTAGACTATTCATGCCCCTGCCCTGCTTGTTGTGATTTGGTACTGTCAAGTTCAGCTTTTGCAGAAGTTGTTGTGTGCCTTTTGCTTCCAAGTGAAAAAGCCAAGCAGAGGTAGGAAATGGTGTTTATGTTCCAGATCAAAACTATAAGACATTCAAGTTGGTTTTTATTTTCCCTTGAGGGGATTGCCTTAGTAGCTGATGTGTGAATTTTGGAGATGTTAAATTGTTTAGAAGACTCTGAAATTATATTAAAATTTGAGATCTCAAACCTCTATATCTTCTGCACTTGGCCCCATGCTGATATTTCTGATGGAAGACAGCAAAAGGTCTGATTCAGTCTGGATTCTGAGCAACTTCTTGAGATAAACCTTATTTGAGGATGGGGTTGGGGGCTTGCTTTAAATTTCATGTGTAAATCCTTAGTCCTGCAATTTCATAATGTTTAATTAGATGCAACAGCTGTCATGATAAAACAGGCTGTGTATAAAGAAGTTTGATCCAGTGGCCTCTAGCTTCCCCCTGTATTTATCCTTTATGTACAAAGGACCTATTGTTGCTGCAGTCTGTGTTCCTAAATCCATCCTAGCATCCATTGAGGGCAAATGGCACATCCAGGCAGTGATGCTACTGTTGAGCCTGTTGTCACTGGCTGTGTGTTCCTCCTCTAAAGAACAGACTGCTGCTTGTACGCATATATTCTGAAAATGCTAATAGAGTGTTATACAGCATCAGAGAGTCTTTAAAAGTAAATGTTAATGTATTTTGATGAAACATCGTAAACACTCCTGCTTCTTCCTAGCATCCCCTGGGTTCAAAGTAAACCATTCTTAGGTCTCAGGTAGAGTGAGGGCAAGTGTTTTGCATGAATAACACCTTGGCTCACAAAGGGTATGGGGCTTTGTTCGAGGGCAATATCCTGGGGCCTTTCAGACTTACAGTGCATTGCTTTGTCTTGCCAGAACACAGGGCTGTCCTTAGGTAATTTTACCTTTAAAAAAATGTGAATTTAAAAATTTTTAAAAGTCCTCTGTCTCTCGTTTTTTCAGCTTCTTCCTAACTCTAGAATGGTGCATCTTGCTTGTTAGGAAGGAACTTAAGTTGGGGAAACTTAAGTGGGTGAAGATTTTTCTCTGTCAGGAGTACTTGCTTGGTTGTACTGTTTCACTGAGCAACTACTGTTAACTGTACAGAGCTGATCAGAGGTGGAGAATGCTGGAAGTCTGGCTGTGGCCTAGACATTTGGGAGCCAGGGCTGTCACAGATGTAGTGTCACCTGTGCTAGCCACACCTGCATGAAATATTCATGATCTTCTAGCATGCAGAGCATTATTGTTTGACCTAAGATAACAAACTGAATTACAGCCATGGCAGCTTCTTGACTTTTCACACAGATGCCTACTATGCAGTTATTACATGCTGACAGGAGAGATATCAGGCTTTCATTAAGGGAACTGAGATAGGCATGTAATTTAGTATGGCATCTTCTGCACGTTTAAACATAGAAAAAGTTTGAATTTGCATTCTAGTATTATCTTTATGTTTAATTATGTTTAATAAGGAAGGCTTCATGCTGTATTACAAAGAAGTATCAAGTGACCTGGCTGCAAAACCCAAACTCTTCTTTTGGGTTTCTTGTGACTTGTTTGTGTGCCAGCGGAGAGGGGGATGTTTATTCTGAAAATTCAATCTGCTTTGTTAAAACTGGAATTTCTGGATGACTCTCCAGATCTGGGTATTCAAGGTTTTCCTGCCCGTATCAGTCCCTCCACTCCATTTCATGCAGGAGATAGCTTTCAGATTTCATTCAAAAAATATTCTTGGCTTCCCCTCAAAGAACTTTACTTCTCTTCAGAAAAACTGCTACAGAAGATGTTGTAAATCTCTTTCACTGTACGTGAGAGCAGCAAATACTTGGGCTGTTTTTGCCTTGAGTAAACTTGAAAAATTTCAGTTAAGTATAGCTGATACAGTTATTGCTGCTTAAAAACTGAGGATTAGTATCCCCCAAAAATATGGTTGTATGAGCTGTTGCATTAAAACTGACTAGTAGTTAGGGCTAACAATCATGCTGGACAATTTTAAAGTAACTACTACATTATAGATTATTATATACCACTGTATTTACCCTCAGTGGTATTTTGTCCCTCTCCTGGGAAGGTGAGCAAGGCTTTAAGGAAAAAAGACCAGCCTACTCAGCTCTAATTTTACCTGTTGCAAATGCAGCAATACCTAACTGCTTCACAGACTCGGAGGAATTCCATTGGAACGTGACTTAATGTTCCCATTTATTTGCAATGAGGAAGCAATGTTTAACACAATGAGAGCTGAAATGGAACTCATCCTTCAGTTCACAGCCGGGTCTATCTGATTTAACACGGTATGCTGGCAAACTGGGTCAGTCAAATGGGTGCAGTGAGCTTGCCTTGTCAGCCAAGGGGATGCCAATGAGGCCATCCCCTATTCATGTTGTCACAATGTTTTGTGAACTGATGAGGCTGTTTCCTTCCATGTCAGCAAACTGAGGTCTGCAGTGTGCAAGGCAAGGCTCATGACTTTGCCTTGTGCTGCCGCTGCCCTCTCTGATAGGCGAGGTGTTGGGCAGGTAGTGTGCAAAAGATTCTGTCATGGGAGCAGGAGAGGAGCATGTGAAAGGCTTTCTTCAGTGTTTTGCTGTACATGGCTTTCCCACTCTCATAGTAATCAGATTCTCCTTCACGCAAAGATAAATTATGACTCTGTCATTTGCCTCCTTGTTTTAGCTTCTTGGAGATCCTTTAAATCATAAAAATGTAGTACCAGAGAGGACTTGAACCTGTGTTGCCGCCAGGCTGCATGGAGGTGGTTATATAGTATCCTAGTATCTTATCGCTCCAGCAATTATTGTTTCTTTTTGTGTTACCAACCTGCAATAAGAGGCTGGGGGTTTTTGGTGGATTTTGTTTTTTCGGATTTTTTCCCCCCTGTTTTTGTACATGCAGGCTTACAAGTTGCTGTCTTGACTATAAACACATCATGCTTTAGACAGGTCCCATTTGGAAGAGATCAGTGACATGTTTAAAAAATCAAATCCCGTTTGATACGAACAAAACCCCCACAAACAAACAAAAAAAAACCCCAACCCACAAGCAACCCAGAAACACCTGACCTGCAGGTTAGTGCAGACTTTCCTTGGTTAACTTGTCCCCTTCCAAAAGAAGCATTAAAATTTGGGTGACAGCATTCCAACTAGCAAGTCATCAGGCAAGCAGA
The DNA here is from genome assembly GCA_013399855.1 of Oxyruncus cristatus. Lineage (NCBI taxonomy): Eukaryota > Metazoa > Chordata > Aves > Passeriformes > Cotingidae > Oxyruncus > Oxyruncus cristatus. Next base: position 1,501,100 of record VXAY01007011.1, on the reverse strand, counting down.
ACAGAATAGTCATCTTTTGTAATGCTTCCGGTGACAAATACTCTCAAGAATGTAATTTTCCCTTCTGTGTAATAGCATCACACCAGGAAATGTGGTATTTTTCTGGGGATTATAATAGACCACATCCTTGTCTACAGTCCTGCTGTAGAGCTATTGTTTGCAAGCTTGTAATTTGTTCATCTCCTGCTCTGGTCCATTCTCACCTCTCCAAGTGTAACACCTGTAACCATTTTTCAGACCTACCAAGATCTTTGAATTCCAGCCCTGTCCTCCAACAGAGTTTCTTATTTGTTCTTAACTTGGTGCTGTTTGTGAATGTGTACGTGTGTTCTGTCTTCCAGGGACGGTGAGAATACTTAACTTTGTTGTCTTACTCCCTCAATCCCACCAGACTCACATCCCATTTTCAAGACCTTGGCCTGACATGAGAAAGTCAGAATACATGTCTCTGCAATAGTTCCAGCAAGATAAAGGTGCTGAGCCCAACTGGGAGGGAAGCTGTGCTTTGGCAATCCTGCAGCAGTGAATAAAATAGAATTGATCATTTGCTTGACATTGTTTCCTGTTTTGAACAAAGCTGTGGAGAACGTAGGTGCACAACTTGTTTGGTTGTAATTTCACATGGCTCGGATTTGTGGTCCCATATGACATAGACTAGGCATACAACATCAAATATGTTACTAGGTGTTGCTTGATCCATCAGGCAGATGACTCTGTCAGATCAAAAACAGAATTGGCTCCAAGTGTGTTCTTGACATGTTGGTGTTCATAAGTACTAAAGAACAATATAATAAATTGAACTAATATTTCTGCAGTTCATGCTAGTTACCCTCTCAGAGTTGTCTTCTCCTTCCCACAGTGTCTGAAGTGTTGACTTGAATCTGTTGTTTTAAGTAACTTGTGGAGGACAAGAATGCAGACACTGAGGTGTTAGCAGGTCAGCTCTGAGCTCTGGAGCCTCCAGGAATTTTTTCCCTAGACAAAGTTGAATATTTTCTGAAAATAGTTTCCAGGAGCTGGGACTACAGTTACTCCATTAATGTTTTTTGTTGTTGGACCTGGAACCAATGAACACTACTGAATGGAATGTGGAAGAACACAGAGCAGTTTCAGTGTCCTTATGATGCTGCTACATGAAGTTGTTTTTCCTATTACCAGATACTTAATCACTACGCACGTCTCTGAACAGCTCTGGTTGCTAAGGTCAAAATGAGATTACTTTGTCCATGCAGATGCATTGTGGCCCGGGCCAAGAAGCTTGTCTGTTATTTATTCCAATAATAGTTTTTGCTTGTGTGGTGGAAGAGTAGACCTGCAGAAGTGAGGATGCAAACTTAATACTACTGCTTCCTTAATAGTATCATTAATAACACTGTGTTCTCTTATGTGTTAATAAGACTTCCGTATTCCCTCAGCACAAGTGTGTCCATATGTGTACAGTCTGTTTGTATATGTGTAAGAAAGCTCAACAGCCCTGCCTGCTGTTTCTCTTAGTGCATGCTGTGCAGGTACAACACTTAAAATGTGGTTGATCTGCTTAAATGTAACTAGCAACTTGCCTGGGACTTCCAGACGTCCAGCGACTGAAGAAAGAAGGCACGTCTATCTAAGGTGCTCCACTGTGATACTGCTAATTGCCACCACTTGGAAAGATATGTCACTAGCATTTGCACTTAGAAACCTGCTATTTAAGAGACTGGTCTTTATCCCTCCTTGGAAAGAGGAAGAAAACATTCCTGAGAATTGTCTGAGGCATTTAGAACTGCCTAATGGTAATAAGCAACAAGGTTAAGGACTGGTTTATCCTGTGTATAAGGGTAAAAGTTGGTATTTACTGCCCTTTATCTTATGTATTCACTGAAAATAAATGGTATGGTCTTTTAAATGACTCACACAACTTCATGGTTTCACTGAACTATTTTAGTATGCAAGTGAACTTAAGGGTTATTAGATTACATGCATCAGGGTGCAAAATACTCATGATGGCTTAGTGTGTGTGAGAGCTGTGGAGTTTTTTTCTGTTCTGCCTTCCCTTTCCCCTTCAGTGTAGGATGTTTTTCAGTGGAGCTGCAATATTAGGAGAGGGATGGTTTAACTTCAAAAATACCATATTGCCTGCAGCCAGAGACAGATTCTGAAACAACAGGCTCGGGAGTCAGACATTAGAAAAAAAACCCTACCTGTGCAGGCGTGGTGTCCACACACCTGGAAACTGGGCATTTGTGAAAGGAAGGGATTGAAAAGGGGAACAACATCTTGGTTTCTTATCTAGGCCTTGGATCTTCCACAGAGATGTTGCCACTTGGCTGGTTGGCAGCATGTTGCCTTGTTAAGGGACAGTGTTTTCTAAATTTTTTTTTTATAAGTGGCACTTTAATTTTTCAACTTAGATATTCTAGCAATGTGCATGGACTCTGAGAGGCTGCCCTGTCCCATAGGTTGATCTACTGACTTAGTATTAGAAGAGATGTTGTCTTAGCAACAACAAAAAGAATAAGAACAAATGCATGAGTTAAGGGCATTGCTAAAGCACAGAAGATTCTACTCTAACTACTGTAACTTCTGTCTTTCAGTAAGTTCTGTCTTTCATCTTAATTCTATTCTCTTGTTCCAGTTGGTAGTGTAGCTAACATGTTACAGTCTGTCCCAAACAGTCTGAAGTCATGGACCTGGTGTTCAGTCTTTAACTGTACTAAGTTCTGTGGCTTCAGTTGAGTCTTACTATTTATGGAGTTTTTTCCTTTTAATGCAAATGGAATTGCCTCTTCAACAGCATGCTTTTATCCTCTGTATCCAATTTGTTACAAATTTTATGCATCGTAAGACAGGGGAAGAAGAAAAATTGGTGTTCTGCAGTGTTTCTATATGCAAAAGCAAACCTTCTAAGGCCCCATTTGTCATTTTCAAGTATGTTAGTCTTGGACCCCTATTCTTTGTTCACGAAGCCTAGCCATGATGATGAGTCTTGGACACAAAAGTTCAATCATAGAATCATGGAATGGTTACAGTTGGAAGGGACCTTAAAGATCATCTAGTTTCAATCGCCAGAATTATAAAGTGTCATGACACTGGCCTATCTAGAAGAAAGTTACATCTTACTGCCTAGGATTTTTAGCATGCTGTGTGCTTAAATGCACATAGTTTTTAATATAAACCCTTATTTCATGTATAACAGCCTCCTCTCCCCCCTCCACGCTCTTATGCTTTTAAAAAAATTAGGAACTGTTTTCATTTTGGTTATGGCTTCAACTTTGTCCTGGGTTACTGCCAGGATTTGGTAGGGATCTTTACAAATGACCTGCCTTGCCTACACAGGCTGAGCAGGACTTCACTTGTGAAGGTTGTCTTAACTGTGTCTTGCTCTTTTTGTCGCTCATGGAAATTAGGTTGAGTTGTTCCCTGCTTTCCTCCCCAACCATACCTTGAATTGGTTAGCACCTTGGGTGCTGATTTAATTGCCTTGGAGCCATGGGGAGTTTCCTGTAGTCTGAGCCGAATGAAGGCCAAATTGATTGTCTCTCAGTGTAACAGGCGTCACAGTTTCTTCAGACTGCCTAAACCAGGGTTTTGAGTGGGTTAGGCTCTGTTAGCCTGCTTTACTCCCAGCTTCCCTGTGGCTGAAAGCTTGTGTGGAGTGGTTGTAGGTCATCCATTTAGAAACACTGTTAAAGCCATTATGTTCTTCTTGAAATCAAGGCTAAGGTTTGGAGATGAGAAGCAAGAGGACTTCATATGGCAGGAAGGAGTCTCAAAGGATTTTCCCAGGCAGTCATCAACTCATTGAAGGGACAGACACTTGAAGCCCTGTCTCTTCTTGCTCTGCCTGTCATGTGGCTCACAGTTTGTCTGAGGGCATACCATGTAATTCCTCTTTGTCCTGCTGGTTATGCAGTCCTTTAAGAACAGAGAAGTTAACTTTTACCTCATGCCCCAAGTGTCCTTGAAAGCTTTTTGGATAACCAAGTAGTCATGTTCCAGCATGCTTCTAGCTTTACAGGATTGAAGTGGAAAAGCAGATTACTACAATTTTGGATCTTAATACTAAAATAATTCTTAAAATATGTAGCAGCTAAATGGCTTTAGCACTAAATAGCTCACTGTGTAGCTGATCCTTCAGGAAGAGGTGTGTATCCAGAAGAGCCTTTCGGGGTTGCAGTAATACAAGATATTCCCTTAGACTAGGGAGGTTAATTTTTTTTTACTACCCTACTAAGGAGAGGTAGAGGCAAAGACACTGGTACCACCTGGAATTCTGTGCTCCGCCAGCATCTTGCAGGTTTTCTGGTAAGGCATAGGAAGCATATCCTTTTAAGTTCTTCAGCTTGTAAAGTGATACTTATTTTACATCCACTGTGGTGTTTCAGCCAGAAGTACAAATAACTTGCACAGTACAAAACTGAAGATTACAAGCATATGTTTTCTTGAAGTCGGTAGAAAGGGATTAGAATATGATTAGGGATTTATTGTTGAGAGGGATTAAGCAACAGGTGTTTTTTAAGGTCACATCTTTGAATTGCAGCCTTGCTGTTCCAGAGAATTTGGTATCTGAACTTCCTCTCCTTTCCTACACTGGAAACACTGCTTAGGAAACCCTTGGTTCTTAAGGCACAGGAAGAAAACCTTGAGCATAATTTCACGTTCCATTATGGATCACAACTGCTACAGTTAGGTTTTCCAAGAACTCCCTTTCCCTTCTTGCTTGTTCTTTCATATTGCAATTAGAGATATATTTTTTTTTAAATTCTTAATTTAAGAGACACTCCTAAAAATACAGCTTGAAAGTGAAAGGGCATTAAGTCATCTTTTCTGGTTCAATCTGGGGTTCCATGACTTGGAAACTGCCTTCAGTCATCTTTCTCTAAGAGGGTCCTCTGTCATCGGAGAGAGAAAGAAACAACTCTATAAAGGCTAGAAGATACTTGATGCCTTCACAGAAGCATTTAGTTTGGAAAAGATGTCTAAGATCATCAAGTTCAACCATTAACCTAACATTGCCAGGTCTACCACTAAACCGAAGAAGGTTGGTTAGACATTTAGTGTCTTGCTGAAAAGGGAGTGTGAAATTTTTCTAATATGTTTGACTAAAACTAGCTGAGGCAACTTGTTTTATTCACAATTCTGTGTTAAATGTAACATTGTTTCACCTGACACTTATCCTAGAGTTTAAATATGCATAATTAAGTGTCTGGGAACTGCTAAAGGTCAAAGCTTTGTAGTGTGAGTTATTCTGTTCCTCTCCTGCCTCTCACCTCTCATTTCTTCAGATGTAGCAGGCTCTCCTGGTCTCCTGGCTCTGTCTTTCTGCAACGTGACATTTACACAATGTTGGGAAATTGTAATGAAAAGTCATCTGCCTGTAGCTTACCTGTTGTCTGGGCTTCTGTTTAAATGTCCACTTTTTCTTCTTTCCTTTAAAATATCAAGCTACAAATCTAGTTGTAAGTAGAACTATACTACACAATCATCCAGATTTGGGGTTTTTTTAATTTGTATTGTGGAGGGGTTTTTGTTTGTTTTCTGAGAAGTAGTATAATATTGCAAGCAATATAGTCTCCTGTAGTCAGAACAGCTGGAGATAATCCTTTCCCGGTTTTCCATTTTACTGGTGCTTATGCTGTTCCCTGCAAGCTTAGTTGCTGCTTTTGCCTCCTGATTAACTGCTAATAGACTTTTTCTAGACGTTGAACACTCTTGCCTTCTGCATTTGGTAGTAGCCTCTGCCTTGCAGTCTACTGCTGTTGCAGTAAATCTGGTTATATTGTCTCTTCACTGACAGCAAGAGCTCAGTGAACTCTTGCCCTTTAGTATCATTTAGTACCCACTACTGCTGTTTTTATGTGCTGAGTAGATTTTTATGAGGGAAAGAATGAATGGTTATCAGGTTAATGCTGATTGCTTTGCGAGAATAATCTGCAGCCTTTTGCCTTTAAAACCTCAGATTAATTCCAGCTCTAATATAAATGGAAGTTAAATTATAAGTCTTAAATTTAATTTAGTCATTAGAGCCTTTCGTAATCCAAGGGATGGCCTGCAGGCAGCTATACTGTGCACTCAGAGTAGCTCTTAGTCCAAGAGGGTTTAGGCCTGGAAAGGGTCAAGTCTAAAATGCCCTCTTGTTTAACCAGAAGATCAGTCCAATCCTGCACTGAGTAGAAAAACCTGCAGAGCAATCTGGATAAGAACAGCAGAATGAGTGCCCCAATTAAGTTTGCTGGTGTGATAACATAATTCTAATTGAGGCTTAAGTGTGTATATTGTGGATGTGAGGGTAGTGCATCTAAGCGTGGAGACTATTGTACACAAAGTACTCTGTTAACACCTAGAAATAACTTTCAATACATCTTAAACAATGCTTTTTGTTTTATTCCTTAGATCAATGTTCGAGTTGTTACTATGGATGCAGAGCTGGAGTTTGCCATTCAGCCAAACACTACGGGCAAACAGCTGTTTGACCAGGTCAGTGAAGTTTTGGTATGGGCTCTTACTGTTTGAGTCTGGAATACGTTTCGGACTATAGCGTTTACTTAAGACTGGATTCCAAGTCTTTCTTCTCTCTACCTCCTAATCAAAGGCCCCCAGTCTGAACTAAGATCTCAAAATTCCATCACAGTAAATGCAAAAAACAAAAGCCCTTGGAGATGTGTTATGCTCCAGTGAAACCTGTCTTCCATGTTGGGTGTTGAAATGTCACGAGGGACCTAGAATGTTTGGACAGTATAGGTAACATGTAAAAATGCACTTCTTGCTTTGTAATAGAGCTTAGTTCTTATATTGTTCTTCAGTTCTAAGGTTGAAATGTTGCCCTTGTGCACAAAAGTCTTCAGAATCAGTTCTTCAGATGGCTGAAGAAGGTGTTGGCATGGCTATGTTCATTCAGAAGCTGGGTTGGGGGTGGCCACTTGCCGCAGGTGTTTGAGTTTGTCACTGAGAAACCAGAAGAGTTTGTGACCTCCATGCAGCATTTATAGGCAACATGCCTTGTAAGAAACCCCTGTGCAGCAGCACAGAGCACAGATTTGCACAGTCTGCCTTCAGGAACTCTCAGGGAAGAGGAGGGCATGAGTGGCTAAGAATCTCGTGCCTTACTGTTGTTCTTCCTGCTACTGCATTAACAAGTTTAAAGATGGCCCCAGAAAGGTCAGATAAAGGCAACGGTGTGCACTTTGTAAAACCTTACTATTATTGCCTTAAGCAAGGCCTAGATTTCAGCAGAAAAATTTTATGGAGTGCTCTGAATTGGGGGAAAAAAAAAAAAAAAAAGAAAAAAAAAAAGGAAGAAAATACTTGCTTCTAGCCATTTCTGCTGTAGACCTGAAAACTAAGAACTGATTTATGCAGACTTCACTTACATATTTTAAGCTGTTTACAAGCTGTTACAGCAGCTCGTTTGAACTTCTCCGGCTGTACCCGCTAGCCTTGATAGCAAAGGGTGGTTGAGCTCTAACTCGAGTAGGCAGTACTGGCTAAATAATGTCCATTGGTTGGTCTTAAGGTTTTGTTGGTACAATTTCTTGTTTCAGTGAGTTAACTGGCACTTGCTAGGCCTTATGGCAATTGTGCATTAAGAAGTACTTAAAAAGAAAACCCCAAAAAAGGCCACAAAGCGAACAAACAGCCCACAAACCCAACTAAGAAAAAAAAAAAAGCCCCCCAAAAAAACACCAGCGAAATTCAAAACTCCCAACAAACAAACAAACAGAAAATGCTTCTAGTGGGTTCTTGAAAGGAGTGAAAGGAGGACTTGATGATCTCCAAGGACCTTTCCAACCTGTGTGGTTGGACTTGGTGATCTCTGAGGTCCTTTCCAACTCATGTGATTCTGTGAGCAAATAAAGTTCTAACCACTGCAGATCTTCACAGTACAAAACAGTTCAGCATTAAATCTAACTTTAATTCTCTTGATTACTACTGCTGTGCAATAAACATCAACTATTCATTGACTGGAAGTCTGCTGAAGCACATATGAAACCTGCATTTTTATGGAACTGGTGTTTGGCATTTGACCTACCAGAGAAGGGCCAAGATGATTAGAGGGATGGAGCACCTCTTCTATGAGGAAAAGCTAGAGGATTTGGGATTGTTCAGTCTGGAGAAGAGAAGGCTTCAGGGTGACTTAATTGTGGCCCTCCAGTACCTAGAGGGAGCCTACCAGAGAGCTGGAGAGAGACTTTGCAAGGGCATTTAGTGACAGGACAAGGGGGAATGATTTAAGCAGAAAGAGAGTAGGTTTAGATTAGATATTAGGAAGACATTCTTTACTTTGAGGGTGGTGAGGCACTGGTTGCCCAGAGAAGTTGTAGATGCCCCACCCCTGAAAGTGTTCAAGGCCAGGTTGGATGAGTCTCTGAGCAACCTGGTCTAGTGGAAGGTGTCCCTTTCCATGACAAGAGGGTGGAACTAGGTGATCTTTAAGGTTCCTTCCCACCCAGGCCATCCTATGATTCCGTTCACCACTGACCACTCTTGCATCATGGTAACTTCTTCCCCCAGTCCCTTTCATGTTAATCCAAAACAGAGAACTCAGATCTAATCTCTGATGATACAAAAATCCAAATGACTAAACAACAGGTTTTTAAAAGCAATGCCTTAGATTAGATTTTAAGTATGTTCTGTGTTCCTTGTGGCAAGTATTCAACAAGGACTTTTTTCCCCCACGTATATTTATTAATGTTTACATCTGTTAAGAGTCAGGGTCATCTCTCTGGCAGAAGAGAAAATACTTTCTAGACCTTCAGCTGAGAAGTTAAAAATCCTGAGAACATGGAACAAGGCGGGATGTTTCAAATTCAAGATACTTCTACTTTAGCTTGCTGTCTAGGTGCTTCAGGATTTCTGAAGATTGCTTGTTGCAGCACTTAGTGCACTATTGAGATAGACATGGAGATTTCATCCTTACATCCAATGGCTTGGTTTTAAAGCCTGTGATTGAAAATTCTTATCCATATTTCACACCGTGTTGCAGTGCACTTCTGCATATCAGGAGAGATTAAGGTAAAAGTGTGCAGCACAAAACCAGTAAAGCTGAATACCATATCTTTAGCTGCAACTGTTCCGACATCCTCTCTTCACTTCTGCTGTACAAGCCTTTTATTAGGACCTTATCTTGGGTGGAGTTTACACTCAGATTAAGCCTGTGGAGGCAACAGGTTTTCACAGGTATGGGGAGTGGCCCAACTTGAACTGCAGAACTACTGGGGGAGTGTTGAAGAAGCAGGCTATTTTTAAAAACTACAAGATGATTTCTTAGCCTAGGTGTCAGCTAGCAAAACTACTCTGGCAGAGCCTTTGTGTTTCAGGCTTTGCTAGCGTAACTGTATCCTGCACGTAAGGGGGATTATAGCTCCTTTTCATAGGAAGGGGAAAATAGTGGAAACCTGTGAATACTGAGTTCAGCTCCACTCAAGCCAGTGTACTCTGCAGCTGGCTGGAGCACCTCCCACATAGTCATGTGCTTTCCTGACCATGAGTAAAAGAAATTCGAGTGGAGGAGAGTGTGCCACTGTCATTTTCTGGAAGTCAGTGCATTACTGGGTGGAATAGTCAGACTTAAGATTTGCTGCTTCATGCGTTTGAGGAAGTGGGGGTGGTGTCTCCCATCTTGAATATAATGCCTTGGTTCTTATTTCTTCCTTGTTTTGCTATGGATGAAGTTACAGAGCATTCCCCAGAATACAGGCTGAAACATTCTTTGTTCTTTGTATTGGAACTCAAACTGTGAAGTTTAGCTTCACTTTCTTCTTTCTTGCCTTTAGGTTTTGGGAAGAACTAGAGTGGTCATAACTTCTGCAAGCTTTCCAACTCCATCTATAGAAAAAGTATACGTTTTCTCTTGTAACAGACATTCAGAGACAATGACCTGAAAAATGCTTGATTTACGCAACTCTTTATTTTAACAAAGTTGCAACATTCTTTCATGCAACAGGAAGTACCATCCCCAACATACCCCTGCTTTTCTGCTAGACTTCATAAAAATGCATCTAGCTGTCAGAAAACCTGTCTCTTCTGTGAGGAAGTAAGCCACTTTGAGGGAGGAGGGAAAATTAATTTTAGTTAAGTAAAAAACTGAAGTATTTTCAGACCCCAGCACTTTTTAAAGAGTTATGGAAATTGGGGGGGGTGTGTTTGTTTGGATTGGTGGGTTTTATTGCCTTTATGCTTGTTTTTTGTTTTAACGTAAACTCTGGTTAGTCTTAACTACCACAACACCATTTCTTTCAAGTCTGCTCTCAAACCAGAGTGTCTCCAGCAACACTCCAAATGTGGAGCGTGAAACAGATCCTTGATTGAGACCTTAGACTTGTTGAAGCACGTGTAACTGCATACTCTTAAGTCTGTCATGCTTTCCTAACTTACAAAGTGGTTTTAAAAAGTTCTTGCCTTCCACTCAGTTCAACTCCCTATGATTTCTTTGAGGGGCTACTCTGCGAATAACATCAAGGAATGATCCTGATATATCTTTCCAGATTTCAGCTCTGGCTAGAGCACAGCTTTACAGGTAGCAGGCAGCCACTTGTCTATAAAAACAAGCTGTCAAGAGTAGGATGAGATCAGGGGCTTGTTAGGCTATATTCTCCACCGAGGACAAGTAACATGTCGAAACAGCACTGTTTTCACTAGTAACCGTGCCATCCAATCAATGGATGATGTTTCTGGATGTTTCAAAACATGCTGTTTGTCTCACCTGGTTTCCCCAGAATCATCTGCTTCTGGAAACAGAGTGGGATAAGTAGCTTACCTATGCCACTGCTGTCATCTATTCTGGCAGCTGTATATCTTTGTCCACAAGGTGAAATTAAGAGATGCCAGATGAATAGGTTTAGACTGTTGCCTGTGCCCATCACAGGTGATGTGGGACTTGAAAGGATACCTGGACCTCATGTGAAGTGTTACCTAAAATAAGGGGTTTTTCAACCTTTCTCTTGCAGGTGGTTAAAACCATAGGTTTGCGAGAAGTGTGGTACTTTGGTCTTCAGTATGTGGACAACAAAGGATTCCAGACTTGGCTGAAGCTTGATAAAAAGGTAACAGACTTCGGGTTAATTGCGAGCAAAGGTTAGAACCTGTGTGATTCCTGATGTGTTATTGGCTGCAACTTTATAAACCTTGTACCTGTTGTTGATTCTTCCTTAATTTTCATAACTCCAGGATTATTTTTTAGGCATAACTTTGTGATATCCATGGGAATTGTTTGACATGGTGGAAGTTTGCCCTTTCACTCAGTGTGAGTTGTAGAAAGCATTTTTCAGATGTGCAGCAGCAGCTCGGTACTGTATTTTGTGGGTAGAAGCAGCTATGCTTTTTGTGACTTGAGAAACATCTTGGTTAATGATGGCTTTAGGCCCTGCTTGTGCAGGATCAGTTGTTGCACTAATTGGAAAGACGAGTCACTTCAAGGTTGGGCAGTTGTGACAGGGCGCTGACGCCTCTGATGTGCTCCTGTTTGTGGACTTGAAGTTCTTATGAGGGCATAAACTCTTTTCCTCGGTGGAACAGTCAGTGACACATGTTTTAATGTCAGGGGGCTGTTCTTTGTCAAACACATACAATACTGGACGGGTTTGCATCTGATAGAGCACAGTAAATCATTCTGCGCAAACAGAATTTTTCTGGCATAGTTGGAAAATGTAATGCATCCCCCCCGCCATGTTCTCATACCAACGAGCAGCCAGAATTAAGGAATTCCAGTAATGAGCTGACAGTCACGCTCCTCTTAAGACAAGTACTTTTTTCTATGTAAAAGCAATCTGTTCTATTGTCTGCAACTCTGCTCAGTTGTGGTGTCACCTCTGTCCTCAGGTTTCTGCTCAGGAAATCAGAAAGGAGAATCCTCTCCAATTCAAATTCCGTGCCAAGTTCTTCCCAGAGGATGTGTCTGAAGAGCTGATCCAAGACATCACGCAGAAGCTCTTCTTCCTGCAGGTGAAGGAAGGAATTCTCAGCGATGAGATCTACTGTCCTCCTGAAACAGCAGTACTTCTTGGCTCCTATGCTGTGCAGGCCAAATTTGGAGATTATAACAAAGAGGTGCACAAGCCTGGATACCTCAATTCAGAGCGTCTGATCCCCCAAAGGTGAAGAAGTTGGTTGATGGAATCTCCCTTTCTTTTCTTTTTCTCATGGGGCTTTTGTTGTTGGGTTTTGGTTTTATTGTTTGCTTTTAATTTGAATTATAGTTAAATACAGAGAGTTTCATTGCAAGCATGTTTGGTGTGTTTTTTAATTGAATTGCATACATTTGGGTTTTCTCTTATTTTATTTCTATCTGTCATATCAGAGCATGTTTTTGCCTCTCCTTGGGTTGGTTAGAGAGAGGAAGTATACTTTGGTATTTGGCTTTTATTTCCTAAACATTCCTACCGTGCTGGTAACTGGCCATGTGAATGTCTCCTCTTTAAGAAGAAAAGAGGAGGATTAGGTTAGGAATATGTCATTCCTGAAGAAGGTTGGATTGTGTGCCCTTAATCCCAATTTACAGTCCTAAAAATCTCGTATGCAGAAAGCATGTCTTGAGGCTATGCAGTCCATACCCACACAAGATCAGTGGATGTTATCAGACCAATGGCTTCTGTTTGTACTTCCTGACAATGCTGCAGCAATGTCTAATTCCAGGAATGGCACTAACTTTTGCTTTGCTTTAGTCCACTGGTGTCTGCAGCGTGTATGTGATTTGCAGTGTTTTGCTTATGCCCCTCATGTCTCTGGTCAGTGAGCAGAGGGTTTTGGTTCATTCTGAATTGCTCTGCTTCACCGAGTACATCTTTGGGCTGAGTTGGGGTCTTCTTTTTGGCTACAGTAAGGCTCCCACCAGGGTGAGAGTAAGACTGTGGCAAAGATCAACATCAATAGATATTGCAGAACAACTAACCTTGCTAATATCTGTTTCCTTTCGTAGGGTGATGGATCAGCATAAACTCTCCAGAGAGCAGTGGGAAGAACGGATTCAGGTGTGGCATGCTGAACACAGTGGCATGCTCAAGTGAGTGTTCTGTGTTGGTTCTTGGGCTCCACACTATGTTGCTTGTTCATTACCTTAAGCTTGCAGTTCTACAACAGGGTTTTGAAATAGACTCTATGAGTTGCCCGTGTGGGCCAACTCCTGGTATGTATTTTCTAGTTCCATGTTGAATTGCAGTAGGCCATTTTGTACTGGTGAGAACAGTGTGCCTTCCTAAAGATGCAGGACCTGTCTATAGTGTATCAGTGATGACTTTGAGTGGGGGGGAAAAAAAAAAAGTAAAGGTGTATGTCAAACCTTAGTCATTAAAGCATTTGCACTGACAGATGGGGAAAGTTCAGATGGCATACCTTTCCTACTGATTGTACCATGACACAAGAATGAATGCTGAGAGAGATGAATGTTGCTAATTGTCTGTCTGGAAATACTGGGGTTTGGTGAAGGGGAGTGTTCTGTGTATGTGTGTTCATAGATGTAATATCCTAACTTCTAAAGTGAATCCCGAATGGTGAACATTCATTTTTAACTCCTGTGTTTGATGTGGGGGTTTAGGAAAAGTTACCTTTTTCTTCTCGGGGCTTTTTGCTTTGAGATAGTCAGATAAACAAGAAACCAATATCTGCTCTCCTTCCTGTCTCAATCAGAGAGAATGCCATGCTGGAATACCTGAAGATTGCCCAAGACCTGGAGATGTATGGAATCAACTACTTTGAAATCAAGAATAAGAAAGGAACTGACCTTTGGCTGGGGGTTGATGCCTTGGGGCTCAACATCTATGAAAAGGATGATAAGTAAGGCTTTTGTTTTTACCTCTGATCTCCCAGAGAGGGCTGGTATGGGAGCCAAGAAACATTTTTCATTTACAGGATCGGGGGAAAATTAAGAACTTGCATGTGTTCCAATTTTGGATCAGTAGGTGAAGCTAGGAAATGGGCTTTCACATCATCTTGATGACTTTCCTGACCTCTGTGGCCTGACCTGCTAATGCTACCTGCCGTATAAAGAGAGATGTCAGTTGTACAACGCCATCTGCTTCATCGTGTGCAGTTGTGGCACTGAATCCTGAACTAAGCAGTTTACCAGGCTTCTCCTTGAGTCAGGTCGCCAGGTTTGCCATTAGTGGATACAATATGAGCACCTAGATAGGCCAGCATATCCCCAAGTTAATGGTACATGTGTGCACGACTGCCTGGTTTGGGAAAAGACAGATTATGGGGTGGGCACGTAAGCAAAGCTGGATAACACCCAGAACCCAGGGAGGAGCTAACCTATATAGTTACTGTGAACAAGGAATGAAATGAGGTCTTGCTGAGGTACGCATAGTTTTAATCAGGCCTTCTGGTAAAGGCAAGAGCCATTATTAACTGGATAGTAGGTGGGAAATGATAGACTACATCTATAAATAAACATAGGAGGAAGGTGAGAACAGCTGTGTCTAAGCCTGCTAGTCTCTTCTAATACTCCACAACTGAAGGATTGAAGGGGAGTTAAAATAGTTATTTTTCAGACGTAGCATTGCTGTCTAGGCTGTTTTTTCATCCCCCTCCTGCAATCCCTTATGTTCCAAATCTTTGTTTCCTGTCACTAATCTGTAACAGGCTATCATTGTAGTAGAGAAGGGACTTCACCTGTTCTACATCTTTGCCTCCAAAAATCTTTGAATGTAACCCAAATATTAATTGGAACTCGCTGGAGCTTCTGTTAACATGGCAAAGAGAGAGGCAGTCTTTTCTGTGATGCTAGTATGTGCTGTCACCCAGAAAACAAGGAGTGTCACTTGAAAGAAAAGTAGTTTCGCTCATGTAATACTTCAGTCTTGAATGACTAGTCTTGCTATGTAACCATGGTCACACAAACAGGTTTTTCAAGCTGGAGAAGCAGACAGAGTGTAGCCATTGACTGTAAAGAGCTATCAAGAGCATTTGCAAAACAAATACAGTGCTGGAATAAACTGCTTATTTCTACCTGTAACTCTTGCCACTATATAATTAAGTCTTTCAGCAGATATGGGGACTAGAAAAATAGTAATGTGTAGGGTGCCTCTGGCTTGTACGTGCAAGATTTGGGGACTGGGGACAAAGGTGAAAAAGCAGAGATTTCATTGTGGAAGTTCAGCCTGAGGAAAATGAGGCTGTGCTATAGGTGTGTGAGCCTCTATACTACAGTGTATGTCAGTGTGCCACTTCTAGGTATATTCAAGCTTTTTTTTTCCCCCCCCTTGTTAAAGAAGAGAATTGGCAATAGAGCTTACTAATAAGTGAATTATTTTAGTTGTCCGTCATACTGATTATCTAGGATTGAAACACTAAAGCTAATGTGATGGAGGCTGGAGTAATTAGTTAATCCCAGTCTAATCGAATAATTTTCTTTACAGTCTTTACTTAATGTTACACACACACATGTTGCATAATCTTGCAGTTGAGTTAAAGGTTAGGGAGTGAAGAGTTCCGAAGAGGATGGATTTTATTCTTGATATCCAAATTTAAATGAAGCAGGGGGCTTTTTATAGTTGGAGACAGCAAAATCTTGCTGTGTAATGGCTTTCCATCTCTCTGAATGAAATTCCTCCAAAATTGCCAGCTTTTTTTCCTTAATCAATGAGCTCCATAAGGATTCTTGCAGAACTTGAGTGGTTCACTGTGATGAGACATTTCTCTAAGAGCTGAATGTTAAATATGTGTCTTCAAACATTTGCAAGAAATAATTGTGACAGAGACACATACATTGGAGGGGTTAGATAATACCAAGAAGCAATCTTCTTGTTATTATCTTTCATGTAAAACATACTTCTTAATCATTAACAACTGTCTCTAGGGAATATACCCTCCCTTGATAAGAGAAGAACAAAAGAATAATAATGTGATAATAAACATAAAAATGGGAATATTTGGTTGGGGAAATTAGAGGACTTTTTTACAGTCAAATATAAAAGTCCTTGTAATATTAGGACTTGCGGCAGAGCTGGTCAGATGTGTAAGGGTGAAGTACTGGAATAGCTCAGAAACATTTGTTCTCATGAAAAACTAGATGCTTTTTATAGGCAAGAATCTGGATAAATTAAGGTAGAGGAAAAACCTCAAATGTGAAGCTTTTAGAAATAATTTTAAACAAATAACAGACCTGAACTCCTCAGCAATGAGGAAGAGCTGGGAATCTGAATCTTGCCCTTTGCTTCCTTGGGGCGCTTTTCAATATGGGAGAGTCACATGACACAGCTTGTTGAATGACCAGCCAGTAAAGTTCCGCTTGGTGACTCATGGGATGGGCTGAAAGAGCAGTTTGTACAGAAAGAAAGAACAGGGCTCTTTGTTACTAGCCTTGCCTGTAAATCTAGGGGAGGAGATATCTAAAGGGAGGGTGTCAAGAGGACGGACCCAGGCTCTTCTCAGTGGTGCCAAGCAATAGAACAAGAGGCATTGGGCAGAAACTGATGCACAGGACATTCCACCTGAATATGAGGAAGAAATTCTTTACTGTGTGAGTGACCAGGCACTGGAACAGATTGCCCAGAGAGGTTGTGGAGTCTCCCTTGCTGGAGATATTCAGGAGCCATCTGGGCACAATCCTGTGCCGTGTGCTCTGGGATGATCCTGCTTGAGCAGGGAGGTTGGACCAGATGACCCACTGTGGTCCCTTCCAGCCTGACCCGTTCTGTGAAACAAAAGATGTAATCGCTCATACCAATTGTGCCTGTTCAGCACTCCAGAAGTGAAGGCTGCGTGGAGGTGACTAGTCTAGCTGCAACAAAGCAGGGTGGGTTTCTCTGTGGGTGCCATTAGGGTGTGGGGATCAGCTCAGTTACTTTGGCTTATGCCTGTAATGATGTGTGAGAAGCACGTGCTCTGGGAAGCACGGCACATAAAATCTGCATGATGCGAATTTTAGGCCCGGATTTCAAAGAAACGAACTTAAAACAGGTGTTTGAGAAAGCTGAGCATGTGGCTTCAGTAGAGTCCATCATAGCCAAAGGTCGGTAGGGTGGCTGACCAAAATGGGAAGAGACTCGGTAAGGGAGGTTACTGGGCCTCTTTTCCTACTCCCTACGGGGTTCTGGTTCCCTTACTGTTTTCTCTCTGTTGAGAGAACTGTGTGAAGCGTTGCATTACACTGAGTCTGTGTGTTAGAAGCAATGTGAGGGGGGGAAAAAAAGTTTATTACATCACCTCTTAAAAATATTTTTCTTCTTTCCAGGCTAACCCCAAAGATTGGGTTCCCCTGGAGTGAAATCAGAAACATCTCCTTCAATGACAAGAAGTTTGTTATAAAGCCTATTGACAAGAAGGCACCAGTAAGTATGTCTTGAATTGATTCCTGGATGCTGCATATGAACAAATGATACTGCTTCATCTCAAAATAAAGTAGTCATTGGAGAGGAGAAAGATGCAGATATCCTAGATGCAAAATGAGCCTTAATATTTAGACTGTATTTGGAGCTGTCTGTTTTTCTGTACTGCACAAGTGAAGGGCTTATAGTGATATCCAACATGGAAAAAATAAGGATTTTACAACTGTGAGTCCTTTTATTTTCTAGCAAACTAGGTAGCTTTATGCTTAAATTAGAGATTCTTTGCTAGTTCTGTGAGTCCTCTCTCCATTTCTTTCAGTGGATGGAAGCTGGTAGATAACTTTTATTTTTGGCTTTTAATCTGAAGGGGAAAAAAAAAAAAGTTCATTAAAAAAAAATTACAAAAGTAACTTAAATGCTACTGCAAAACCACATATGGTTTTGCATATGGCTTCCCATCCATCACTGTTCACTTCCACACTACTGACAGAGTAAAAGCCAGTTAAGGACCATGGTCTTGTTCATTGACTTTCTTGAATACTAATGTAAATGCCAGGGATATGACTTCTGTGGAGAACTGGAATGTAGCTCCCTGTGAATGTTGCTTTTCAATACTTACAGGTATGGTTTTAGGGTTATTTTAGTGAGGAATTAGAAACTTACTTTGACCTGTTGAGAACATAAGGTGGAATAACTGGTATAGGTGGATGTCATTCTGTCAATCCTGTGAAACTGAACAGTTGAGGAAGACCTCCTCTTCTCTTCCCCCACCCCAGTACTTGACCTTGGTGGGTAAGTGCAGCCCTGAGAAATAATAAGCAGTTTGGCTTTGTCAAAGGATGATAGCTTATAAATATCTCTAACAGAAAAAGATCTTCCCAATAATTTAAAGGATACTAATGCACATTGTGCTGCAGGGATTTCTTCCAGATAATAGCCTGGGGGAGTGGAGTTTCTTTCTGTGATGCTCTTAGTGAAAACCAACAAAACTCCACAGGGACAGAAAGCTGGTCTGTCAGGCATGCTTTGCTCAATAGAAGAGCCTCTGTCTCTTGTGTTGTACGTAATTACAAAATATGGATCACAGCTTTCCACCCACTCCCCAGCAGTAAATCAAACCGAGTTTGAAATGGAGGACTTGCAAGAGGCTGATACAGAAAGCGCTAACACTAAAAACCTCAATTATGTTTTCTCCCTCTGTGTCAATTGTCCTTTTCCCTCTGGGCGGTGGTATGTTTAAAGCTTTGCCCGAAAGAACAACTTTTCTGGACACTAATTCTGAGCATTCAGGAAACTGTCTGGGTCTTTTCATGGGTTTGTGTCTCCTTTTAAAATGGCAGGTGTTATAACTACAGCAGAATACTCAGTCCACCCAAGATATGGACTGGAAGCTCCCTTTTGGTTTGGAGGATTCTACATGTCTGTGTTTAAATGGACAGTAGTGTAAAGGGCAGAGTCCTGTTGGCACCTTTCCCTGCCCTAAATTTTGCCCTAGCTTTTAAATTTTTAGGCTTGTCTGCCCACATGCTCCAACATCTTCAGTGCATTATCTTTCAAATATCGAGGTGCAGTGCTTCCAGTTTTGTGAGACCTCAGGGAGGCTGGGGATGAGAAAAGAAGGGTATTCTGTTATGTTCTTATTTAAATGTTTTGTCCCTTGGTTATGGTCTAAATGACAAACGCAACCACCGTCCATTCCCTCAGTATTTAATTCCATCCTGAGCCTTGCCTCAGGATAGAGCTTGTTCATCACAAAGTGCACAGGCTCTTTTTAAAATTACTTGTTAGAAGGAGGAGGTTGGATGAATAGCTTGCAGGTACAGTTCAGTCAGCAGTATCAGACCTGTGCGGCTCAGAATAGCTCTGGCAGGACCTGGTGGGAGAGTGCAACACACTTCCCAGACTGCCTCTCCTGCAGTCATTGTGTGCATTAGGGAAATGCATTGGAGAAAATGAGTCTTTGTTGCCGTATTCACGTTCGTCTTAATAGCACTTAGGGAGCTTTTAATTGCTTCTAGTGTGTCTTCTGGTTTTCCCAAAGATAGCCACAATTGTGCTTCTGAGCCCAGGCAGTTAAAAACATGATCACTGCTTCCATGCAAAACTGTAAAGCTTGTGTGGCCCTTCCCAGTTCCACCTCTTGCTAACAGTGAGGCAATCCATGGGAGAGTGATTCTAGGGAATGGGTACTGGCTTATGGTGGTAATGTGGCAGTTTGCCCACTGCTCTTATCACCATCTGTGTAGTACCCAAAAAAGCACAAAGATGCAGAGTTTGTGTAAGTTCAGACTTCATTGTAAATGCATGAGGCTGTAGAATCAGAAAAATCATCAGGCAGGTAATGAACTTGGCCCTGTGTATCCCTTTCTTAGCAGATTTTCTTCTAGATAATCCAGTCTGATTAAAACACAGATAATAAGAAATTTGCAGCCATTCTTCTTGCTGAACCAGAAATTTTAGAGTATCTTGTGCTTTGTTACTGCCTCCAACCTGATATTCTGAATAACCCGTAGGTTTGGTGGCTAAAAAAATTAGTTTTCATTTGACTCTCTTGTAACAACCTAGGTGAAATGTTTAAATAGCCTTGCGTGTATGTCTGAATTAGAGTGAAATCAGTGGCAAGGTTTTCTGTCTGCATTTAGCTGGGAGAAGAGAAAGCATGCTTGGAAAAAAACTGACTGTGTTGTCTCTCTTCTAGGACTTTGTGTTTTATGCCCCTCGTCTGAGAATTAACAAGAGGATCCTGCAGCTCTGCATGGGCAACCATGAACTGTATATGCGGCGCAGGAAGCCTGACACCATTGAGGTGCAACAGATGAAAGCCCAGGCCCGGGAAGAGAAGCACCAGAAACAACTGGAAAGGTGAGCTTGAATACAGGCAGCAGGCATGGGGTGGCAGAAATAAGTGACACTGAACTCCCAGGGTCAGCAAGTGGCTGTACCTGCAGGTCAGCGGTCAGGAACAGGGGTTTTGCCTGCGCAAGGCAAAGAGCCGTTCCAGGTTCATGAGGCACATGCATAGTCCTAGGAGGGGACTTGGGGTGTCCTGCAGCAGGATTGTGAGCGTTGCTCTTTTTGTGACCATGCAGGTCTGCTGTCCTGTGCAGTCTCAAGAGCTGCAAGTACACGTGCAAGTAAAGGCAAATGGGCTCTGGTGGTGCACACCTAGAGGAGGGTTCTCTGGACTCCCAGGTGTTCAAACCTGATTTATGTGCTGGACCATGCGATGGTTGGGAGTAAAGGGGAAACCTTCTCAGGGAGCATATGTGTACACTGTAAAGAGAGAAGAGGGGACCGGGGGATTTCTTACAAGCAAGGAAAAAGGAATAGCAATTCTACCACTGGCTTCAGGTTGCTTATGATTCAAGAAGTCGTGCTGCCTTTCTCCTGTGTTGGTGGATTGTTTGTCTTTATTCCCTCACTGCTGTTGATGTTCTTACACCTCCTTCACTTTCCTTACAGCAGAAGTAACAAAGTTAAATCTCCTCTGCTGTGCAATGCAAGTCCTGCTTTTTCTCTCTGCATCTAGCAGTTATTTGGTGTTCTAAATTTCTGTGGCAACCAAGAAAAATACAAATGATATTAAATGGGGCATCCAAAACTGAGCAAAAATTCTGAAGTGATGAAGGAACAGCCTATTTCTGTCTCCTGGCTCTTGTTTCATGGCAGCCACTTTCCACTGAGTTGCCTGGAGAGATGCCCAGCCAGCTTTCCTGTCTGGTGGTAGCTTGAGTCTGAAAGTGAGCTTCAAATCTGAAATGTGTTTCTAACAGGAAACAACTAGAAGATGAAAAGAGGAGGAGGGAGACAATTGAGAGGGAGAAAGAGCAAATGCTGAGGGAGAAGGAGGAGCTGCTGGTGAGGCTACAGGAGTACGAAGTGAAGACCCAGAAAGCAGAGAAAGGTAAAGTACTTGTCATGGCTAACCAGACTGTGTGTATTGGTGCTCCATAGAGGGGTTACATGGATCATTGCCTATGCCTTGACTAAATCTGGTGACACTGGGATCTCTTAGCAAGGCTTACTAATATCTTCTTGTATGGATAAATACACACATGTGCACACAGTACTCATAATAATGCGAAGTATTAAAGTAAAATCTGCAGACTTTGTTTGGGAACCGAAGGGCAAGAACTCTGTTTTCCCCATTTGCCAAGAGGGTTTAAGTAGCACAGCCTCTTTCAGCAGTGAACCAGAGTTCAGCCCTCAAGTACTTTTTACTTCATGTCTAGCAGAAAAAAGTGCTTTGGGAACAAGTCTTTCCAGTGAAATGAAAGCTTCTGTTTGAACACATAGATGATCAGATTGGAGACAGCGACATCTGGTCAATTAAGGGCAGCAGACTCTTGTCAGTGTTACAGACTTTTTAGTGCAAACATCTTGCAGAAAATCTAATTATGATGTGCATCTGACTCGTCTGAATCCAGTTACTTGGTGTATTTTGCAAATAATTACTTTGAGGAGCACGGTGAAGGGAGTATTGCATGCTGGAGTAAAGTGCTGTCATGACTTCTGCAGTTACCTGAGAGATTGTTTGTAGTTCCTTAGCTTTGACCATGCTTGTGGACTAACCATGCTGATCTTTTTCCAGAGCTCTCAGATCAGATCCAAAGAGCCATTCAGCTGGAGGAGGAAAGGAGACGAGCCCAGGAGGAAGCAGAACGTTTGGAGGCTGACCGTTTAGCTGCTCTGCAGGCCAAGGAAGAGCTGGAAAGACAAACTATGGACCAGATAAAGAGCCAGGAACAACTGGTAAGACCCAGTCATTTTGAGGATCAGATATGCTACTATGCCTTTGAGTAAGGCAAAGCCATCTTGTCCAGGGAAAAACCTAGTGCTGTAAAGTATTTGACCATGTCATAACATCATTGTGGCACTGGTTTCTATTATAAGGAATCTACTTATTTGTTCTTAATTTCTTTATTACAGTTAACAGTGTTTCTTTGTTGTGGTTGGGTTGGGGTTTTTTTTGAGTCCTTATAATTCCAGTTTTATTATTCAACAGGCTACAGAGCTTGCAGAGTATACAGCCAAGATTGCACTTCTTGAAGAGGCAAGGAAGCGTAAAGAGAGCGAGGTTGAAGAGTGGCAAATCAGAGTGAGTATCTGCCTTACAAAGTTGCTCTGAAGTTCTACACCTGAGCAGACCACACTGCGGTACTTAGCTTGGTGTGACTTCTCTACACATGTGGAGACAAACATCTGTACAGCAGTGAAGAAGGGCAAACTTGTGGTGAATGTGCAATATGCCTGCAAAAAAACTTTCTTCCAACAAACTGTCAAAATTCAAAATGGAAGCCTGTATGAAACCTAAAAATATGATCATCTTGGAGCCATGGAGGGGGAGGGGCACATGGATAAATGATGCCTGTAATCCATGATATAATGTCTGAAAACATCACTCAAGAGAAAATTGTGCAAATGCAGCCACACTGCAGGTATCCATTTTTAGGAGTGTGTGCTGTTGTTGGTGGCTTCCTGGTCGGCGTAGTTTAACAACATATGATGCACTAAAACCAAAGGCAAACCACACAAGGCTCAGAGTGCCTGGCGCTCCCAGTGCCCTCTAACAAGGGCTGTGGGCTGCATGGGAGGGCAAAACCTCTGAAGCAGCAAGGAAGGTGCCTGCCTAGTACGTAACTTCATTCAAAATACCAACTGGGGAATCTAAGTTCTTGCTCTGTAGAACTTGTGTCTCTTCAGCCTACAGCTCTTCAAATGTTTTTCCTAGGCTGATTTAGTGGAAGAAGATTCTTTGCTTAGATCTCCCGTACATTACACAATGAATGATACCAGCATACCTAGCAAAAAAAAAAAGTTCTATATAAAACTAATAGAGTACTGTCAGCTGCAGCAATTTAATTCTCTCTTCCTTGCTTTTCATAGTGGATTGAAAAAACTGGGAAGATAAACATTTAACTGTTCATTAAGCTGGTTTAAAGCAAGGAAATGCATTTAAAATATTTTTTTACTCTTTTTCCGAAGGCCAGGGAAGCCCAGGAGGATCTGGTAAAGACAAAAGAGGAGTTACACCTGGTAATGACTGCTCCACCTCCACCCCCACCCCCTGTCTATGAGCCAGTGAACTACCATGTCCATGACAACTTGCAAGATGAAGGCTCTGAGTACTCTGCCTACAGTGCAGAGTTCTCCAGTGAGGGGATCAGGAATGACCGCAATGAGGAGAAGCGCATTACTGAAGCAGAGAAGAATGCACGTGTACAGAGTCAACTGAGGGTAAGATGATATTTGGGGGAGGCAGAGTAGTTGAAACAGTCTTTCCTGGAAAACATCGTTTAACCGCTTGGTTAAACACACCAAGTATGATAGTTTCTCTTGCCTGTAGGCAGTTTGAAATAAAGACAAGGTATAAAGATTGCTCTCATTGCTGAAGCTTTGAGGTTGCTTAAATCATCCATAGTGTTTATGGAAAGCATGTGTTGTGTCCATGTCACTGATCTGCCGGTCTCACCGAACAGTCTCACAACTGTCTGTTCTCACCAAAGAACTCTACTGTCATGAGCTGGCAGCTCCTTACAAACAACCTGTGTTTAATGTTCTTCATATTGCAGGCACTGACAGATGAGCTGGCCCAGGCTAGAGATGAAAATAAGAGGACCCAAAACGACATTATCCACTCAGAGAACATGCGACAGGGACGTGACAAGTACAAGACGCTGCGGCAGATCCGGCAAGGCAACACCAAGCAGAGAATTGATGAGTTTGAGGCGATGTAACGATGCTTGTAAGAAGACAGGACTGTGGGAAAGGCAGATCTTAATCCTAGCAAAAAAAAAAAGTTCTATATAAATTTTTTTTGTTGTGTTGGTTTTTTTGTTGGTTTTTTTTTTTTTGGTTGGTTTTTTGGTTGGTTTTTTTTTTTTTTTTCCTGAGGAGGCATCACTGTATGACACTTAACAAATGTTCTCTAAACCCAGAGGTGTTTAAATCTCCCATTTATTCTGTACCTTCTCTGAAATTTGATATAGTTATAAACTTATTGTACCACTGATCCTGGTAACTTGCTCATGCCTTTGCTTAGTGCCAAAAGGCCTTATGTCACATCTCTCTTGAAGCAAGACAAATTTTAACAGGCTATGCTTCTAGTTGAAGATACAAGTCCTGTGCAGGTGCTGGATTCAACCTGGTCTAAAATATAAGCATCTATGGGTGAATTTTGTGCCATATGTCTTTTTATTATTAGTTACAGTGTGAAGTCCAGCAGTTAAGAAAGCAGGTTCTGGAACTCAGGATTTGCAAGCACCTGTATACATATGTGTGTACAACCTTGCACATGTGCTTGTACACCCTGTTTTTTCCTTGGTCTTGGTGCCCATGTTCCCCTTCCCCAGCCCACCCACACACACACAAAAGAACTGACAACACCTCAGAACTACTTTGTGTAGAAATTAGGCTTTTTCTTGTTGCTGTTCTCGACTGGAGAATTTCTGCAGTGATGGCTCAGAAGTGTGGCATAGGGACACTGATATTCTCTTCATGTAACAAGTAGTAAATACTCTGTTGGAATCTAAATATGCTACTGTGTTTGCATTCCAACTTCATTACTGATCAGTTATAGTGTAGTATTTATATATATATATATATAAAAACATGCAACATGTGGATTGCAGTACTAGTTTAAAGGGAAATAGTTTTGCTCTGTATATTTTGTTACTTTTCAGATTTAATAAGACTTGCATCTGTAAAAATGCCTAAACAACACTGTAGTCTGATACAGTGCAGCTGATTATTTACTATAAAGCATTATTTGTAAAGATCACTTTTTTACTTAATGAAAACTGTTATATGTACACATGATCCAATATATACAATTTTACTGCACCTATTTTTCTAACAAATTTTCTAATTTTTTTAAATGTTTGATTTAAAGTTTCAGACTCCAAAGATGAAGGGACTGCTTGTTTATATCACAGTTGTATTCTCTCTAGTAGAGAGCATTTCTGTGAACATTCTTCCCCCACTCTCCCCCTGTCCTTGAAAATCTGTTAGAAAGTGAGATACAGTATGTTGTCACCTCTTCTCTTCCATTTACAATATCTATGCTGCATTATACGTGAGTTGAATCTTGTGTGGGTTTTTTTTATTTGCAGCAGCAAACATCTAAATAAAAGATCTGCAAAGTAACAAAGGATGTGGAGTCAAGTGTTTCTTGTGTGGGATGTGTTCTGTGTAAGGTGTACTACTGCTCTTTTAGTTCCTCAGCTTAGCCTCTTAGTCCTTGTGTCTTTAAGTCTTAAATCCTTAAAAGCCACACTGACCTAAAAAGGAAGACAAGGCAATACTTGCAGTCACAAAGTATAACACAGCAGCACCAGTTACAGTTGTATATATGAAGTTTCTGCTGACTGTAACACTACATCTGAGGCAAGGCAAATTGACACAGTAGTTTGGCCTAAGCTTGCATTTCCACCAGTCCGCATGAATAAATGATAAACTGAGCTAAACTCTTGTCACATGCTGTACACCCTATGGATCAGACTTGTTAAATCTGTCTTACAGTGGCAGATAAGAAGGAACTTACTACACCCACACTTAGTCTATCAGCTGTTGTCCCATACTTCTACTGAGGGAGAGTTTATACCTTAGCTTTCTAAGCACCATAATGCAGCACACATTTGAGAGATGTGGCTACAGGCCAATGCTTTTTAGCATCATGTGAAATAATAGTGGCAGTGTAGACAACTATGAAGCGGAGTCATTCGCATCTCCCCTTTGCAGCAAGCAAAGACAAGCTAAGTTTCAGTTCTGTGTATAAAACATTAATCTCAGAGTGAAAGCATGTAACTTTCCTGCTGTAACAGTTATTTTCTCTGAAAAGTATTCCTAGCTGTGACCTAATAATGACAGTTTGGCTATGCCCAGAAATAGAAAACTGCGTATTGCCTGGCTACTGTTGCTTTGTCACCATAACGCATCTCAAACTGAGACCGTAACTCCTGAAGAAACAGTATTAACCTTATACTCCAGATAGAGACACAAATTAAAGCCTTTACTTTTTAAGAAATAAAACATTCAGAATGTCACACACTTTTCAAATACATAATTCTATGCCCCAAAAGCCAGAGTGGGTGCATTTACAGCATACCTTTCCCCAGATCTGAAGTGTAGGTACCATTTGAGTTTAAAATATTACTCATGGGGAAGGAAAAGTTGTTGTGTGATAATCTCTCATGATTTAAAGTTTTCCTTATTTGAATGCAGTACAAGTGTAAAGTCCATCCACATGTTTGGGTTGCAGAGCACTTCCTGCCATTGGAGCACTGAATGAGAAACAGGGTCTGTAGAGCCAAACAGTTCCTCTGCAAGACAGCAAAAGGAAAAGTCAGGGTTACTTTTCACTTATCCTTACCCAGCTTCTGGCCCAATGCACTGGTTAACAAAATAACCTGTTCACCCACTCGTACATAATTTCAGCTGCTCTGTAGCTCCTAAGGCACTAATTAATTGCAATAAATTGTATTTATACTTTTGAAGTATTATATTTACATCCTATAAACTAGGATTTCTCTCCAAAGATCTCAGCTTGCAGCAAATAAGTTTTCAGTTGTATGACTAAAAGCAGAGGAGCAAGTGTGCATGCTAATAGTACCAGAACAGCACAAAGTCTCCTGCTTCTGTTCGTCTCCAGTACCTTCTGTTCATTACTAGGCGTAGGGCTTGGATCACTTACAAGCAGGTAGCCCCTGCTCCAGCAGAAAGGAAAATGCTGGGTCAGATAATCAGAAAAAGTTCACGAGGAATCCTGCATAACATTGAGTTATCACTAGTGATAATACTCCTCTAAAGTGCATACTGATACCCAAACAACATGACTGAGCCTCAATCTTTTTTTGAGCCTTTCATCTCAAATACTGAAACCACAGCACTTACTCTCGGGGGTGATGGGGCCAGG
This sequence comes from Oxyruncus cristatus, assembly GCA_013399855.1. NCBI lineage: Eukaryota > Metazoa > Chordata > Aves > Passeriformes > Cotingidae > Oxyruncus > Oxyruncus cristatus. Next base: position 1,473,947 of record VXAY01007011.1, on the reverse strand, counting down.
AGACTGTTGGTCAGCCTTCAAGTGATAATGCTTCCCTGCTCAACTACCAGGGAAATGGGGCCTATTTAGCAAGCAGAGGGTTTCTCAGACATTTCTCAGCCTTTAGTAAGGAAGTTTGCTCTTATGTTAGAACAGAGCCCAAAACTCACACATGCAATAGCCCCTTCTGAGAAAGTTTCACCTTCTGTATTTCATTGACAGGATTCATTTGTGGATGTAAAATGAAAAATCACAAACATAAGTAAGATTGGAGTCTACTAGATCATTAGTTCTTGTTCTTTCTTTTGATGAGAAATCATTTAAAATTGGCCAATTCATAGAAAACAATTAAAGGAATAAGTCTTTAAAAATGCAGAAAGCTCTGTATTTCTGTGCTTGTCAGCATAGCCCTGACCCTGAAAGTCACCATGTTAAAAAATGGCTTTCCTGAAAATTTTCACTGACAACCTTGGGCTTCCCCATGGACCTGAACTAAAGCACATGCATCAGTTCTTGCAGGATCAGAGCCCAAGACTGCAAGTTGCTTATGACAAAGGCTGGAACTACATGTATAGGCACATGATAGCAGGTAATAAATAACATAGTATAATTATTGTTGCTTAGGATGTAAACTAAAAGACCTTTTCCACAAAATACCTTCAACTTTTAGTGGTAAAGAACTTACTTGCACCAAGTTTGGCTCCTCCTAGGAACTGATCACTTGAGCTGAAAGTTGAATTGTCCCAGACAGTCAAGTGCAGACATGATTGCTGGAGCAGAGCTGGGGTCACAACATCAAAGACAAACAAGTGTTTCCACTGAGGACAGGCTTCTTTCTTCAGGATAGGAGACTTTTGTCTTACCTCTGCTTGGTCTGGAAGGATAAGACAACTTTCCCAAAAAAATAAGAGTTCAACAAGGTTACTGATTTCTCAACAAGAAAACAGAGCATTTGCAATAATCAACTAAGGCCCTTCGTTTTACCTTAAATAGAAAAAAAGTTCAGCTTAAGTGCAAGATAGAACATGGTGCTAGTGTGTTTATTTTGGGACTTGCACCTTTTCCTGTTAGCCATTAATGTAGGTGCAAGTAGGCTCTTCTGGTCTGCTTTTACTTTGCAGTCACTGACTGCTGAAGGAATCTTCATGTGCTGTCATTCAATACTGCCTAAAACCTCTCTTTTAGTAGCTAAAATTCTCACTGATTTCACCAAAGATAGGTGCCACAGTAGGTGAAATAGTGTTATGAGACATAAGTTCACCCCAGTATCATACTTCTAATGGCATCTGATGCCTGACAACAGGAAAGTAAAATGATCCCACATACAAGCTACTCAACACACTGAAGAAAAATTCAGCCCCTTCTCTTTCAAAAAGTCTATAACGAAGAGGATAAAAGTTTTCAATGTATCCCAAGCTTTGCTTAATTCTGCAAAAAGCTGAAACTAGGAATGACAATACTGTATTTGTTTAAACTTTTTTTCCCCCTCTCCTAATATCTAAAACCACATACTTAAACTAGTGAACTCTAAGTTTTAAAGACATCATTAAATTCTAAATTTCAAGACCAAGAGGGCAGGTGGGACCTGTCACCACTCTGGAAACTGCTGCTGTTCCGTAGACACTCAAATTAAACCATTACAAGTCAGAGTGTAGATGATGGCACTTTCACATGCCAGTCTGCTGCTGAAAATATGTTAATACCTACATTTGCACAAACACATGTGACATTTCCTATTTGTAGTGTTAGGTCTCATACATACCCTTTAACAAAGGAGTTCAACATTCCAGCAGATCTTGGCATGGGCAAGTTCTTAGCCCCAAATATCATAACCTGAAGCTGGCACTTGGGAGCTCCTTGCTCTTTGTTTCCTGAAAAAGGAGCACTTATCACATGAAATGCCCAGTCAGTTCAGCTCATAGGTTAAGATGCTGCTATAAGTAGGGGAATGCCTAAGTGGTACTACTGAGATAAGGAGTCATGAGGCTGGACTAGGAGAATTTGAAAGATTTTAACATGTTTGTACAGTGTATGATTCACACAAAAAAAACCCCAAGAAATGAGTAGCAGGCTGCTTTGTAATTCCTGTTCCAAAGAAAGCTTCCTGCTGTGTTTGTGAAATGTAAACACAGGACAGTACCCACAGAAGCATTTCTCTGGAACAGTCAGAAGCAGGAGAAACAGCCAAACCCACGGTGTGATACTGCTCCTCTCACAGTTCTAGGTACAGAGCAGAGACCCAACACGCAGGCCTGCATAGGGAGGAAGAATTGAAGAAAGCAAGCTGGTAACTTCGGGGTTACTTGGAAAAGAAAAGGGAACAAAAATAACCAGACAGCTAATTAGAGTTTCCTATTGGTCTCCACCTATTGCTATGGTCCTGACACAGAGAGCATTACTAGAGCTCTGAACCTCTATACACTTCACTGTGATCTAGGGAGGTAAGGAAAATGAGGTTTTTCCTATCACTCCCACTCAAAGTGCTTGTTTCACTCCACCAGCAGATGCTTGCTCTGACATACTACAGCAATATTTAATGTACCTTACAACTTTTCATTACCAAAAACTGAACCCTGACTACACATTTTGGTCCTATCACCCCTCCAAGTGAAACAATCTCTTTAAAATGAAACCGCTGGAGAAAGTCAAGGATGCTGGTCTGGTACCCTTGCAGACATTACCCTTCTACTTTTTCCCTAAATTGGCACTCTCTACCTTGGACAATAAAACTGCTGCTTCACCACCAGAATAGCTTCTATTGTTAACACTATGACAGGCACAAGTTTGCAAAACAGCTGGATGCATCATAAAACTGCCATTATAATGTAGAGCTTTTTTCTGTATTAAACAGAACAAATCTACAAAGCTGACAAATGTTTCAATTTTAAATAATGTAAAAATTAATACACCACAAAGCACCACTTGCTGTAGTTGTTAAAAATCCCATACAGGAATATTACATGGACACATTGCCAGTCCTTCATTGACCTCAATTCTTTTCTAGCCAAGGGATTCACAGAATCATAGAACCATTTACACTGGAAAAGACCTCTATGAATGCTGAAACATTTTATACCTTCAAACTGGAAATTTTTATACTGGGCTGGTACCAAGAGTCTTGCAGACAAGAGGAGTTCACCGCTGTACCGGGTAAGATCATCTTCAGGCTTTTCAAGCTTAAGAAAGGGACATACAGAAATTTGCGTTACTGCAATCATTTTCTTCCACATCTTTCTCTCAGCTTATTTGTGCTTGTGACACATCTTACTAATGGGCTGGATTGACAGCATTTTTCCCTCCGTGATCTCAGAAGGGTGATCTTTTTCACAGCCTTCACTACATCTTGCTCTTAAAATACAATTAAGAACAAAAACTCAGAATCACCTTGGGTTTGAGTTGATACCAGTCAAACAACTGCATTGAGTCCTCTTCAAAATTCCATGCTGCCAGTGGAATCACTACTTCCCCCAAAAACACCCTGTATTTGAGTGCTCCTGCATGCCACACAGAGATCTGAAGTTGTCGACTTTGCAGCTGGGAGTATTCAATCTTGTACTAGAAAGATAAACAGCATTTACAGAGCAATACACAGGATGAATGCAGGCCCATACTTATGACCTGCTCACAGGAAGCCCAGGCACAGCATGGCTGAAGGCAGATATGAACCATGTTGTCTGAGGGTGCTTTGCAATCTGCATGTTACCCCACTATTTAAATGCTAAATAATGCTCATTCAAATATATATCAACATTCCAGGAATACCTTGACCTGCCTTGCTAAAGATTTTGATTATTAATTCAGAACTTTAAATAATTCTTGGCCATTTTTGCTGGGTTAGGGTTTTTTTCATTTGTTTGTTTCTTTGATTCTTTTTTGGTTTGGGTGGTGTGGTTTGTTTCATTTTGGTTTTGTTTTTGTTTTTTTTTAATATGTATTTCTGTTTACACTCCCATCAGAATTTGCCTGCTCTGGAGGCCAGTTCAAGATTAAGATATCTAATGATGGTGCTGAAACTCCCATCCTGTTCAGTGGACATCTACTTAACGCAGTCAGCAGGGGGAAGGAAGTAACTCAGGTGATCACTAATTAAAGGCTTGATCCACTCCCCAAATATAGTTAGAGCCCTTTGAGATGTTGTTGGGTATCTAATATACCACATGAGACTGGCATTGTTGGGTATCTAATACATCCACATGAGACTGGCAAACATGATACCCAGCCCACAGGTGACCTGCACTGAAAGCTGGAGGCAATGGAGAGGCAAGGAAATCACTACCCATATGTAGGCTGTTGAATCAGAAGGTGGGTGTAGGCTCTGTGGCTAATCACCCTGAACCACCCTGGGCTCCAGTGATTCCCAAGAGCACTTGCACAGCTCTCCCACATGCAACTCCCTCTAAATGCAGGTGCCTTAACTCGCAGCTGACTATAAAATTAGGACCAATGATTTCAACTGTGGGCTCTTTCCCCCCCCNTGTGGGCCCTTCCCCCCCCCCCCCCCCGCCCCCGAACATAAACTTTATATACAGACTTCCGGCTGTGTGAGAATTACATACATTACAAAAATGTTATTTTGTTGTTACCAAATTTTAACTACGGTCCTTTCAAACATCTTGCCCGTTTTGCTCCCTACTAATCTTGATGTTCATACACACCCAGAGCGCTGGGGGGACCACTGAAACCTTTGTGTAGCTCAAGAAGCAAAACTACCAGTTTGTCCCTTCATTAACTTTGTTTTGTAATCTCTTCCAAGACAATATGTTACTCATAGAATAAGAGGCTAAAAGTCATCATCTTATGTTCTACTGCAGCTTGCCAAAGCACACACACACACACAAGAAATCGGTTTGTATTGATCTGAGTACAAAACTGGAGCTGGGAACAACCAAACTGACCCAGCCTCTCCCAGCTGACAGTACTAAAGCTTCATATTTCATCAGGTGTCTGTGAAGGAAGAATAATGGCTCCTATTTCCTACACACAGTTCTTGCAATAATGAAAGACGTAATACTGAGAGACAATAAGGAATTTAAATCACAACTACTGTTCTCTGGTGGGGTTATTAATGTTTGAAATTAGACACCTCAAAGAAATGGCCTGGCATCAGTTGCACAGGAAAAAGGAAGCAATGTTTTAGAGATAGTGAAAGTCAGTTAGCATTCAGTTAACTGCAGAGAGATACTCCCAGTGTCACTGAGCAAAGGGGCACCACTTGAAACAGATACTTGTGTAATATTCCAACTGTTCTGCAATACATCCAGTTCCTGAATGTACAAAAACCCATGTCTATGGAAGGCACTTTTCTTTCGACCCAAGGTAACTCAGAACAACACTAGTATTCATTAAAAGTGCTCTCTTGGGCAAAGGCAGACTCTTCTATTGGTTTGCCATTTACTGTTGCAACTCCAAAAGAATTTTCTCTTATTTGGACTGAAAAAACATAGTTTTTAAAATTATTATTGTCAGTGACTCCTAAATTTGCCCCATCAGGTCGATTCAGAACTTGCAGGGTTGTACCACAGAAAAGCACACTTAACAGCACACAGTTGCAAACCATACCTTCAAAGTCTCATCGAACTCTGGATGCACTGTGCTCTTTTTGACAGCTGTCTTTCGCTTACTCCGAGGAGATTTATCAGGAAGTAAATAAACCTTAACATACCTTAGAGAGAAAGATACATTGAAAGTGATCAGAAGAGGTAGGGAGAAAACTAGAGGAGTTTTTCTTATTTCTTAAACAATTTTATTGACTTTGTAAGTTTCCACCAAATGTAATTTATATCTTTTCTCTGTAAAAGCAGATAGACTATAAGGAACCCTATGTATCATTCAGCTGATGTGTTTCAACTCCACTGTAACTCAGAAAAGATTAGGATCTGAATAGGAATCTTCTGGTTTTGTACTCTTGGCCTCTGATAAAATAACCCCTAAAGAAGTCACCTTGCCAGTTGTAGTGCCAGTTTTATGATGAAAAAACCCAGCATATTATGTGCTCCAAGAAACAAAATAAACTCAGTCAACTTTAGGATCACTGCTGCTTGTTCATAAAGAAAATGTCTTGTCTTCACAACACCAGGTACCATGTAACAAAAAAAAGGTATTATCACATAAGTAATACATAATAATTCAGAAGTCTTAAAAATTATAATGGTTCTAACAGCTACTGGAAGAAAATGGGGGATTTTCTTGAGTGGTCAAAATTGCCCTAACATTGATTCAAGGAAAACCAGTAAAAAAAGTGTCTGGAAGCTGAGTTGGACCAAAATCCAGCACTAATGATTCCTACCCGAAGTTTATCATGTGTTGGTCAAGTGAACACTAATACCAAATATTCTCCTTACTATCAGTTCAGTGGGCTGTAATTGGGTTATGGCTTCAAAACTAAAGAGTTTTAGCCATAGAGAGTGCTCACAGCTTGTCAGGGAAAGGAGTGATTGTTTACCTAATGTTAAATATTTTTAAACTGTATTTGTTTTATATATTTCACTTATTATGATTTAAACCAATTCTAAAACAGCCTTTTGATTAACTTGCTGGATAAATAAAATCAGCTGTACCTCATATCATCATTGCAGAACTTACACAGTTTTCCTATTTTTTTCTGAACTTATCCATAGACAAAACTACTTTGTAAAATATGCAGGTCCTAGAAGTTTTAGCCTCTCTTTCTACAACCCCAAATCAATTTAATTAAAAAGTAGCCAGTCGGACTTCAAACCAGCAAATAAGCTGAGTAATTCAACAGGTTTTAAACATCAGTTAGAAGTCTGCTCTTCAGCAAGCATTTTAAGTGAGTATACTGTACTTTTTCTGTTGGCTTGGAAACCAACAGAAATATATTAATATATGCCAATAGAGAACATAATGTTTACTACACAGCACTTCCCACATTGCCTTTCAGCCTTCCTGCAATTGTTTGCCTGGCTTAATTACCAGGGGACTTAAAGAACCTTGACCCACTTCCGAAGTGCTCCCCAACTGTCCTGCTCCACAAGCTGCTGTTCCAGCAAGGCACTGCTCATCACCAAACTTGTCTTTATGAATATTCTCTGCAAGATGCACAGAAGCCCTCGACCTTCTGGGTGAAGGTGACTGCAAGTCCTGATTTCCAATGTGGTCACTCAAATGGTCGAACATATATGACAGCAGGGGCAAGAACAGGTAGTTAGATATTTTACCTGTTGATTTTCTATCAGTGGTTGCTGCATGATCAGAGGGCATTGTTAAGTAATAAAGAGATAAATCGACAAGGTTTACCTGTCCAACAAAAATTTCTATGGCATATTTTATCCACAGAAGTAAGTATTTCTTCCTCTTACAATGATACAGAATTATTAAACAGCTTTAGACTTTAAGATACATTGCAGCATCTGAAACTTCTGCTCTTATTAGAGAAGATGAAAGCACCTAAGTAGTATAGCAATCACCCAGTGACCCACAGTGAGTCAGCAGACACATTAGGAACAGGTCATCTCGTGTTTCAGGTATGAAAGCTATTTGTCTTGCAGTGTGTACTACATATGTACAAAGGGCTGGTATGTATGTTGGATGTTCTGAAAGAGCCAATATGGCATACCATCATGTATCAATCCATTTCAATCACAACATGCATAAGTATCTCAAAAACCCAGAATATATTCCTTATGTTTTTTCTCTTTCTCTGCAAAATACTTACGGGTTACACTTTTTCTTCTTCTCTTCTCCATAAGCCAGGTTCTTGCATCCTCTGATGCAAATTTCCAAGATGCAAGCTCTGAAGATGTATCTCAAGGCCAACTCTATTTCTCCTGTGACATTAGCTTTGCCAAAATCGCCAGATTCAGTGCAAGTGCTGTTAAGACTAAACAAACTCCCCTAAGAAAAGACAAACATTTGGGAAAAGGAGTTTCAGATCAAAGAGGACAAAACATTTATTTCCTTTAATAGTCAGTATCTTTATAGACATGACTTTAAAGCTACTGCAAATCACAAAATTTAGGGTAACCTGTATAAAACATTCCATTGCTTCCATAACAGCCCTGAAAATTATGAATGTAATTGCAATACTACAGCTTTACTGTCTTCCAGGGCAAAGATCTCTAGGCTAGGAAATTGTTTTAAGTAACTTCTAGATCTAGAAATTGTCTTCCAATAAAACTGCTATGTCACTTCCCATGAGAAAAATGAGTTAGTGTCTGAAAGGGAGTGAAAAAAACCCTCTGAAGTCTAAGAATGTACAAAACTTTGAATTAGACTCCCTTTAATACGTAGTTCATAGTAGAGTATACCACCAAGACATTAGGTTCTATCACGTATTAAAGGAAACAAAAGTGGCCTGCACATTCAGTAAATACTTTACAAGATGCCCCAAGTCCACATAAAAATGACACACTTCGTACTGCAGGCCATTCAGGAAAGATTAAAGCAGGAAGGCTTCCAGTTGTTGTATTCTGGTGCATAGAGAAGATGTTTCCTAGTTCACCTTGTTCTCCTTTCAATCTACCTTCACCTCTGGGGCAAAGGTTTGGATGCTGTCCATCCATGTATACAAAAAGCACTTGTGTCCAGCATTACAGAAGCCACAGCAGGGCAAAGAAGGAGGCCCAGCCCAGACACTTAACTTTATGGTGTTGTGTAGCCTTCACTGTAACAAAGTATCAACTAAAAACAGTTTGGTCTCCATTCGTTTATAATGATATTCTTTAAGGTGAGCCCTAGGAACTTTTTACATTGCATTTGTCACAAAGACTCAATAGTTGTTGTGATCAGTCTCACAGCAACATTGCCCTAGATTGCCAAAATACCTGTGTTAGATTACTCCTCCCTCTGAAAATAAACACCAACCCACACAGGACTGGTTAACCAAGGAGTTCTACATTGCACAACCCAGCAGCTAAGAGTGCTGAGTAGTGTTTGTAAGATCGTATCTCTCTTCCATGTAGATACTATACTTCGTTTGTGCAGCATGCCAAATATTCAATTCACACCAACAGATCCATTAGATTAAGGCAGCTATCTACTCTATCTTATAAACTCTAAGTAACACACATACATGACAAAAGAAGAGCCAGAGTGCTTACTGAGGAAGTCAAAAGAAGTGTAAGGACTTTTTTGACCTGATGCTTGTGGCATGCAATCTTGCTCCCTCCATAAGATGTGTATCAGTGTAATCAATCTCCCTTGCAGCTTTGTTTTGTTCTGCTCTTTCACTCACTGACATATTCTTATTTACCTGACCAGAAAATGATTGCTTTCCACCCAAATCCTTTATGGCAATGGAATACAAAGTGTTTTGTCTTAGCTCATGTCCTAAAAAAAAGTTCTGTGAAAGTCCCTAATATTTATTCCACAGAACACCTTATTTATTTAGAAAGGCTGGATAGGTATTCTGGACTGAATAACACCACACCTCTCCCACCTGCTCAGGTGTCACATACATTCAATGTAGAAGTCAAAATCCTTTTCGTTCAGTGAACAGGGATTTAGCAATGACTTCATGTATTGTACTTCTGATGGCACGACTGAAAGAAATGCCATCTGATATTTTGGAAGATACCTTTTTACGGAGTGGCCTTCAACATCAAGCACTTATCCATAAACAGAAGCTTAATGGAATTTGTCCCCCTTATAAAGTAGTAGAAAATATTACAGTTTGAAGCCTGAGCCATTTATAGCCCAGTTCAAATGGTTCTCATTAGCATCAGAAATGTAATCCTCAAGTTATTACCCTTTTGTCAGCTTAACACCTCAGACTCCACAGTGCAGTGAACTGTCAGAGAGCACCAAGGTCTCTGTGTGTGTTTAAACCTCTCTGTAAAGCCAGCAGACTGGTTTAATTTTGATTCCCTAAATCATTGCGCAAGGTCGGTCATGAATTCTTTGGATACTTCACCCTGCTTAACCTCATCACTAATACATAGAAATTAGCTTCCATGGTTAATCATAGAGGCTTTAAAGCATGTGCTGAATTCATTTATAACCAGTTTCCCTCTCTCTCATCTGCAGTATTCAAAATGCCATCTATCAGAGGATGATTCAAGATTATGCCCTAAGCCAATGAACTGCTCCCCTGGCTTCCATCAATGTCAGTTTGCTCTTCATTCAATGACATTCTGACATTTGAATTTCCACTGACATTTCCAATACCACAGTTCTTGCAGACTGACAAAACCCTTCTATTAAATGAAGCTTGAAGGGGAAAAGCTAGCTATTAGATTACAAAGTACTACGTTCATAATCCCAACCTTAATATAAAATGGGAAGAATCTTAGTTGCACTTGTAAAATTCAGAAGAAGCCACTTTATCAATTATTCATTATTAATGGATGTATCCATCTATCAGTTATCCATTATTAATTTGATTTGGCTTATGCTTCAGAAAGTTCACAGTGTTACTATAAGGACCGTGGCAAAGGCAGTCTGTCTTTCATCAGATACAAACTCAGGTAAAATTCTCCCTTTGTTTTGTAATATAACCTAAAATACACCAACATTTTGCACAAGCTTTCACATCTGTTCCCTTTAAGCACCTGTTCTGTTGTCTTTCATCCTTTAACTTACGTGTTTTCTGCCATCACAGAAAACTGTATCACTTGTGGGACTGGTTGTTATGTCTGCTTCCTCCTTGCAACTAGTTTTTGTCAGAATTTCGCTGTCATTTTGGGCCCCGGTGATGAGCTGTTGTAGACTGGGTGTACTTTTTATCTGTAAGAAATTCAGAAAATATTTTTTTTTTTTTTAAATCAAGAAAATGTCCTGATTTCTTCAGGAAAGCTATCAAAAGAAAATTCAGTAAATAGATACAATTGACTCTGATCAAGGTCATACAGGTGGCACACTTTCAAAGAAAATGCAGTAGCTTAACTTAAATGTTGATTTATAACTCTCTGATTCCAGCTGGTAGTACATTCACTATATTAATATTTTTCTAAAATAGCATACCACCAGCTAATGTAATGATCACTGCCACAGCAATTATTAACGACAGTCTACTAATAATACGCCAGAAGTAGTAATATACTAATAAAGGCCTTATTAACCCTTAACAAAACAGCAATTTTGGAGGAAAAAAAATAATCCTGCCTCCAGGAAATGAAAAAAAGTATTTTGCAATATGTATGACACATGCCCATTATTACCTATGCAAGAATGAACGTATGTTGAACGAGATTTGAAAATAGAAAAAGACAATTTCATATTTAACTTTGTTTGTAGAAAAAGCTTCAATTTCTAAGGTGTTCTTCACTTTGCTTTGACTATGTCCATTCACCTTTCAAGTTTTCCCATGAAAACCCTGATAATTTGAGAAAGATTGAGATAGATATATATATAGAGAGAGATATATATAGCAAAACTCCTTGAGATTTTTCTTCAGGCACCTCTGTTACAAAACAGTTAATAGAAAGAAGTGCCAAAAGACTAATACATATAGCTAGAAATATGCTGAAATTAAATTTTTACTCATTCCAGCACACCACTTTCCTTGGATAATACAATCTATGAAAAGCATGTTCACAGCTCAATGGGTCTGGAAACAGAAAGGTAAGAAATTTTATATGGTTAGGATCTAAGAAAATAATTTCTTTTTCAAATTGTGTGACAGAGGTTACCTGAAAGACTAGAAAGAGTACAGTCTGACTAAAATCAACAAAAAGAACTGGGACTTCTTTGCATGAAAGAAAGAAGTCATACATACTTAAACCTCAGAGCCCCTCCCACACAGTCTGCAGAAAGTTCTAAAGAATGAGGACAACCGATGAGATAATATATTGAGGTTACTTCTGAAAAAACAGGATGTGCAAAATCCTAACCAGTACACTGTTATTGTAACACACAGATACTGCTATATCTAATAACTGCCTTACCGTAAGAAGAGATGTAAGAATTATGTTCCCTTGTGAGAGGGAAACAGACAGAAAATGCATTGAGAGTGCAGTCTCACATAAACCACCATCAATTTAATTTGCTAAACACAGCAACCTACTACACATTGAATTTTAGCTTCTACCTGGATCAGAAAGTCTTCGGTTGTGTAATACAGACAATAAGTGACTGACAAGGCACCATAACTACCAGTGCCAAACTTAGCATCAGGTCGCATAAGCAAGACTCCCCTGTAGCCCAGCACTAATGTCACAGGAGAGGTATCCCACGGCTACCAATGCACCACAAACAGCTTCCACACATTGCACATGCCTGCTTGTTCCCCCAGGAAGGCAGGTATAATTACAGTTCCCTTAATAAACTTAGAGGTTCTAATGGCAAAAGGCCCTCGAAAACACTATTCAATTAACTTCCCAACTCCAGACTTTATACTGGCTGGTAGTTCTTGCCATTGCATTGGGGTTTTCTCACTAATAATGAGGTTAAATATAATCTCTTTAATCTGAAAGAATCGAGCTCTGAACACATCACAAATTTAGAAAACTTCTTAAGAAACAGAGAATGTTCTTTAGACTCAAGTAGTGCCCCAGTTTTATATGCTGCATATTCAGTTATTACTTTAGAGTCACTCCTAAGAGAAAAATACACACTTTCTAGGAGAAAAAAAACACTGCTTTGATTCATTCTCTGAAAATGAAAAGTTTTCTCTGGTGTAGAAATCACAACAAGTAAGATTTCTACATCGTATTTCATTATAAATGTAATTAGTTGTTTTGCAAGTATAATTTAAAATAGGTTCTGTCCCATAACTTAAGGCATAGTTCTAGTAGGGATATAAACAGCTACCCTATCTAAAGGAAAGCAAAGATGGGAAGAAAAATATAAATTGAAGTATAATGAATAGTGCCATTGGCAGAAATTAAAAGTCGTTTCTAAACTCACAGTAAAGACACAAAAAGTCATCATATAAGTGTGGGAACAGAAGAATAAAATTTCCTTCAACATGAAAAAAACTAAAATGTCAAAAATTACATTTACAAGAAAGAAAATTAACGGTAATTCTAGTAAAATTAAAATTCTAGCAAAACTAAAATTCTAGCTTAAGTATAGTCTAACTGGTTTAAATGAAACAAAAAGGTACCTGGCTCAGAGAAACAGTGCTCTGGCACACAAACAACATTGAAATCTTTCCTTCAAAACATGCAATACAAAGTGTGGACATTATTTATGCAGGGTTTTGATTGCCCATTTAAAGATTTAGGACTTAATTAATTTGGAATCTCCTACTACTACATTTCTCAAGCCAAAAAGTCCATATCCATCTTTCAAACACAGATTGTTTATGATCAGTGTGTGATGTAGCATAATTTAAATCCATATTACCTCCAACTCCTATGCTTTTCAATGCATAAAAAGAGCAATACTCTGCATGTGAAATAAACTTAACTCTGAAATGCAGCTTGCCACAATGAAAGCAGCACTCCACTAACCAATAATTGTTGCCAGTTCTGTTCATAATTTAATTGCACACGAAAATACCAGAACTAATTTCAGAGTTCGCAGACCTTGCTGGGCCAATTCAGACTGCTAGTCCACACAGTTTGACATTCTGTCTCTTCCATTTAACAGCACCTGACACTTCAGAGGAAAGTGAACAATGTGCACCAAGGGGGCTGAGAGTAATGTGTGCCATGAGGTCTGGTCCAAAGCAAGAGCTTTTCTCAGCATCTAATTCAGGCACTTAGCAGACCACATTTACCTCATTCAGACGAACAAGGCAATTCAGTAAGTACTCACTATGTGGAAAACTGACTATGGACAAAGTTCAGTCACTTGAGAGCTGAAAGCATATGAAACAAAACCTTCAGTGTAACTTTAAAGCAGAAGTGTGACATCATCTTCAGCCCTGCACAATTTGTGGGAAAACAGATGACTGTATTTTTCTCCAACTTCTCAAGAAAACACGGAAAGCTAGAGACTGTAACCAAAGCAAAAGGAAACGGGAAGTTGCACAGCAACCACCAGCGATGTTAATTGTCAAGTTAAAAATGCACAGAGAGTGCCAGAATGGTTTGGGTATGGTCATAGCTTGGTCCTGTTCAGCAGCAAAAGGGGCAGGAAAAGGGCAAGAGAGAGCACATCCCTGCAGCCAAACAATCACATAGAGCAGACATCAAATCAGCCTCAAGAGAGCCTGTGAAGAAAAATGACTCATCCCCTCCCTCCCTACATGAGGGTCTTTGTAAAAATCTCAGTCTAACATTTCAACTCTGGACTGAAATCAATTGTGCAGACTCCATCAAAAACCTTGTGAAGAATCAGAGTTCTGATCATGGACAGTGAACATCAGTTAAGCCCTGTTCATACAATAAAAGTAAAATTCCACTGTGTAGGTCATTGCTCTCAACAAATATATTTTTTTCCTGAAACAGCTCTTACAGTTCGAGACTGTGTATAATAATATGGATACCTTGCTTGTAATGTTGATGGCAGTGTCAGACTGGCTCCTTCTTTGCCTTCTTCTTTCCACATTCTTCCCACAATCTGTGGTTAGGGCACATCTGTCAGTCATATCATTCTGGGACTTTGAGATTTCTGAAGTGAAAATAAAGAGAAAAGTCACTATAACAAACTTAGCAAGCAATCCTGTTGATTTATAGGCTAATTCTGTAGCTTTCAAACTTTCATCCTGCAACTTTAGTATTGATCTCCTCAGAGTAACAAACAGATGGGAAGACAAGTGCTCGTCACATTTTATATAATTATACTTTGCCTGCCCAAATCTTTCCTGCTATTTCAACTGGAAATTATACTTTTTGTTGCCTATCATCAGAGCTACTGCCATCAAATACAGTTTCCTTGCAGAAATAGCTACTACAGTCCATATGTATAGTTTAACTCGTAAAGTGGTTTGGTTCAGGATAAAAGCAAGATCATTACAACGACATAAAGCAATATGACAATGAAAATTAGGAAGCAGAGCATATTGGAAAATATTTAGAAATTCATCCAAAAAAATGTATGAAAGGAGAGATATTTCATACTCTGGTCCCAAACCGCATATAATTTTAAGAACATGAGTAGCCCTCATTGGCTTCAATAACTTTACTCATACGGTTAAGCTTATCCATACTTAAGTACCTTATTGAATTAGCTCTTCAGTAACATCCAGTTTATTGTCAAATAAATCTACAGGACAATTGGACATTTAATGCACCACTTTTCACTTCTTATTCCTCAGTGTACGTTCAGTTCACTTAAAGGGAGGGGCAGCATTCATCCATGATTTCTGAAGTTGAAAATGAGCAGGCGTAGCTGCAGACACTTTGTTGCTAATCCCAGGTAGCTATTGTATGTACCATTTGTAAGTTATTAATTCTTCATGAGAGACTATCATATGTTTAATTCATACAGAAGAAATAAATATTTTTCTCACAACATGAACCTCTGTGGAGAAACCTCTCAGAGAGCAGACAATATGACAATAATGGTATTGAAAAACAATGGGGCTCAAGTGTGATTTTTAAAGACACTCTGGGTTAGTTCTGTTCTTAGCAGCAATCAGTCCTCAGATGTTTACTGTACTCTTTGTACACCATTAAGAAACCATGTGACCCATTCAAATGCAGTTTCAATTAAGGCACCTCTGTAAATGAAACCACGTTTTTAAAATACACAGTGAAATCAGAGATCATAAAAGAGACTGGAGTGAGAGTTCTAATGGAATAGATACAATCTGAGTAGCTTGAGCAGCAGTCAAAGCAGAAACACCAGCTTGCTTCACACTTTCTTAAAATGAACAGGTTACAGAACAGGTTACTGTGAGAAACATGAATGTTCAGTTTTCATATCTATTCCTCCTTTGGGTTCTCTACCCAAACGTCAGCAAGATGGACACTATCTCTAGAGCCAAGGGTGACTTTTCACTGCAAATAAAACTACAACCAGCAACTCATTTTACATTCACCAAATGGCAACCACTGGATTAAAATGTCCTATTGCTGCCAAACCACGTTGGAACAGGAGGTAACAGTGTACAGAGCAGACTGTACAATGGCCGCTTTGTGCTGCACGTGCTAATCCTTTGTTCCTGCTGCTCTCAGACACACACACCGGCTCCAGTGATAGAATCAGAGGCATAACGAGGTTCTCCATGTTTATTTACTGCAGTGCACAAGAGCTGGGTGTATTAAATACCTCGGCAAACCAAGACATTTTTATCTAGATAAGATACAGAGTACTAACTTCAGACACTCGTGACCAAAAGCATTTATCAGCACAGCACCAGGATCACTGGAGGCCATATTGTCTGAAAAAACTGGTTTCTTAAGAAACCCAATTCTTTCTTTCTGTAAGACTTCTGATGCTTTTAAATTATTGACTTCAGTGACTGCAACAGCCTTTTATTTTCTCACTAATTGAACCACTCTACCCTAACTGAGGATGATAGCACCTGCATGGGGTTTCTCATACAGCTGAGCTGATCTAACAACGTGCTGCCATCTCCCTCTTCAGCCATCCCTCACTCTTGATCCCATGGCACCCTCCACTGTATACATTCCAACATGTGTATCCTACCTTGAGCCTACTGAACTCACTAAAAACAGCAGAAAAGTGTCTATATATTTTGACTAGGTTAATGTTATGCCCTTAAAATTAGCCAAACTGGTTTACAGAGGGGTCCAGAAACACTAATGTTAATTCAAGTCATGGCAGCATTAGGCTAGAAACAGAGAAAGAAGAAAGACATGAGTGGAGGAGGACCTTCTATTTGGTAGCAATGAACTAATACATTAGCTGGCTGCAGTCCTGGGAGTCTTTACCAGTAGCCGTGGGATATGACCAGGCTTCAAGCTATCAGAAAGCTGAATAAATTAAATTGCATCCAGTTCAGTGCTGCTTCAGCTATCTGCTTGCAATAATAGTGTCCTACGCCACCCTATACTTCTATTTCGAGCAACAGTCACAGTGTCTGCATAGCTTTAATATGTGTTCACAGACACAACATGGAATTTGTTTAAAGGAAAACAGGCCATTAGGATGGGTAGAAGAAGCTAAAGAAAAGACAAAACAAGAGGTAAGGCAAGAGGTTAGGGGGAAAGGCACTAAAGCCAGTTTTATTCGGGTTTGGTCTCATGTGTAGGGTTGTGTAAGTTGAAGCCAGTAGGAAAATATTAAGATTTGTTCAAATACATGTGAATTTGCAAGCCTCTATAATCTTCCTAAGGCTCAGAAGTTGTTTTCCTCTCATCACTGATGCCTCTAATTGTTTTTTCACACAGGCTGGCTGTCCTTAGTATAGTTAGCCTTACAGGTGCACACACAGTCTGCAGCCCAAGGAACAGCAGGCAGCATAAGAGAATGGAAGGAAACAGAAGTTTCAGAATGAAAGAAGAGTTGTTAGGACTGGATGGCACTTAGAAGTATGCACGGGAAAAAAAACCCACTCAACCAGACAGACTGAGAAAGAGGAAGGAAGTCCTCATGAAAACTGCCAGTAAACGAAAATATTAAACTCTACTTCCATTAGATGACAGACTCTTTGACAGGGTCAGTTGTGGTTCAGTCAGACAGAAAATATGAAGATCAATAGAGCAGAAACTGGTTATTACTCTGTGCTAAGATGATTAAATACACTGCATCTGAACACCTGGTAAACTTAAATGTTGTATAACACAGTCTTCTCCATGTTTACAGGAAAACCATTCTTGGTTGGTATAATCAAATTATTTAAAAACCAACAGAATACTGAAGGAGAATTAGATTTACTGTATTACTTTTCAGGTTGGCACAGCCTTAGTATTAATAATTTCAGCCATTACTCAATATCCTCATTTTATATATATTTCTTGGGCAACACCGTGGACAAAAAATTGAAACATTTGACTACATTACTATAGAATGACAAAACAGTGAAAGCTACTTACTTTTTATATGTGTTGTGAGAGACAAAAACAAGTTTTCCACAGATTTATTAAACCTTTTAGACTCTCCGAGTTCCTGCAAATGGGAGATGCCATGAGTCAGAAAACACAACATTTGCCATTTTAAAGTTTCCATGATTATATCTGATGGGAAGGCTGCATCCCTTTGCTCACTTCTGCAGACAAATATATCTATCTGAGGACATACATTGACAGGGTTGAAAACTTTCAGCTGTTGAGGATGGAAAGTAATCTTTTCAATTCTGTGGTCTTTGACATATAACTGGAACTCCTTGTAGGAAGATCACACAGCAATTTCATAAATACAACTAATTACAGCACCAGTTTGTTGCAATGTAGTTAATACTTTTATCTATTACAGATGTTCCGGTGCCTCTGAATCAAAGTTTTTGTTGAACTCCAGCTATGCACATAAGATTGTTTACAGAACTGCAATGGGCTTAAAAAACAAAGCCTGAAGATCCAGTCCAAAATGAACTGAAATATTAATTCATTACAATTTTTATGAGTTCTGAGCCATGTCCGACTATTCTGCCCACTAGAAACTGTAAAGCAAAGGCAACCATGAAATTCACTGTTCTTCACTCAATAACAAAAGTGACACATGAAATGATCATTTTATAAATAACTACTGAATGTCTTAGGAACATGGGATCCCACTCAGGTTTGAGGGGAGCTCAGGAGATCCCAGTCCAGTCTTTCTGTAGTCAGGCACCAAAAACCAGATGCAGTATTCTAGTGTCAAGTAGAGTGGTTAATCGCTTCCCTCAAAAACTGAAAACTAATTGAAAACAGCCCTCATATCCTCTAATCTTTCTCTCCTAGTACCAACACAGCATAAAAATAATGATAAAGAACATAAGGCACCATTTATACTGCAGTGTGATGTTACAGCAGTTGTTGTTTACTACATTTCTGTGGCTGGCCTTTACATATGAATGAAACTCTATGAGGTGAGTATATATACACGTATTTTGCAGATACATACATTTACCATCACATTGGTTCCTGCTGTTGATTCTGTGAAAGGAGGTGGAGTTGGAGGTACGACAGAAATTTTACTAGAAATTTAAGAGATTAACAGTTAACAACATCTAATATATTATGCCAATAGATGGATAAATAAACCATGTCCATGCACAGTATCTTTATTATATGGTCTTTCCTGTACTCTATAAAAATCTGGCTTGACATCCTGTGTCTTTAAGAGTTGCAGCACAGGTTTGTTGCCTCTTCCTAAAAATTAGGTCTACCTTTCTGTCTTAGTCGTGGGCTGATCTAGGTAAAATTGTTAAATTAGAACTACCAGGAAGACCTAATTTAGGACAGACTCCCTAGACTTCCGTACCACTGGCAGTATTACGATCTGTGTTCTGAATTCTAAATCACAATTCCTGTATAACACACACCATTTCTATTTCAGAGATGTTTTCAGAAAACAGTCATCTTTATTTACACTATTAAAAGGATCCTTCCTTGCCTGGGTCCAGAGCTGTTACAGACCCTTTACAGCATTCCTGCCATTCCATCTGTGGTAAATAGTGCTGGTCTGTGAAAAAGAATCTAACTGTTATCTGACTGATTCTGTTATCACAGCACAATCACAGATCTCGAGGCAGCTGCTGAACTTCCTTTATGATTCTCTTTTAGCTTTACCGCATCTACGTAAAAGCAAGCTCTGGTTAGGATCTTATCTAGATGACGATAAGTTTCTGTCTGATGCAGCTATGCCTCGCCAGATAATTATAATAGATTAAGGCCATCTCTATATATCTTACTTTACATGGGATTTTTGCATGTGTGTTTGGGGGGGTTTGGTTGGTTAGTTTTGGTTTTGGTGATTTTTTTTGTTGTTGTGGTTTGGTATTGTGTTTTAAGGAAGAGGGTTATTTTAATACCATGTAGTTTAAGCAGACTTATTTCATTATATATCACTGCTAAGAACTTAAGTATGGGCATGCTTCAGACTCTAGTCAAAGTATTTATTCACCGTAAACTAGACTTTTAACTTTTTTAAAGTTTGGTAAGTGGAAATGTCTAATTGAATACAGAGCTGCCTTCTACTACTTATTCTATATCAGCAGTATCTCCCATTGAACAAATATCAATGCTATTATGACAACTAGTAAATAGTTTTCATCTATGATCATTGAAAGGTATTGTGCAATTTTAACTGAGAAAGGTATAAACAATTATGCAGAAACTATAAGCAGATAAAATAAAAATAATGGACGTCTCTTTATGTCAAGAAGACACTATTATTCTAAACATAGTACTCTCTGCTGTACTTGAGCTCTTTTCTATGGATTGCTGACAGCTAAAAGTGACCATTTTCCTATGTTTTTGTCATTTGTATTCCAAAAGTGTTGAATTTTCATGATAAAAAAATACAAACTGCTGGCTAGTTTATAACATAAAAATTATCACCTATACAAATTCTCGGTGTCCTAGGACCATTTGTCCTTTTAAGTCTTACCTCAGTTGCTGATAAGATTTCAAGAGCTTTGCACCAACTGTTTCATGTCTGCCTGTGAAAGAGAAAAAAAAAAAAAAAAAAATCCAAAGGTCATTTAGAAACAACAGCAGTTAGTAATGCCTGTATAACACTTTTTAAAATCAGTGCCTTTCAGGAACTGGCCTGTATTTACAGAAACTCATGCACACACAAGTCAGGAGTGAAATCAATTCCCGCCCAGTGTATCAGCATACATGCCAAGCAACACAAGTTTCTCCTGTGTCACAAACTATCATGGTTTCACCTCTCACAGGTGACACATTCAGACTAACTTTTCAGAAATGCTAAGGACAATCACATACAGATGCTAACAGGCTCATTCCTACAGGTTGCTAAGTGCTCTCAGCCTCCAGGAGGCAGGTAGTGCACAGGCCCACTGCATTAAAACACACTTCATCCATAAAACTCAAACACTAAGGAAAACTTGAAAATGTCTATAAGAGCAGGCACATGGTCATCTCTCGCATCTCATGAAAAATTCCTCTCACTTTTCCTACAAGAGACCTGGACAACCATGAAAATACTTGACTAGCTCACAAACATGAGCAAAACCCTTTGTTAAGACCACCCCTGCAGGGAAATAACAATGTCACATTCCTCAGGTGAGCAGCCACATGGTGTAAAGAACACCAAGGAGCAAGCGCTTCATCAGGTACGAAGAATGAAGGCTCATAAAACTCTAGTTTGTTCCCAGGTGATCAGAAACACAAAGAAGGGCTAGAAGCATGTAACAAATGGCCAACTGAAATTATCTGGAGTATCTTTAATCACTAATAATTACTAATACAGAAAGTAGCATGTAATCCATCCTTTGCTAAAGATGTCATTACCTATAACATTGCTTATATAAAAGTAGTAGACCTTAGTGGTGATAGAAATAATAATCAGCTCATCAACATTACTACTTTCAATCAGGACTCCATTATTCATGCTCTTTATTAATAAGTAATATTTACTATCTTAGATTTTAAATTTATTAATCATTAAAGGCAATTTACCACTTGCATGAAAATATTGATCTTATTCTTTAGGTAGAAGCTACCAAAAAATTAATAAAAAGAGTACTAATGTCACCTTTTGGGGTTTTTTTAGTCTATAACATGAGAAAACTTCACTGTAACACGTATTTTTTTTTCAGTTAAACTTACTTTCCAGTGAATACTTCAGTTACAGTGTATTTTCATACCAAAAGAGGGCACTGTTTCTCCAGGACTGAAGAATGTACAACGGCTGTTGTATTTTAGTTAGCCATTTTTTTAACCTTTTTAATTATATCAGTTGGTCTAATCAAAGGAACTAAACAAAACATTTTTCTCCCTGCAGGTTTATCTGCTGTATATCCTTAGATCTTTGTGACTTCAACAGTATAACTAAGCAAAATGCTTCAAACACCCACAAAGCTTTGATAATTCAAAGTGAGACCTCATATACCTTACTGGGAAAAGAGACCGTCAGGACCTTCAATAACAGAGAGGTTGATAAAATTACCAGCTTTAGACTCACTGAAAAGATCGTGGGGAAATTATTAACAATGGTTATTGGATTAAAGATAAGTCAACTCGTACTTTAAAATTAGAAACTGTCTTAGCTAGAATGGATTGCAGTGAAATCTTTCAAATTTTAAATGAATTTTTTCAGCAGGAACTGCAGTTTAGTTTCTCAATATGCTACTTGCTGTCTTTCATGAACACCTACTACCCAAAATTTGACTGATTGTGTTCTTACACTTATAAAATTCTTCCTATTCAAGTTTCCCAAGAGATATTTAAGGCCCAGTTCCTTCCTTTTCTCCAACTACTCTTAAACCTAGATGTAATGCAGATACTGGAAATGAAACTCTATCATTTGACTACATTCAGGCACAAAGTAAAATAGCTGCCTATCTGAAGTGGCACTTCAAGGGAAAGAGGAAAGAAATCCTCTCCACCTCACCAGTTACTGTAGGTGAAACAGAAACTAACACCCCCTTGGCTGGCAAAACACATTCCCCACGGAGTGATTCATCCGTATTCTCCATCATTTTTTTTAAGGCTTTGTACTTTTGATGGCACTGAAAAGACTGAACACAAGGCAATAGCACATCTGGCTGAAAGCAGCAAAACAGTAAGTGTTTAGCTCTCTGTTGATCTATAGCTATACATGTTTCTTTCTTCCATTCCATAACTTCTTTCAGCTTTAGAACTTTCTCAGTGAAAACAACTGAAGTCTTAACTTTGACACATGATAGATGCAAGATAATTTCCTTCCTGACTATATATTTTAACATTTCTATTTTTATTTCATGTCATTGCATTTCTTAGAAGTCTCACACACTCATTAAGTCAAACTGATATGGCCAGCAATTTTCTTATGACTCAAACAAAATAAGTTATACTTTAAAATGCATCCTGCTGGTTTGTGTTCATGTTTTATTTAGCGCACAGACAGATACACTGCATGGCAATTTTTGACACATCTCTCATCAAATGGAAGAAACATTAAATACAGTGGCAGAGTACATATGCAGACATAACATTCATTTCATTTAGATAATGACTACGTATTACATACAGCTTATGGTCTACTCCAGTGATTACCTTCACCTGGATATTTCTTTGCTCGTTCCTCAAAGAACCATTCACCGGCCTTTACTTTAACATCTCTGAAAAACAATGAAAAGATATCTGAATCACCGTGTTCCCAGGTGTCTTTCTTCAAATGTTTGTTAACTACTTAACAATACAACTCCGGAAGCCACGAGTCCCAGATCTGCTCCAGTCTATAAAACCAGCTTGCAACACAGCCCAGGCAGTTGTGCTGCCTCGTGTCCTGACTGCTTACAGCTGCACCCTACTCTGAGAAGCAGGGAACATCGATGGTAGAGGGCATGGTTCCAAGCAGAACTTGGGGCAGCTACCAGGGAGCACTGAGCTATCTTTTTATAAACTATAACTTTTCCCCAAACTATAGAAAATTACTTCAAACTAGTACAAATTCATTTAGTTTGAGGCCAGTACCTTGCCTTATATTTCTCACTATTCTAATCTCATTTTTTCACCTTCAGAGAGTGAGGTGGTAGATTAATCTTGTGTTGGCATAAAGTAAATTTTCATCCAAATCCTCACCCTTAGTACAGGAATATATATCATCCAGCACATCTTTTGATTAATTTCCAAAACTATCATTCTCTGCCTACATGTTTTTCATCAAATGTGGAAATATTCTAAACCATTTGGTTTAGATATTTAAATAAATAGAATGGACTATGAAGGAATATCTTGATTTAAAAATTGTACCAATATAGTAAAAGAAAGATTGTTTCCTGTGTCCTGGAAAACAAAACTAAGGTGATATAGTAGAAGAAAAACTTACTAATTAAAAGTAAACAAATTTGGATTTCTGACCATATTTGAACAAACCCTAATAATGTTATTAATGTCTTCTGCTTTTTAAATTTTTATGAAACGTGATTACTCAGTATTTATCAATCCAGGTTCCTCACTCATATAGTAAGAGGCAGAAAATAATGATTGGGAAATCGTCAAGAAATTGGCTATACTACAAAGCACAGCACCTTCAGCAGCTTGTTAGGATGCACTGGTTCAGTATTGAGTCAGTAGAAGGAGTTCTCTCTATGACTTAGACCGTTGCTATGCTTTGCTGTTGCCGACTTTGCCCCACTACCTCTGGCTTACCTTGAAGATCCATTTTGCTAAACACAGGAAAGGAAATCCTAACTATGTGAAGTATAGCACAAAGTTCCCCCCTATTTCATTGCTACCAGGACTCCAGCCAACATTTTTATTACATCAGAGGCTTTGTTTCATTGTTTGAGCAACAGATACACAAAATCAGTGGGCATCCATTGGATGACCGGTGTAAACCAGCACTTAGCCAAACCAGTAAAGTTTCTTACCCATGAGCATAGCAAATGGTGCATTTCCAAAGGCAGGGATTCAGGCAGACACGGCATTCAGAGCATACTCGATGACTGCAGCCATTGCATACTGCCCCTCTGTTCATCAACAACCCAAGTGATTTCTGACAGCGAGCACAAGATCTCTCCTGATATTCATGGCTTACACTTTTTGCCCCTTTCCACCGGAGCTGCTGTAGATGCAGTTTCAGTTTCCTGACCCCCCAGGTAAAAAGAAAGAAAAAAAATTTAAAAAATTAAATAGACTAAAATCCTCATGAAAGTCACAAGCTAATACCCTGGTTGTGCAATACCACTACTAGTGGGAGATAGGCCCTCAAGTGCAACCTTCAGAGCACTGTCTGAAGGCATCCACACACAGCATTTTTTGCTGTGTGACTGTATATGTGACCAGAAGTGTGCATCCTAACAGAGAAATAGTTTAGTATAAAGAGGGTTCTGATCATGTTAGGCATGCTCAGAGCAGGGCATTGAAATCATGCATGCAAGTGATTATACATTGACTTACGAAAACTGAGACTAAATGGTGCTCCCTTTCATTTGATGAGTTTTTATCATATTTATTCAAGAATCAGATCTTCTATTGAGTAAAAATAATCACAACAAATGCATCATCTGAAAGCTAAATAAAAAACTAGACCAGCCCAAAAGATCAAAACCTCTCCTTTTCACTACCTTTGCTCCCATTTCATGTACAAATAATCAAGATCTATGTTCTTATCTGTTACCAACACCATCAACAGTTGAAAGGGATTTTCTGACCAATTCAGACTTTCTATATAACCCTTTACTTACTTTTCGCTTAGTTGTTTTCATTTAATATGTCCAGCAATACTTCCATAACTGTTTGCTGTAAGCAATATTTAAGTTTCCACATTTAAGAGACTAAAAATTTGTATCTTATCCACACAAATACCTTGTTTACGTGGGGATGCAATGTCAAAAAGAAGGGTACAAGCTGCAAGGAAATCCTTGTCCTAGCCATGATATAAAGCAAAAAACTGCTGGAGAATTATCCTTTATCCTCTCCAACTATATCTGCACAACGTGAAGTTATTTAATATAATCATTTTCCTAACCAATGGCACCTATTGACACTAGTAACAACCTCTGAAACAACATTGTGTGTTTGCTATCTGTTGTGTGTGAGAAGGAACAGTGATGGATTTAGTGCAATTAGCAGATATCCAATGATTCTTAACTCCAATATTGGCACAACTTCAGTTAAATAAGCTGAAGATCTGAACTTGTTCTGTGTTAGCAGGACTATATATGCATACATAAGAACATAATGAGTACGCCATAAAGCCTTCATAGAAAAAATACAGGCAGCAACTGAACTTTCTATTTAGGCTGAAAGTAAAATTTGTCCAGTACATTATTCACAGAACAGTAGTTGCTCATCTTTAATGTAGAGTCAATGGAACGGTAAATTCAAGAGGCTCTAGATAACCCTTGGTTTTCCCAAAGAATAAAAAAGCATTAGGTAATAAGAAGTTAAAAGAAGGAGTACATTTGGAAGGACAAATTAGAAGAATAGTACTTCAGAAAAAAAAAAAAAAGAACAGAATAGAGGAATAGGGGAGGAGCACATACCTTACTCTTTCCTCCTCTGTTTTTCTCACCATCTCATCACGGTACAGGACTTCCAAAACAGCCTCTCGTTCCAGTTCCTTAAGGAAGTTCAAATTAAATTCACAGGCCATTTTCTCCAAATTTCACTTGTTCTGTAGACTCCTATCCTATGGGTTCTACTATATCCAGAACAATGGTCTGGATGTTTATGAAGTGCCTGTGCTCTTACTCAAGTGGTGATGTGTTTCACTGTGTCATACCCTGGAAGAGAAAAATAACCATGTCTTCACACAAAACATCACTTAGGTGTCTCTGCTAACCAGGGAATATGAACAGTTACCAAGGTCACAGCAGTCTTGACTTTTTCGTGTCCTTAAACTTCCTGTTCTCTTGGTTTTTATTTTTTTTTCCACCGAGAATTGTTCCAAAAGAGATGAGAACTTGCAGCAATATCCCAGACAGGGTTTTAACTGCCTCCAGATGGAGGGACAATTTGTTGGGAGATGGTGTAAAGGAGTGGGGGTCTGGTTTGAGGTTTTTTATTTGGTCTTGTAAATTTGCGGTTTCTGGGCCTAAGGGGAATAAAACCAAACAACAAACAAACAAACAAACAAAAAGCCCCCAAACCACCAGACATATTATTATCTCTTCTCCTCACCTTTTCAAGGCATTTAAAATAACATGTGAAGAACACATTTTGCTACACTCAAACCTTTCATACGCTAATTCACATACAGGAGAGGCTTTAAGACAGCCCTGTTCTTCAGAGTCTCACCATACTGTCCATTAACACTCAGGCACGTATCTTTGCATTTTTTTGTACAGTTAAAATAAAACAACCAATAAAAAAGTTTAAATTAGTTTTGACCACAGGCCTGCAGGTCCTACGGCTGGAAAAGTCACAGTCCTTGTGACAAAATTTTTGAGGAAAAAACATCCCTTTCTTATCTCATTTTATTGAAAAGACAAAACACCAGAAAACTGAGAGGAAAGACATTTCTAAGCGTCACTTTTATCAATTACCTATGTCTTTTAAGTCTAGATAAACAGTTTAATATCAAATAATGCTATTCTCTTTGTTAAAACACAAAACCAGTAAAAAGTTATTTATTATTTTCAGCTCAGTGCACTAACAATATTGGCCCCAAACCAAAGAAGTTCACATACAAGCATATGAGAAGTGTAAAATTAAAACAAAATCCCAATTGTAGTTTGAATGTATTCTGTGATCCTCATTTTTGCAGAACCCCCACCAAAATATAAAACAATTTTAATATACTTTGCAGCAAAGCCGAGAGAGAAAATGGTTATTCAATCCAAACCAGCTTGTACACCACATTCATATTTTCCATACTGTCTGGTGTCTAGTGTGTATTACCAGAGATGTAAGAAAATTCTACTTATGGTACACCAAATATTAAAGATGTGTACATGAAAACTGGTTAAGCATTTCATACTTAATCTGGAGTAAATACACACAGTGAGGCTCTAGGAAAAAGGTCTAGGACAGAAGGGTAAAGCTTTCCCAAGGCAGTTACTGATGTTTCGCTGATAGACCTCAGCTGAGAATCTGAGCAACCATCTGTACTGCTGATGCAATGTTGATTGCATTAGTTTAAAATACTGAGTTTAATTTATAAACCCCAAACAATGGAAAACTTAAACAGACAAACCCTCACACACTAAAACTTCATATATATAGTGACAATGTATTTTTGTCGGTGCAGGTAATTACTTCACATACAGCTTGCTTAATTTTCAGTTACCTAATTTCCCACGAAAAAATAGCAGGAGGCAATAACATGTATTTATAAACAGCATGTACTTCATTCCTGTTTTTTTTTTTTTAAACCCTTCAACAGACATCAAAAGGACAAAGCATTTCACAGAAGCAATGTTAAAGGGGGAAAAAAAAAAAAAAGAGATTGGTTTCCTGTGGAAACAAAAGAGACAGAGATAGGCATAATCATATTTTATTTCCTTACCAACTGCAATTTCACAGGAAATTACTCAGTTGACACATAGAAAGCCTGAGCAATTTTTTAACACAATATATGTCACTTTCAAAGGCCCCGACATCCTTCAACTGCTTTCAGGGCACAAAGTTTTCCATATATCAAGACTGTTTTGAGAAATGGCTTTCAGAGGACATACAGAATTTTATTTAGAGATGCACAAAACAAACAAACAAAACATTAATTTCAGCTATTCTAACTTGCACAGATTTTAACGCTGTGATGGAAGGAAGAGCTTAGAGCCCCTCCTTGTTTCTAATTTGTCATGCTTAAAGCAAGCTATTCTGCCTGGGGGCACAGTTTCTGCCCTAGCCAGGGCAGCATTTTCCAGAAGTGTGTTCAACCTCAGCCCATCATTGATACTGCAAACATCAAAACCAGCTGATCTAACGTTATACTCCATACCCTATTCATAGTGATAAATCACAAGCACTGAATCTAATGCCAACAGGGACAAGGATGGAAAGACTGGAATCATCTTCTGGTACTATACAACTGAACAAACTTACTGCTGAGCAAAGTGCCAGAGCCCTCCATCCTACAGCATTTACCCTGTGCAGAGAAGGAAAAAGCCACCATGGCTCTCTCACCACTGGGTAAGATCAGCACGCACTGCAGACAATAAACCTTAAAATTCATCATGCAGCCAGCAGCTCTAGCAATATTGCACCTGCACACTCCTACAGTTGTTGGCTTTTTAATCTTCATGAAGATTTCAACTCTGACGATCGTGTTCTGTCAATTTTTGTTGCACATCCGAAGTTAACTCAAAATCTAGCTTAATGATGAGATAGCTTTCAGAATAAACAAACTGTTATAAATGCATTATAACACCCCAAATGGGAGATAATTCTTGGCCCCACAGCAGACTTGAACTTGTAATCATTCCAGAAGTGTTCAAATTGGACAGTAAAGCTCTCTACCATTGCAAAAGAAAAGTTTTTCTCTTACACCAAAGCTGTCTGCATTACATTAGGTTTTTGGCAGTAATAAAGAAGTGTCTTCAGTAATGACCCTCTTTGACAGAAAGAAACAACATTATAAACCTTCACAGATGCCGTCCTTTCTTGTTAAGTTATTGAATCCAGTTAGCTAGTTGTTTTACGTGGTCAACTAACCTCAAAGCTGAGCATCTTCTACAAAAACCAAAAATAGCAGCAACCTCTTTAGTAAATACCATGACAATTCTTCCTTTTCAGCACAAAATTCACATAAAATATTCTGTTCAGGCATTATTTTAAGTTACGTATTTATTATTATTACATTAGTTATTTTAAATTACAGATGGATAAGTAGCTTTTTGAAAATATCATATGAAGTCCCAAAGCCTTTGTAAGGGAGAAGGAATAACCAACATGGCTATGCCTTAGGAGAAGGAGACGTGAATGCACTGAGTACAATCTCAAAAAAATATGGTTTTTTCTTTTATATCAGCCTAAAATAGTATATAGTTACGTAACTGAAGATCAATCAAGAGGTCTATCTAACACAAGATTAAGTTTGCAAAAGGTTTTTTAAGTTTTTAAATGTAGAAACACCTGACTTAGCAAGCTTTTCCTCAAAGCAATTTTACATGTAATGTATTATTGATCTCCTTTCAGATCCTTAAACATTAGCAAAATAATGACAATTAAATAAGTATAAATAAACTGATTTTCGAAAGTGACAGTCTTCATTGACTTGAGATAATTGGATTTCTTCATCCATTAACCCAGAAAATAGATATAATACTTCAGTAGCTACGACACAGATTAAGAGGGTTCAGAGTAAAAATGATCACAAAAGCCACTTTAATTTGGCCTCAGTAGAATAGAAAACACCCACAATCTCATAAATTTATTCTTAGTTAAGAAAATTGCAAATGTTATTCTGTACTGCCTGGCTACAACAGTTTAATTTTCACGTCCCTGCATGTGCAAATGCAAATTACTTGTACATCCTTTGATAATGCTTTACCAAAATAATGTCTGTGGTAACATCCCACCCCAGAACTTAAAGTAAAAATAAAAACAAAAAACAAAACCCAACACAAACAATTAAGTTCCAGTTGTGGCTTTTTCACTAAACTCTTGTAGTTTGAAAAACAGCATGCAAGTAGGTAAAAACGCATCCTTCTGTGCAATATCATATAGAATAGATTAAAACAATGTCCTTACCTCTTCAGCAGCCACCAAAGAAAGACACACGGAAGTAAACCACTTTTAAAAGGTGAGTAGCACTCTTATCTTTCCTTAAAGAAAACTGGTGGCTGTTCTCCACCCCCTTTCCTTCCTTTGGGCACTGATATTACTGATGTATGTTCAGAGAAGCATCCCCAAAACAACTAAAAGCAAATGCCCTCAACAAACAGCCCCAGTGTTACAAAAGTTTTTGTCAAATTCCTGGTTTTGTTACCAGCAACAAGCAAAGAGAAGATATTAGTTTTTCTAACATTAAAAAGAGACTCAGCACAAGAGACTATAAAAGCTGACTGATATATTAAAATAGGCTCAGTCTTCAAGCCACACACAGGAAGAGAAGTGGTTTTGAGTTCTACATAGTTTCTTTTTCTGATACTATAGATGGGAAAATGCTTCTAACCTCAAAGTCTCTAGGACTTGCACAGAAAACTTGTGACTTTGTATCGTAAACGGTTCTTTCCTGGAAACAAGACTAATTTTCTATTGGGTCTATATAACAAAGCAATTAGAATAGATAAAAGTTCAAAACAATTCATTTTTATGCACCTGCAAAAAGAAGGAACTTATTTTACCTCACAACTGGAAATCTGATCTCAGGTAACAACTGAAAGTTAAAATATTATTTGGATTGGATATCCCAATTCAGTCTATTACAGAACTAAGTGTGGGTAGTGAAGTTCAAAATGATATCCCAATTATTTCAAAGACTGGCAAATAAAGGAGGCTATTCTTGCAGGACGATCTCCTTTCTTGTTCCTGGCTCTACCAAACTGTATGTACAACACAGAAACACTCTTAGTGTTTCAGGTGTTTTAAGATTCCTTATTTTTAGTTAAAATTAAACAAAGCACAGCAATTCTGCTCACATGGCAAAGTTTAAGAGCCTGCATTTTTGTAATCTCATGAAGTTAAATAGGTTCAAACATTCCCACCTGAGTTTGTCATGTTTAATCACCTTCTTCAGCTGCATCATGGAAGGAAAGCAACAGCTAGTGGGGCAGAGAGCTATGCATATATACATCATTTGGTTAATTTGGGCCTTAATTAATATACCATATTTGGTTAATTTGGGCCTTAATTTCAGGAAAAACTTTAACTGAATGAAAGACCAGAACCAACCTGAGGATTCTAGCTAACCACCGCAACATGTTAGTAGCATACCAAAGCCAGGATGAGGAACGTTTATCCCTACCACCAGCTTTCCCCTAATATTTAAACAAAGCCTTAATTGCCACACATTTAGCTCACTGTATTTTTCCTTCCCATCCCTGAATGTGGAAACCTGTCACAGTATTTTATACATGCTAAGAATATAACCAAATTATAGCCTTTTATGCTTTTGTTCAAACAAGCACCACTTGTTCAGCCTTTCTATAGCCCTCACCTTTCTGTCTCTGCTTTCTGCTGGAAGCAGCCAGCACAAGGCTTGGAATGGGGCTGAGGGTGTGCTCAGTAGCCAGCCACAGTCCCACAGTGTCCCTGCTGGATGGGCAAAGCTGGTGCTGCCTGCAGGGTGCCCACAGAGCCCCAAAGTGAGGTGACTAGTCAGCGCCTCCTTTTTCAGGAGGAACAGGAGGCAGGGCTTGATACAGGGTTGGAGACAAGGTGAAAACTGATTAGGGCAGCTGAGGCCCCATCGATGGGGCTGTAACTCCATCAGCCTTCTTGATACAATGCCTCAAACTGGACACTGAGATAAATTATACCTAAACAACCCCCTACTCTATTGTCTATGAACAGCTACTGAGTGAGCTGGTCCTGCCCCGTCTGCACCTGTAGAGCTGGTTGTTCCTGCCTCACTATAGCCCTTTGCACTTGCACCCAGTAAGTTATTTCTTCCTTCGTCCAGACCATTTCTGCAGTTCATCCATATCATTCTGAGCCTGAACGGCATCTTCCACTGCCTAGACCAGCTCTTAGAGACTGGTAGCATCAGTAATTTGGACAATCTGTAAACACTGCACACACACGGTATCCAGAAACTGTCACAAGCGTGCCCTTTAATTTCATTGTCCTGATTCTTACTCTGTCTGCTAAAAAAACCTGTGATCTGCTTAGAATTTTAAGAATTGACCCTGGCTGGACATGGTGGCCACCAAAGCTGCTCTGTCAGTCCCCTCCTCATCTGGGCAGGGGAGAGAAAATGTAATGAAAGGCTTATGAGTTGAGACAATGACAGGGAGAGTTTTTCTGTATGTTTGGGCATTTTTTGCAGTTCCTTGGGATACATGATTTTTTTTTTTTTTTTTAATAATGAAGGCCTTGTTTTCAAGATCTGTTTCCAGAAACAAGATGCAGACCTATTATCTCTCCCAGGGAAAGAGGGAAGGACCTCCCAGGGAGGGACCTCTTACATCACTGAACACAAACGGCTAGCTATCTGTATTTAAAGCACAGCCGCGACAAGCGACCCCCGTGTCTCTCAGCCCCAGGATTTGGGATGTTTGACAGCGCCACGGCAGTCGCACGGCATCGCCGAGCGCCATCTCCCCGCCCGGCTCCCGGCCACTGTAGCTATGGCAACCGCGCCATCTTGGAGGGCGCTGGGCAGGAGCTTGAGCCCCGCCGGGCGGCCGGTGCGCAGGCGCAGTGCGAGCGGCGGGTGGCAGTGCGGGCGGCGGTGTGGGCGGCTCCACCGGGAACATGGACGAGTTCCAGTCGGGAGAGGAGGTAACGGGATGGGGGGACAGAGGGAGGACAGCTTCCCGCCTAGCGCCTCCTTTCAGGGCCGGCGGAGGGTCTCAGGCGGTGCCTGCCCGTCCCGGATCCCACGCCTCCGCGTCCTCCGCCGCCATCGCCCCGATCCCTGCCACCTTTCCCCGGGGCGGAGCCGCGTGTCTCGGACAGTGCCGGGAGACGGGCCCGGCCTTTGTTCTGCCGGCCCCTCGGGAGCCGGCCCTTTGTCCGGGTGTGCGCTGGGCTCCTGTCCCCGGGCGGCGCCCCCCGCCCGCCGCCCTGGCAGAGCTGCCGCTGCGGGGCTCGGAGGGAACGCGGGACGGGAGCCCTGGCTTTCTGGCTTCCCCAGCGGGATGAGGCGGTGTGCCGTGGTGACAGGGTTGCCGGTGCAGTGTAGGTCAGGGGGACGCTCGAGCAAGCTGCTTCTGTGCGGAAGGAGGAGTTCAAGCCCATGGTGTGCGTGTTACAGGCGCACTGATGAGGCGCCGTACCCCATTAGCGGGATTCTAAGTGGGATAAATCAAGGGTCTAATTGAGCACCCAGACAGTACTGCTCTTGCAGGGAGACAGTTTTTCTGAGCTGTGACACTTGCTAAACAGCCGCGTTGTGGCTGGGTTAGACAATGGGGAAGCAGCGAGAGAGGCGAAGGTGTGTCAGGCTTGTGCTAGTCTAAAAGCCTTCTGGTTGCTGGGCTGGGTCAGTCTTAGACATAAATAACATACATACATTAACATACTCGAACATCATTTTTATAGGTGTTTTCGAAAACGTTTTCAGTAATTACTAAAGGATAGCACTGCTTTGCAGTTCGCGGTTTTTGCCTTGGAAGCGCCCCTTTTAAACCAGGGCTTGGAAACATCGTGTCTGCTTTCTTTGTGCCCTAGAGGTACTGCAGGGAAATTGTAAAGCTTACACATTTTTTAATACAAAACAGCGTTTATGCCGTCTTATTAAAAGATGAACTGGTAGTTTTGCATTATTTGGCAGCTCAGTTATAGTACATAAATCCCAAAGCTGGGCATCAGAAATTTGTTCTGATTTGTCATCTCAGAAAAGGAAGAAGATTGCTGTAGGAGCATATTTTCAAATCTCTTTATTGTTCAGTAGAAATTAGATATTGAAATACCTTCAGGAACTTACTTGGGTTGAATTTAAGTCATTTTACTTTGGTGAACTGTGTTTGGGCTCAATAGCGTGTCTGAGCAGAGTTCTAGCCCTTGTGAAGAAATAAAAACTTATATGGTTTATCATCTTGCCTGACAGCAGGCTTCATGTCTGCTAGCATGTCTGGCATGCATATTCTTAACTTATGCTCTTTGGGACAGAGTGTTTTGATAATTGTAGCTCTTACTTGGCTAAATACACGGGTGCACATGTAAAATTTAATACAAGGAAAATAAACGAGGCGTATTAAAATTAAATCAAAGTCAAGAAGCTGAAAATAAAAGCCAAAATAAAAATAAAATAAAATAAAAACTTTTGCCACAGCACATAAAAGCTTTTAAAAATGTTGAAGCGTGCAAACAAGTTGGTGCCTCCAAAGAGTTGTAGAAAAGGAATTGCCTGTGTGTCTCCTGGGATGTACTTTTTTTTCTGTCATGGAGAATGATCAGCAGCTCACATCTTTCTGAATGTCACATGTCATTGAAGCCAGCTAGGCTGTTCACCTTCTGATCAAAGGTTCATGAAAGTAATACTGAAATTGTCCTGTGCAGGTGTAACTGCATCCTCCCTGCACATGTAAGTTTTGCTGTTGTTCATGTTTGTCAGCTGGAGAAGCTGACTGACCTTCCAGTGAGAACCCAGTCAACGTGTGCTTGATTAGGTTCATTTTCACATCCTTGTTCAGTCTTCTGAAATTAATTAGTTTGCTTTCATGTGCACTTCTTTGGCCCTGGTTTGTGAGGTGTGGCTGTGAGGTCCCAGCAGTGACAGTGTGGTGTGTGTCTCACCTACACACCATGTGGGGTTCCCCATTAGTGCTCCCTGGCCCTGTGAGTGGGTGCTACAGCAGTGGTGGTGGGTTGTTCAAGCCTCCTGACATGGGGGGCAAAAAGAGCTGAGGGACTAAACCAAGAAAACCTACGAACTATACAAGTAAATGGGTAGTAGATTTAAGATCATTATAATGTTGGGGCCTTCTCTCTCCTGATTCCATGTGCTTAATCTTCTCCCCAGAGGCTGAGAGAAGGCTGAAGGTCGAGCGAGCTACATTTCTCCCTTCATTTCCAGGGGCAGTTTTGTTCTTATCCCCGGCTGAGATTGTCATGACAGTTTTTCCTTCAGAGGAGAATTGATGTTCTGTCGCATGGGTGCCCTGGAGATGTAGGTTTCATTTAACTGCAGGCTGTGTCTGCACGCTGAGGTTCTCTCTGCGAGCCCACTCTGATGTGCAGACATGGATGCTTATTGTGAAAGGAGAATATATATGTACAGAAGTGCTATACATGTTATTTTAAAATGCTTACAAGTTAAAATTTGAAAACTTTCTTGACTTAAAAGGCCCACCAATATTAGTTCACCTCTCTCTTTTCATTACTTTTCTAAGAATGTTAACTTGACTGGATTCAAGAAAGCCAGAGTACATATGAGCAAATAAAGGAAGACTCGGTATCTTCTGACTTAGCAGAAATCTGACAAGTATAAATTAAACTTCTAGTGCATGTTCTTAACAGCTCTTGAACTCTCTAAACAGAAGAATGTGTCTACTGATTATGTAAAATTCTACTTTTTTTGTAGGCCTCCTTTGTTGTTGATGAAGTCAGTAGCATCATTAAAGAGGTAAATTAACATTTTCATTTTGTTGGTGTGAAACTATAATGTGTTGCATGCTGTGTGCTGAAAGGTATTCAGTAAATCTGATAACGGCTATGTAATGGATTTCTTGGTAGGTTGCTCTCAAAGCATAGGTAACTGTTGTAGAGACTTTAAGGAGAAATGATATCCAGCTTTTGCTGGGATATGTATCACAAATCCAAAAGATAATTAAAATAATGTCAGACACACTTCCCTGGTTGAAGTGCACCCCTATTAGAATTTCTAGGGGGATGCTTAACAGCCCTGTAGAAAGATTTTATGTTTCAGTAAAATACAGGGGTTTTTTGTAGACTGTCTGCATATGCATGTTACTGTGTTCTTTCAAGATGCTTTTCTCCAAAGTGAGTTCTTGTTTGTTTGTAATGACTGAACTATTCTTGTTGCTAAGAAACATGAATATTCTGTCTAGAAAATTTCCAGAGGGATTTGGAATTTCTCTTGTAAACTAGTGCAGTGTTTTTCTTGTTGCAAAGTAATTCGTTTGGTCAGACTCTGTAAATTTAATACATATGCTTTAATACATTCTCCTGTCTCTTCTGAATTTGAAATAATTGTGGTTATTTTTTAGACAATTTCTGTGATGAAAAATGTGTCAAATGAAAAACATGTAGCTTTAACGTACTTTTATTTCTATCTTAAAGGGGAAACTATCCTCATAACTAAAATGGATTATTTGGCTGAAGGCTTCTGCTCTGTTAATAATCAGCAACTACATGTTTTCATTTGTTTGGGGTTTTTTTCCAAAACTGATTCTGCTGAAAAATCTGAATTTCATTTCCGTAGAAGAATATGTGTGAATGAGCCATTGTCATGTGCATCTTTTCATTCTCTTCAGGACTGTTTAAATGGCCTCAGACCGTTTTCATAACTGGCTGCAGGACATTATGATAGAAATGACAAATAGTCTGAATATCACAAAATGAACAGAGGATGGAATCTATGATGCCTGGCTCAGATCCCTGGCTCAGACTCTGGCCTGCAAGTTTATAATAATTAAAAACAATTCCACTAGCCGGTGTGGACCAGCAGTATTTAGGATTTTTCTGTGGCTATGGGGTCCATGTTGGAATGGGTTAGTGGGTGCGGCTCCCTTACGTGTGTGTCCCCAACAGGCCATAGAGGGTGCGATAGGTGGCAATGCCTACCAGCACAGCAGGGTGAACCAGTGGACAACAGGCGTGGTGGAACAGACACTGAGCCAACTCACAAAGCTGGGCAAGCCCTTCAAGTACATCGGTGAGCTCAACTTTCCCTTTTCTGTGAAAGCTGGTACAGCCAAGTGCACTAGTGGGTGGGAGACGATCTTTAGCAAGAACCACGTGTATGTGTGTATGTGTATGCTTTGCTGAGCAAACAGTAGCTGAATGTTAATTAATCTTAGTGATAAATTAATAAAAGCTTCTCTACTGTCTAACAGTGACCTGTGTGATTATGCAAAAGAATGGTGCCGGGCTACATACAGCAAGCTCTTGCTTCTGGGACAACTCCAGTGATGGTAAGGAGCATGACTGTTGAATTTTTCAACTTGCAGCTTTAATACCAGTCTTTTTAAGACTAGGCAGCATACTTTTCTTTTTTCCTAAGTGCTATAGCTTTGGAGGAGTAGCATAGGTTAGTATTTTTTCCATTTGGCTGTGATGCTAACTGGGCTATATATGAAACGCTTAGCTGTTGCGAAAGCTTCATTTGAAAGATTCTTAAAGTAAACAGTTATAAAGATTCATATAGGGGCATGCATTTAATCACCGTAACTTTCTTCTGTTTCTGAAACTCTTCTTTGTATTTGTAGGAACCTGCACTGTGAGATGGGAGAATAAGACCATGTACTGTATTGTCAGTGCCTTTGGACTTGCAATATAATTGCCTTGAAATTGTTCATCCTTCTCTTTTCTATTCCAGCACTTGACTCCACCTCCACTCAAACTGTGAATACCTGAACAACTTGTTTTTAATGTATTTTTAAAGTAACTTTTCTTCAAACATAGAAATATGGGAACATGCTGTTACATGGTTTATGTTTGTACCTAGTATCCTACCAGTGTTTCTATACTTTCTTATCACTTCAGAACTTCTCTTCAAGGTGCTAATACTGAAATCTGCTGCAGTGTAAACACTTTCTCTATATTTCTTTTTTAAGACCAATATAAATGAGACACTGACTTTCACACTTTGTACTCTTGGTTAGCATTAAATTATTGAAATTCATAACCATCAGTGTGACTCATTTAAACTTTGTTATTGAAAAAAAGTTCCAGTTCTTTTAATTCTCTTCAAAATAGTTGAGGTACATACCAGAATATAAAAGCACTTTCGTAAATTGGCCAAAGTCACTACAAAGTTGCAAGGAAATTAGATTATGCTTATCAGAAAGTAACTTGACTGCATTTTTGGGACCTGTTTCATCTGATTCTATGGTGTTTAGGGCATGGAACGATAATAGAAATAACTATCTTCACTATACAAAGACAGATAAGAAATTTTTCACATTCTAGAAGTGCTCAACAAGCTATACCTGGTTCACTTCTGCAGCCAGTTACATGCGTCAAGTAGGTCTTGAACTTACTTGCTGCCATCATGTTGATTTTGCTGAGAGTGATTGTGACAGAGTTCTGGTATTTGGTGAAACGTGAAACCTTCTGAAAGGGGAAGAAACTGACCTGAGGCAACGTGACTAAACAACATGTGAGTAAGTCTCCTGCCTTTTAGAGTAAAGTTGCAGAGGAATAACAAGTAAAACAAGTTTTCAGGCTTGGATAAGGTTTTGTCGGCCAATTAAAGAAATGGGAGTATGCTATGAATTTCAGGAAGCCTCTGTGAACTGCTACGCTGCTTCTGTAAGCAGTAGCTCACTGCTAGTGAAGGTGAAGGAATTACAAAGCATGTGTGGGAGAGTACTCCTGGGCTACAGTCAGTCTGAGCCGCCTGGATTTGTTTCTGCTTAGGAAGCCCTTTCCGATGTTTTCAGACTCTGGCTCTCACCTAAAGTGGTTAGAGCGAGATGGCTGCTGATACAACACTATGTTTCAACGACCTGGAAAGATGTAACACTACAAATTCAAATTACAGTGGAGGATATTTCTGCTAACGTATCAGTTTCAAAACATCTCTGTAAGCACATCTCCTTCGTGATAAGCCACTTCATTATTCTCACGTACGTCCTAGTGAGTGCTAGAGGGCTATACAGTGTGTATACATCAACCTGAGGAGTATGCACCTATATTTCTGTAGCAGAGAGCGCTTAGCATGAGCTTGACTAGAAATAGAACACCAAACATTCAAACATTTGTCCTTTGTTCACGTTAGTCATAGCAAATCCCTTGATTTTTTGCTGTTTGTTGGTTCGTGCGTGTGCTGAGCTGCAGAAAAAAAAACCATTTGAGATGGTTGTCAGTGTAAAGGCTGTATGGGAGGCAAACGCTGTTGTATTAAAATAGAAGTTGTGCTACAGAAAGGTAGACAGTTTTGTAGATAGTTTTACATGTGAGCAGTAACCAATATTTCCAATATAACAGTTTTAGGACTACAGAAAGGTGTGTAGGTGTAGAGGTGAGTTTTTTGGGTGGTGTTGTCCCCCTCCCATGAATTAAGATAGGACTTTTCTGTAAAACTGTGTAGCCATTGTATATTACAGGTTCAGTGTTCTACAGCAACTGATTTTTAAATTTTAAATATCTTCAAACACCTTAGTTTGAATCACTTTTTTTCAGAGACTGCTGGCCAGCTTATCTCCGTGCCAAGGTAAAGCATTCAAGTAATGCGCTTGCAGAGTCCTTGCTCTAGGTAATTAATTGGCCTTAAGAAAAAATTATTACTTACTGTGCACTGTTCGGGAAGGTACTTATAAAGTCTCTCTCTGGTTCCTGTCTCTCACTGCTGCGGCTCTACAGCTGCTAGTACAGCTATAGAAATCGGGGACATGGCAGCCCTGATCTGGAGAGGAGGAGGAGGAAGGGGAAAGCCATTTACTGTCACTGCCACAAATGAGTATGACCTGTCTTCCCACCACTATGTTAACTAAAACCTAAAGGAAATGGCTTCGGGATTAACTGCTGCTGGTAAATAAGCACTACCGTAGCTGGTACTAAAGCAGGACTAGGTTGCATATCCATTTGTGCAGGGAAGTTTGTGGCTGTTTTATTCAGCAGACAGTGAGATTTCAGTATATAAAGAATGGCACCATCCCAAACAGGGGGTGATGTGATGATCGCTTGCAGTCTGTCAGCTCTGAGCAGCCTTTTGGAAGATACAGAGCTGTAAGAAGTTGAATAATGACATCAGCATCTTCACCCTAAACCTTTTTTTTATCACTGGCACCAACACTCACCAGGGGAATTCTCGCTGCCAGCATGACCTCAGCAGGCTTTGCAAAGCCACTGTGAAGCCAATTGAAAATGCCAGGTCCCCTTTGTAAACCTGGCTAACGTATTTAGGGAGATTAGCAACCTGTCCTTCCACCTTCAAGTCCAGGTAGCGTAAAAAAACAAAAAACCCCCAACAAACAACAAAACACATCTATGTTGAAAAATCTTTTTGAATCCCATCCTTATGCAATTAACCAAATTTAAATATGCGTAAGAAAATGTATGTAAACTGAAAATGTGTGTAAGTCATGAAAATGGTACAGTTCATAAGAAGGAAAGTGAAATTCACCAGAAGGAAAATAAAACCAAGTACAATATAAAGGTATAAAACTTTATTATGAACATATTGAACAATGATTATGCACATGAATTCTTCCAAGAAGTAAAATATTCAGTTTTCCTTCATTTTCCATAGTAGCATGAAGTTTTACAACATAAATGGATATTTGCTGTTACCAGTATAACTTATGGATACAGAGAATATTTAACACATGTCCTCATGCACACTTTCTCAAAGCAGCATTTAATTACAGCTTCTCATTAAACAGAGCATTTATCTTACACATTTTTATACCATTTTGGTACACAATTTTTCCATATTACCATTTTACATATTTACAAACTTCTAAAAAAAAGTTTTACAGTAATGCAAAGGTTATTACTGGCATAAGCAAAAAGAAATGGGTGGGGAAACTATGGATAAAAAGTTGTTATTTGGCTCAGAGACAATAGATCAAAGTCCTTCCTAGCTGGAACCATTCTCCCCAGTATTGGTACCAGCACTAGCTGTGTCTCACTAGTGTTAAGCCTTAAGCTTCCTCTTCTTTGCCAGTCTTAGGAAAGTTTCCAACCAATTCCAACATCAACTGTATTTTTGAAGCAAATACTACAGAAAATAGTTGCTATGAATGGCTCACACTCGACTGATTTCTTGTGATCATTGTGTAGGTGAAGTCTTGCAGTTATTTAATAGCCCCTCTTTAGAGCAGGATCACTGTACGCTGTGGGCCTTTTTGTGTACTTTTCCTGTTATAGAGTTCCACTAGTGATGGAGATAATTACTTTAGCAGAAGTGAAAGGAAAGCATGGCTAGTTTCTTACCCAGATTTCTTCTGTTTCACCCTGAGGTTACAATACTCAGAGGTGAATTTATACCATCTATTTCCAAGCTGTTTTCAATCCATATTGTAGCATTCTTCAAATACCGTCTCTGCTTTCCAATCATGGACATACAAGGGGTCAAATTGAGATTTCTTGCTACCAAAACTATTTCTTCATCTGCTTCACTGCTTTTGTCTTCTTACTGTAAATTTATTTTGATGCAACAGAGCTTCAACCAAGCTTACCATAACACTAGCACTTACAAAATATAAAGCTATTTTGCCTGGCAAACATTGCTTAAATAGAATCTCTAAAAAATTAACAAGGAAACTATTTTCTCACTATTTTCATAGTGAGAAACTTGCTTTAAGCACAATTTCCCATTATTCACTTTTCTATTGCCACTTTAGAATGTAGTGATGTAGTAAAGTTAATGCAAACAAAACAGCATGAGAACAGCTTAGAAAAAAATAAATAATCTCAAACTTAGATTATAAATATATTCTTTAGTCAATGAAATCCCAAAGCATGGCACTATTTCAGAGTTAACTGTAACAACCAGTTCAGACTGTGATAAGAAACAGTGTACTTCACACATTGGTCAAATTTTCCCTCTTCAGAACAATGTGGAAGAGAATTAAACAATATCAGAGAAAAAATATCTGAATATATAAGTATCGTGTAAATATCAGTTTTTGAAGACCTACTTCTTGTACCCACTGTTACTCTAATGGAACTCAAAAGGATTTGGGGTATGCAAATAATCCAAATTGGCTCCCAAGTCTGACTCTGCAAATGCAAATAGCTGTAGGCCTCAGTAAGAGTGAAAATGAGAATGGCCTCTCCAATTTTAGGACACAGAGCATCTCCCATACTTGTTAAAAAAAGTCTAAAAGGAAGTGCTGGAGGAAGACCTTACTATAGTTCACTGGAAAGAAAACCACCCATAATGTGAAATACTTCTTGAATGTTTTCCTGTATGTTCTTCTGAAGTAACACCAATTAAGAAATGAAAGGGAAAAACCTTCTCTTCTTCCCCAGCAGTTTCCATGCTTTTGCCATACAACAGGGCTTTGGCTTCTAACAAATAAACGATCCCTGGCACAGAAAGTTTTAAATTTCAGATACTCTCAAAAATTTTATAGCTGTACATAATTGTAGAAAGTTTTCTCTCTCTCTCTCTCACACACAATGTCTCAGTACACATGTCTTTAGCAGAGCACTGATTTAATCTGAACTATTCTGTGATAACAAGGATGCAACCACATGAAGCAGTTCCTTTGGTCCTAAGTCAGCTGCTGCCCTGTGAAGTCTCCGCTTCATGATCTTGAACCAAGAGGTTATTGCAATGGTAATGGTCTAGAGCAGTTGTTGCATCAAAGCAGAACAAATCTATTTTTTCCCCATATGATTCAGCAAGTCTAGCTGGACTTCATTGCACTATTCTGCTTTAACTACTTCAGCGATGAGCACAATTTCCTAGTGCACCATATCCTAATACATGAACAGTGATTTTGAGAGAGATTTTACAGGAGTAAATCTCAGTTACGAATCCATGAGAAAAAGAGATACTTTTATACAGGTCAAGTATCTGAGAACAAAAGCAGTTATAAACAAACAGCACCCACTTAAATAAAGAACTGAACAGTAGTGTAGGAGAAAACCAACTTCTAAATAGAGCAGCAGCATTGTACATGGAATACTTAATTCTCATATAACTTTGTTCCAGCCCAGACTGGAATACAGATAATCACAAAATGTGCTAAAAAAGTTCCCCTCAGTACAGGTGGTGACTTTGGTATGACGAAGCAGCTGAACTATGCACAGAACATGCTCACAAGCTAACTCTCAGGCACATTCAATACATGAGCAACCACAGTTGTTCCTAGGATGTAGATTAACTATTCCCTAATACAACTTAAGGAAAAATTCTGATGTAGAAAAAAACCTCTAAAAATGAAATGTTTGGAAATTTGAAATTGCAATTCCCTATGAAACTTTCCCTATGAAATTCTGTAAGTGCAACAGTCTCCTCCAGCATACAAAACGAGCAAGAAGAAAAGTACTGGTTTCCTTCTGAGATTTGCTGTTGCTGAAACATTTCAATTTGAAAAGGCTGTTCTAAAAAAAACAATACAGACACTTCTGTTGTGGCAGTAAAGGATGTAATGAAACAGACATTATACAAATAATTTTGCACCACTGAGACTATTTTGGCTCATTAGAACTTGACTATCTTGTGCCTACAAATCCAGTAAACTTATTAAAAAATGGCCTTAACTCTGTATCACTCAAAGGAAGAAAAGAAAGGTTGTGTTTTCTTGTATTAATAAAAAAAAAAAAAAAAGATGAGTTCATTCCCTGCACATATTTCAGCTCAAAAGACTAAGAAAACTGAAAGGGAAATGAGGCACTTCATACAGCAGTGGACAATATACAAAGCAGCTAATGCAAATATAACAGATGAATGGCAGTATGCTGTACGTCATCCTAAAAAAAAAGAAAGAAAAGAAAAACAAACGAAACCCACCCAAACCAAGGAAGCAATTTGCAACTCAGGATATATTCAAGAGACTTTGAAATGGAAATAGACAAGATTTTAGTACACAGACATCCTGCTATCAGGCATTTTATAAGACATGTAAAAATTTTGGTTTCTTAAG
The DNA here is from genome assembly GCA_013399855.1 of Oxyruncus cristatus. Lineage (NCBI taxonomy): Eukaryota > Metazoa > Chordata > Aves > Passeriformes > Cotingidae > Oxyruncus > Oxyruncus cristatus. The sequence continues at coordinate 1,430,341 of VXAY01007011.1, read as the reverse complement.
TTTTCACCCCAACCATTTCAAGCATTTGTTTTCTCAGTTTTAACTCTGTAAACAGAAACAGAAGCAGGATGTCCTTCCTGGGAGTTGGTGTTAAGATGACAGCAGACTGTAAGGAAGCCAAGGAAGATGTCCATCTAGGAAAACTTCAAAATTGGCTTAATTCCAGCTGAACAAGTCTGTCTGCATCAAAATCAATCAATCACTGTCTGATTCCTCTTTATACTTGGCTCTAATAGCTTGGCCGTTCTGAAGTGGCATTTCTTCATAGTCACTCCTGTGAAACAGATACTTGTTGAAATTTCTGTATATGGTGTTCAGATAGGAAGTTGAAAATAAACAGGGAAGTTCTAAACTACATTGAGGCATCAAATTGTTACTTGGTTAAGAAGCTGGTATTTGTTTTTCTTCCTTGTGGGAGATATGAACAAATACAAATTTTCTCCTGAGGAAAATGTATAATAAAAATTATTCCAGTAACTACAAGCCACTTTTCACACAGATTTGTACAGAAGCAAGGTGGCACTACCACTACTCATCTAATTAATCAAAGGCAAGCTAGCCCAGGCAATGGATTAGTTAGTCCAGGATGAACTTGTTCAGGTTAGTGCAGCGTTGGTCCCATTCATGGTTCCAGTCATTTCAGTGTCTGTGGTAAGGGGTGAAAAATCAAGGGCAGATAAAGGGTGTTTCAGTGTCCAGCACAGAGCCACCTGACTGGGATGGATTTCAAGTGTACTATAATTCTCGTATTAGAGAAACTCGCACAAGTCAAGGAAGTTTTGCCAGACTTGGCTATTCTAAATTTAGAACGTGCTGGACTCTTAAGAAGCATCATTCTCCTTCCCTGAAGCATTTACATATGAGATGCCTCTTTGCTAACTCCACGTGACTCCTACTGTCCTTCCCAGTGTAAACAGGAAGCCCTTTCCTTTCACAGCTCTTGCTGCCTTCACTCTGTGACCTCCCAGCATCATAATACTTTCTTACCTGTTTGTATCAGTGTAATGGCAATCCCTTTTAGAAACCAAAGAACAGAAAAAACAACATGCATTCTCACTGCATTTCTGCTTCAGAAAAAGGCTATATTTCTGTTCTTTAGGCAGAATACTTTCACTAACATACCATTCCCTTATTTAATGAATATGGAAAAGAACATTACAAAAATAATATACACACCAGAAGTAACTCTCCATAGTATTTTATAATCTTACCCATAAATCACATCATCATCTGAATCATTCAGCATAGAAAAAGCAGGATTGTCTTTCAACTGTGATTCTAGAAAATACAAATAAGGGTTAATTTAGTGTGTTAAATGTACAAATGTGACTAGTTCTAACACAGCACTGTAGCAACAAACACAACAAATTCCAAGGCTGTCAGAATTACAATTCAACAAAACTGTATCCAAACAAGAGTTCTCTCTTTTAAATTCTCCACCCTTCAGCCACATCATCATGGTATTAAGAGTGAAGGAGATGACATAATTATCTTGGTTTTAGATAGATATTCTCTACGTTGGATAAGTTGATTTCCTCCCTTGTGCAGCTACCCTTGTCATATTATTTCAATTTGCACATACATTAATTCAGAGTTCATTATTCTTTATCAGAAGTTCGTATGTATTAAAAAAACACAGACTTGTGAGTTTGGTTATTTCTACAAATATAGTAGACCAAAATTGGAATCCCTTGACTATAAGTCAGTGATTATCTAGTTACGTTTCATCCTTGTATGAGATAAAGGAAGAACTTGTGCTTTTATAGTGAAATGAAAAGATACTTTCCACCAGCTATGACAATTCCCTCTACCTTGTTTTAAGGCCTTCATTTCTTGCACAATCTGTGCTGCTTAGCTGCAGTTCATAGTTATATGCAAGTAAAATTCAATTCAGCAATTTGCCATAACGTCTTTTTCCTGGCAGCCTTTTACTTTCTACCCTCTACAAACAAATATGTCTTGCAACCCAACAGAAAGTTTTCAACTTTATCCTCATCCAGAGAGTTCTTTTTCCATTCTTAATGGAAAAAATAGCATTTTTTGGTAACAGTTCCATCCATCTCAATTCTCAAAATTTAGAGAAAGAACCAGCTCCACTATTTAGTGCCTTTCCCATGAAAGTCTGGACTGCATGATCTTAACAGGTCCCTTCCAGCCTCAGCTCTTCTACAGTTCTATATCTTGAACTCAATGCTTAAAGCAGAGAATGGACTCAGTACAAATATTTATTTTAAAGATCGTGATCTGTTAGAAAGAGAGCTGCTTTATAATCATCCTGTAAGTCAGACTGTATCCTCTACATAGGAATGCAAAAGCATAAGTGCCACTAGTTCAGTCCTTTATCTCCTTTTACATGGGCCCTATACAGCCCACCCCATAGCAAGTTCTCCAAAATTCCTCTCATATTAGAGATCAGCTTCACTCCTACTTTACCAACAGTGTGTTACTGATTTCAGAGTCCAGTCTGCCAGCACGCAAATATATAAACTCTCATTAGAACAAAGTACAAATGAAGTAATGTTGTGCCTTAAGGGCTGTCTGTGAGTCAGTTCAAAAGTTGGTGCATTACATGCAAACGTCACACTGACTATACATTTGATCTAAGTGCATAAGAATTCAAGCCTAACTCATCAGTTACTACATTTTATGTGTTCCTAATCTGCCTGGGAGCAGTGCAGCTTCTGCTTATGTTAACTCAAAGGAAACTGGAATTGTAACGAGACAACCAAAATATAAAGAGACTGCACAGTATCTGCTAATATGGCAGCTCTTGTCATCGAAGTTTGCCAGACAACGGCTTACACTTACCATATAGTGCATTCTTCGAGGGGGAATACACGAAGGCTAATGTGTAGAGATAAAAGTTCAATAAACCATAAAATGATAAGAATTCTGCTGGTAGTAAGCGTCAAGGAGTGTCAATATAGTTCCACACATATTAACTTTGGAAACAAGACCCAATCCATCCACAAGCTGTTTCAATGGAAAGAATGTTTACCTTACTAAAGTTTGAGAGCATGAATGGCTAAACAAAACTACATGTTTTATAATCACTGACAGCTACTGTACTCAAGCTATTTCAAGCTAAAGCTCCCACTGAAAACAAAGCTTTAACACAATTAACATTTTCTGAGGTATGGTCTACTTGAGCAGTGGAGTGCATGGTCAGTCGAATGGTTCTGCCTTCAGTGCTAAAAGAAAGCTGAGTAAGAGGGGGTGTTCAGGTAGGTTTTGTTATCTTTTAAAAGTTCCTCCTTGGCATAGTAGTTAGGAAGGAAGGAGAAAGGACTATCTGTAGATAGAACTCTGAAGATGGTTTCTTGCCATGCTTTTAAGAAAATCCTAAAGGCTTTACATACTGTTTTCTACTGCCTCTCAACACATATCTAAGCTTATCAGTAACTGGAGCAGCTGCAATCAGACAGGCACTTTCAGAAAGTACAAAGAACTGGGATCTCATGGTTCAGGTCAGGAATACAGGTTGTAATCCTTTGTCAACAGATGTCAGAAATAGTCTCTCTCAAGTCACTTAAATTCTCTGCTATGACCTGTACCACATGAAGACTTGGACCAATACGCAAACAGTGACTTCTAAACCATTAATTTCTCATATTTTAGTATGCCCTGTGCTGACTGATAGGTACACAGAAAACAACTGAGGCAGCAAATACAGCCAAATTTCTCATAATATCTAATTGACTTCGATATGCACCAGGCATGCATATCTAAGCTTTCATTCCTTTTGAAGAGTATCAAAAGCAGTTGTGATTCATGTGATGTGAACAAATTAGACTGAGGCTGTCTAGCTCAATCTTTACGAAGAGTCATTACAAAATGCTGACATAAAACCTTGAACAAACAGACTTAACTGCAAAAGTCCACCTAAAAGTCAAAGGTCTCAGTCTTAGGTACATCATTTTGAAGTACCTTCTGCATGAAAACAGATTAACATTCCTACTTGAGCAGTATCACAACACAAGGATATAATTCTGATAATGAGTCGACAGCTCAGCAACAAAGTTATCCTGTAGAACTTGTGCTCCAAAGCGCAGGTAGAGTATAACAATGCTGTGGGGGGAAAAAAAAAAAATAAAACACATAGGTGCACTCTGTTAAAACAGAAAATTCAAATAGTAGGTCGATAGAAGAGTATATAAGAAAATATTTATGTTAACGTGCTGACCATTTATTTTAAAATACATTTGCTTTCATAGTTCTAAAAGGGGGATTATTTTGTGATTAAAAGTCAACAGTCAGCTGAGTAAAGTGGAAAGACCCCTCAGATTTCATCCACTACATACAATCCAACAGTCAACAGTAATTTGAAGTAACAGCTTGGAGTAGGGGAGACAGATTTTAACAATAATCTAAGAAACTATCTGTAAACTTGTGCTTTGACTAAGTGAAGTTCACAAAACTGCAGAAGAGGGGAATGGTGCACTTGCAGACCATTCAGCAGTTAACATCTCTGCTAAATGAACCTCTAAATCCTGCAGTGCAGTGCATTGCCATGGTAATAGCAATAATATAAACTTAGTTCAAAAAGCCTCAAGAAAGGTTAAAATATTAAAAAATGCTTGCCACAACTGCCATATCAAAGACATTCTTCAGTTTCATTGACAATTTTATTATCAACAAAACGTACTCAAAGCTCTGAAACAAAGGCTATAAAAGTTACAATTCTGAGAAAGGTACTTCGAAAAGCCTTACCTAATAACAAGCACTACAAATGTTAATGCAGTCAAGAATTTTAACCTGAGATCTGAAAAAGATTGAGAAAAGTTGTTATAAGTGAATTTCCACCTACATCTAGGAGAAACAAACCTGTTTGGGGAAGAATCAAAAAAAAAAAATGTTCCTTACCAACATAAGGCATGTTTCGAAGTTCTGAGCATGCCCTCACTATCAGGAACAAAAGGTAGAGAATGTATGTGGTTGCCACCACAAGGAAGAAGATTTTCATTCCCTGTAAGAATAGTGTTAGGTTTTATTATTTTATGACATTTGGTCTATTCTTCCTTCCCTCAGTAGAAACCATTATTTCCCCAAGCACAACATAGAATGGTCCATTTATGCAGGAGAAGATGGCTCATGAAATGAGGATGGTGATACATCCAGGTCAAATTTTAGGGAATGCAAAGAAAGGATATTTCATAGAAACTAGCATTTTTCACCAAATTCACAGTCAGCTGAATCACCACGATTTTCTAAAAACACAGTTCCTAAGAACAATACAAGGACCCACGTACATAAGATCTTCCTTTACAACAAGAAAGTCTGAAATTTACTAGGACAGATGATCTTGGCAGGAGTAAAGATATACAAAGCTGAGTTAATAAGAGGCTTAAAAATTTTTCTTTCAATCTCAAGAATCATGAGTCTTGTGGTGTTGAGTCTCCAGATTTGCAGGACAAATTACTCTTCTCAATATGGAGCTCAATATGGTCTATGCATCTATCTAAAGCAAAATTAAAAATACTCTACTCAGAGTAGGACCATTTGACCAGCATTTTCTATTTTCTAAATTGTGTTATAGATTTTTATAAAGGAACAAACCCTATCTCCTTGTATTGCCTAACTCTACCTGACAATTTAATAGCAAGAAAACATTTTTGACTTACCTGGAAATTACCTGTGTCAACCCTGTATTGATATGTAGGATCATGTACTTCATTAACACTAGGAAAGATTCAAAATTAAAAACTGGTATGTGCGCCATTCCACACAAGGTCAAAAAGACATACTGACCAAGAAACCCACTCAAAAGAAAAGGTTTAAAGTTACTATAAAGGTTTTTGCCATGTAAGTTGGTGCAATGCCATTAATTTGAATGGAGTCATGACAATTTACTGTATACAACATTCTCATTTCCTAACCCAATTTGGAAGAAATATGGAGGATTTAAATTGTAATCATGTCTAATCTCCCCATTTGTTTTTTAGAAAATGCATTTATCTACCACTCATTCTTGAACACTCTCAGCTTGTACTTCTGCACTAAATTTTAAATTACTTACGTTTGCCATATTCCCAGTGTAACAGAGGCCAGCCACAATAGTCCAACTATAAAGAATTTGGGCAGATAGAAAGTTAAGCACTTCCTTTCCCCCTGTTGAGAAAACAATAGTGTGGTGAAGAGGTGAACTACCTTTGAGATGTCATTCATTCTTGACAAAATAAAATAACTGTCATCTTTGTTTCACTCAACATGAACTAGATAAAGACACTCATCTTCTGTATTTTACCCTGCACAGGTGATTTAGAGAAGACATAAAATTGTATCATCATTTGTGTTAATAAGATGCAGTAGAGTTGGAACATCCTATTTATACGGTCCCACATATTTCACTGGTAATGGAAATAAAGGAACATGCTCCAGAATTCATATTGCTCTTAAGCATTTTAAACTAGTTTAAAAAACCAATCAACTACCACATAGAATAACAAAACCCTTCAAGCAAGAAAAAATATAATGGCATCATGATTCTGAAGACTGTCCCATCTATCTCATTTAGACTTGGTAGACTCAGGATAATCTACTTCATCATAAATCATTTTAACGCCAAAGCTTCATATGTCACATTGTACTTTATGAATAAAATAAATGTCTCTCTTTAAAATATTTGGTTTAATTTTTGTCACCTTTTGAGAGAACTGAAAAAAAACCACTGTCTTCTCAGTTAGTAGCAGATACTGATGCACCCTTACCTGTACTCTTATACCATGGTAGACACAAAGCCAGAACAACAACAATGCACATAGAAACAGTGACTGGAATAGATCATCCAGCATTCCAGGAAACCAGCTGTTCACCAGAAAAGAAAGGGGGAAAAATGGATCTGTAACAAAATAAGAAGAAAATAAAAGTTAAACAGAGAGAAAAAACCCTGTCATTATAGAAAGAAAAGCAGAATATATTTTCAGAGGAACAAAAAACCCTAGATTTTTCAAATTACACCAGTAAATTAAACTGAAATTTGCTTTATCTTAAAGGAATTAATAAAAAAAATGGTGCCTCCAGCAGCAATCCTCTGTGCTGTAGAATTAATCTCAAATTGTTGCCAACATTTCTAGAAGATTTGAGGTTTTATTAGACTTTCTACTAAACCACTGTTAATGCTGATGACCTAAAGGTTATCACACAATGATTAAAGTGGAAATATCCTTTTAGTACTGCTAGAAAGTGCTAGAATTTGATGTGTTTTCCTGGACTAAAAGTAACCTCCATCTTTAACTAAAGTGTGAGTATCTGAAAAATGAAGAAGACTTAGCAGATGAACAGAAATTGAAAGGTTCAGTATAGTAGGCACCTATTCCAATCAGAGCTTTAAACAAATAGTTGACATTGATGTGACTGAAAAGAATGAAATCCACCTACTCATTACACCCTTCAATTTGCTACACTTGAAAAGGGTTGTTTAGATTTTTTTATTTAGTTTTCTGAGGCCTTATGAATAGTTACTTATAAGTTCAAGGAGGAATTCCATTTTGCCTCTCTCTCTCTCTGTCTTTTTTTTCTATTTCTTTTTTTAAAAAGGAGCTTTTTGAAAAATTCTAGGATACAAGTACCATTGTAAAGTAGCAAGAGAGGAAGTAGGATGGACATCCATTTCTGTTCAATACCCCAGTCTCTCATAGAGAATTTCCGCAGAGAATGTGCAAACAGACACTATAAAACAAGAAGAGCAACAATTTTTAAGGAAGGAATACAGCCTTAATGGTTTAACCAGAGTAAAGAGCACATTGCAAAGGCTATTTCATGAGGTCTTTGCCACTGAGAACACAGTAAAACATGAGCCAGGTCTCCTACCTTTTACTTCAAGTTTGCTGGCTGACCCCAATGCAAATTACATAATTTCTCAAGCAAACCGAGAAGTAAACCAGGCAGTACTTTGAAAATCAACAATGTGGGAAAAAAAAAGGTTGCCTCATTACTGGTCACACACTATCATCAAGTTCCATTTAAACTGACTTTTTAAAAAAGCAGCTTGTATTTTATATTCACAGTTACCTGCTGAGTGACATCATCTATGTAAGAAAAATGTTATGCAAGTGTGCACTACTTTGGTGTCCCTACTCTGAAAATTCAACATTTTAGATATTTTTATGATATTTTTATTTTTTTTTTGCCAAACACTTCTTTTCCAGGGGCAAACCAAGTTGGAAATGAGAGACAATACAAATCATAGTATAATTTAGGTTGTAAGGCATCTCTGCAGGTCACCTGGCTCATCCTTGCACTCAAGGCAGTGATAACTTTAAGTCAGATCAAGGTCATATTAAATTGAGTTTTGCTCATTTTCAGAGACAAAGAGCCCACACTCTGGCCATCCTATTCCAAAGTCTGAGCCTACCTGCACTGCAAAAAAATATTTTTTCTTGCATCTAATCACCATTTCCTTTGTTTAAGCAAAATTTTTTTTATTTAATCCAAAATCAGAGTTTAGAAAAGCAAGTTTTCCCATTTATCCTATTTTCTTAATGTCCCTTCAATACCACTTATAAAAACATAAAAGCGGCAACTACATAAGTCTTTCAGAAACGTTTCTTACACCCATTCAGTGACATGTCAACTCAGCTGCCTGGGGTGACACAGCACTACAGAGCAGTGTTATCATTTGTCTACATAATATACTCCAGAAAAACTGAAACAACATCTTACCGTGACCATAAAAGTAAGAACTACAAAGACAAATCGGAACCATATTTCCACTTGTGAAAAAGTTGGATTGTAGGTCTTCCACTGCAAGAAAAAAGAAAAAGAGCCCAATGTTTTGACAGAGTACATATGACATTGATAATTAGCACTTTATGCAGATACTGGAAAGTTCTCAGGCTTTTCAAAATGTAAAGATATAACCAAATTTCACAAAGATAAATTTGTACCCACAGGACTACCTGATGAAAATATAAGCAAAGCAGCCTAATAGCCTTCCTTCTCTATTATCCTGCCACTTTGTAACATACTCAATGTTGTTATATGTTAAAACAATTCTCAGGACAAAAAGGACATTTTCTTCATTGATTTCAACTACACTTTCATTCAAAGTTTGAATACCAAAAAATGAGTAAATCCAGTATGTTGTTCTTTATTACCACGGTCAGTTGCATAAATTGACTATGAAGAGATCAACAAGGTGCAGGGGTGCTTCCCATAAGGGCTTTGTTTTCTTAAAGTTTGCTCACTTGCCTCAGAAGTAGAAAAAAAGAAAATCACATACGGGAAGAATAAATGAGCTTACTAGAAATATAAAAATCTTTTCATAGGTTAGAGGGAAAAACTCCTTCTCCTCTAATTACTAGAAGGGCACAAACATTAATATAACATGTTAGCTTGCATAAACTCTCCTCTGTCAACAATTTATCTCATACCTGGCATGCTTCTGTTTTGAAGCCACTTTTGAAACGTAAACTCCCTGGTATAACATATGCTCTGCTCATGTCAACAAGAAGCTTTACCTTTCATTTTAAACTGTAAATGTAGAATGAAAATCATATGTAGAGAATCCTATTATACAAAAGGCAATCTATGATTTCAACTGAGGTCATCATAAACAATTGTAATAATGAAATAAATTTGATAATTTCAGTTGCTGTTGGAAAGAGGGGCTTTGGGTTTGGGGTTTTTTTTGGGGTTGCACAGAGGTCTGACTTAAAGGCAGCCTGCAAAGCAAGATAAACTATGCAACTATAAATGCCCCAACACTTTGTCCTTTGTTTGAAATCTGGAACTAAACAAAGGGTTTGTGAGCTTAGGTGTTTTTTCCCCCGGAGAGCTTATTTTTAATTATGTGGTTTATGCACTCAAATATTACAAATATTAATATTTAGAAAGTTAATTTAGTATACAAAAACCATTTTTGCTTTACAGTAAAATTTTTGCTTGCTACCTGCTCTGACATTCCGAATGCTCTACACAGGTAGAATACAGCATAGTAACATCTATTATAAACTTGGTTTAGTTCCATTTTCCCCCAGTGCAAATTTCTTTCTGGAGCCAATCAACACACACTGATGATGTGTTTTATAAGCAATCTTTAGAACTATGTACTGAGATGATTATTTCACCGGGGATTATTTTAGTGAATTAGTTTAGTAGCCTGAATTAGTAGCCTGATTACTTTAGCTGAAAATAACCACCATTCTTCTCTTCCTCTTAAGCACAATCATTAAAAAAAAAAAGAAGTCTTCATTTTTCTTTCTAGCCCACACTTTTGTGAAGTCTGGAAAATTTTGCTAATTCATATAAATCTCCTGGAAAAGCTGAAAACGATACCATGCTTCAGAGAGGCAACACCTCTATAAGCAAATGCAGAAAACTGGATGTTCTAGTCTAGCTTGCCTACTGTTAAAAATATCTGCCAGGAATTAAGACTGAATTTATCTGTTACAAAAAACAGCATCAGCAATTCTGAGAGAAAAATCTTTCACTACAGAGCTGAAAAAATTGGTCTAGACTTTTATGAACAGTAAACGCTACAATAATTCTGATATTAGTAGTGACAGAAAAATTAATTATAATGCATTTTTATATTTCTCTTAAAAAATCAGACACTTTTTTATTATAGTCAAAGCACACCTCTACAGCATTAAAGAGACTTGTTTTTCTAGTATAAAACTTTATACTTACTGTGAAAGTAATATTCTGGATGGTGTATGTTAACTTGTTTAGATCTTCAAAGCTAACAAATATGTTGTACTGAGTGTAGTTCAGGTAGCCAAGGTGAGCAACAATGATTTCACTGCATTTCTGTGAACACATACAGTAGAGAATGTAGTGACAATGATGAAAGGCATGTTAAAGGTATGTAAAAGTCTTCAAATTATTCCAGAATATGCACTGTCAGTATAGGATGGAAAATTTGTTTCTAAATGGTTGCATATTGATGATATTTATTGTATGTCTCACCAATCTCAATCAGTCTGATCAAGAGCTTCTTGAAAGATACAAAGGCAAACCAGAAGAAACTGACAGTCAGTCAGTGATAAAGTCAACAGTTGAACAATAAACAAGGTTAGCTTTTCACTTTAGCTGGTGAAAGCACCTGCTTGCAGCACCAGGATGGATCTGAATAACTGTCAGTCAAACTCTAGATCATTGGATTGTGAGATGGGGCTATCTTGTACTAACTCATTTCTAAAAAGTTAACAGGAGGAAAGAGAAAACCCAAGCATACTGTTCTCTTGGCTGTAGGTAATTACATCTAACGGAACACTGTTAATTAATTTCTGCAAATCTCACATATATGTGCATATATATATAAAAAGAAAACCCCTGATTTACCATATACGCTTATCATAAAAAGCTTCAGCTTCAGCTATGTCCTTCCTAAAGGACTTGCATCTGGAGAAGCTAGTTTGGATGTCTACAAGCTTAAAAATTTCAGGGAAAATTATAGCAGAATCTCCAAACCTTAAACATTTCTTCACAGGTGACAAAAAATTTGGCTTTTTCAAAACACAGTTGCCAGCTGATTTCAACCAGACCATGTGAGGTGTTGGAGGGGAGCTTTCTCTCAGCTGGAACCCCATATCCAATCTTTGACTGCAACATCCCTCTATTCAGTATTGTTAAACCTGTTTAGGTGACTGAACAGGACATAGCGTTTTGCTGACAAAGAGCAATTCTAACAAGACCGAAGGGTCTTTAATGGGTAATAGACACAAGTCATAGAAGTAAGCAGAAAAATGATGGATAGGAAGATACTTGGTCAGCATTACTAACTATGTTGCCATTATAAATAAAACCATAGTCTAGAGTCTTTCGTGAGACATGTTTAACAGATACATTCTTCTTATTTGCAATGTAAAGCAACATGCACACAAACAGATTTAAAGAAAGTGCACTTCGTCACAGTTTTGTTTAAGCAAGTACATACTTGTGCACAACTGAGTAATCTCGTTCGATTGTGAACTTGATTATTAACATACGGTGTGCTTCCATCCTTCACCACTCCGAGTACTTTGACTGTCATAGTAACATTCTTTTTGAGGGATACTGTAAATAAAACAGAAAACATCAACCTATGCAGAGATGAAATCCCAAATAGAGTTCCAAAGATGGTTCAAAATGTGTGTTATCCAAATATTATTCAGTTATTGTTATACTTTACTGAAGTAGGGGTACAGTATTTTAATACTTACGCGTTGACAGACTAACAATTACTAATACAGTATTTCTCATATGTATACAGGGAAGCTTTATTGAAAAATTAGTATCATTAGAGACTACACACCTAATTCCCCCAAAAATGAAGGAGGAAAGACACATTTTATCTAGATACTACTGTTTTCACAGAAATAATAAACAATATTCCCCTATACTTGTTGCTTACAGTTCAGTCAGTGCTGTCCATGTCTTTACTGAGGGAGGGGGATGGAGGGGAAGAAAAAGTATCAGAGGAAAAATCTACCAACCATAGACAAAAAGCAACAGGATCATCTGTGTGACAAATGAAATTAAAGACACAAAAGACAGGTTGCTATAGCAAGTTTTCTATTCTCAAGTTTCCTGAGAATTATGTAGGATTCTCACCATCATGCTGATCCAACTCAACTACGCAGGTCAGCCACAGCTGCTGATTGTAAGTAGACAGTGGTGGCGAACTTAAATTAAATGGCTTCAGCTGTAAAAAAACCCACAAGATTAGCACCAGCCATTACACTGTTACATGGCATATCTGTAGTTACAATGATGAAAGGCATGTTAATTATGTTTGTGACAATGTTTCTGGAAAAAGGTTTAACATGTGCCACTCTGTGAACAGCATGATAAGCAGCTCAAACAGAAGTCTGCCAGAGGATTAGCTTAAACAGCACATGAGTTTTGCACAACACTGAAGCAAGGGCAGGTATGACCACCTACAGCCCATAAAAGCAGCAGCACTAAAACAGATAAGTTCAGACATGAAAAACAAAATCCTGAGACCTAGCCTGAACATAAGTAATAATTTTTAACACTTTATTTTAAGAGTCAGGTTTTCAGCCCTTTATCTGCTACACAGTTTTAAACCTGTTCTACTATAATTATGAAAACAAAACTGTTTTCATAGAATCATAGAATCAGACGGGTTGGAAAGGACCTCGGAGATCATCAAGTCCAACCCTTGATCCAACCCCACTATGGTTACTAGACTATGGCATTAAGTGCCACGTCCAGCCTCGTCTTGAAAACCTCCAGGGATGGAGAATCCACCACTTCCCTGGGCAGCCCATTTTCCACTAGGCTTTGTAAAAAGTCCCACATTCCGTTCAAAAGAATGGAAGATATCATTAACAGATAAAACCAACATGCAGGAGAGACTTCTCTCATTTGAAATCAAAATGTGCTTTTAAAAAAATAAAATCCACCCATAATACAGTATCAGTACAAACATATATAGGTGACTAATAGATGAAAAACAAAGAAATGTTCCAGTGTATTTAAAAAAACTTTACTTAAAAAAACCCCCAAAACAAAACAAAACCTGTTTAGCACGTTATCAAAAAATACTTCAGATATTACGTTGACAGTAAAGAGCTATCTAGAAACAAATTGCAAGAACTAAGAACCAAAATATGAAAGCTTTTAAGAATGTGAATGTGAAGGTTCATGTTAGGAAGCCAGATCCCATGTCTTGGTCACGTGACAGCAAACAATTAACAAGAAAAAGAAATATTCCTTCCCAGATGGTAGAAAGGAAGATCACAAGAGGGATATCATTAATTGCCACTGAATGCATCGTTTTTCAGTTTATGTTCTCAATTTCTATTTCTGAACCACCTACAAGAATCTCCAACCACAATTCACCAGGGGAAAACTCAAGTGTTACTTTATCATAAACTGCTGTGCAGAAACATTCTAGAATTCTCTACCTGGCCTGCTCACACAGTAACAGACTAAAAATTGCTGCTTGGCCTTTCATGAAATAACAGAAATAGCAGGATGATACTACACATTCAATTTCAAACTGGAAAGCAACAATAAGACATTTTCCAGTAAAAGTTTAAATACTTAAAATAATTGGGAGGAAGGAGGGTAATGTTTAATATTACTAACATCAAATAAAGCCATTCATGTAATCCAACTATACTTAACTCTTACCTTTAGGCTGTTATTTAAGTCTGTTCTTGCTACAGAAGTTTCAATTACATTAGGACCTACACAGTACATAAGAAGGAAAAAGGAAAACCGTATTGAAGTATACAGGTAAGTAATGATGTAAATACAGGCTTTCAAAAGACTACAAAATCCCGCCTGCAAAGCAGGTAAATAGTATCCCACTTTTCAGATGTTTAAGTTGAAAGGTAAATCACTTGAACATTTCAATATAATTTATTACCTTGGCCTGAATGTTCCTTTAAGCAAGTCTGACATAGTATTTCTAGGCGTGATTAAATAGGAAGTACATTATAAATCAAGACTCCATATCAGAAGCCCTAAATGTGTACTCTACTACAACAAACTATATACCAGTAGTTACATAAATATATCCCAAGCTTTTCATGGGAATGCAGTCATGAAAGTACTCAGCTACAGTAAAAGCTGGCTGAGCACCAATGATGCTTTTGTTACAGTGACTCAAAGCTCAACACGGGCCGCAGAAACCACCTGAAAAAACAGCATATTTAATTGAACTATAAAGTTTGCATGGCCAAATTGTTACCATTACCTAGTTTAAATGAGCACAGCATCCATAACACACTGCACTCAAGGTTTGGGCACCAGGGCAAACACATCCCATTGTATTTGTGTGCATGACGCCAATGCCTTTTTATGCACGTCGTGTACTTGCCCATACAATCCCAGTAACAGTACGTTCTGGGTAAAGATAGATTTTCATCACTTTGGTCTGTTCAAGCTTTGGTCTGTCCACGCCAAGATACCCACATTTTGTTTAGCAACAGTTCTCAGTTTTCTCAGACTGAGCCCCTCCTGTTCTACAGAAATCTGGGGCCATGATACATGATGAATGTCATCACATAAATAAAGATAACTGCCTAGAAGTTGTATAAACAGTTTCTCCTAAAGCACACAATCCATTTAATAGAGTTGCATGTCCATTTGTAGTGGGAGATGTTCAACTTGATACCAGACCTTTCATGCAACCATTCCTCCAATCTTTCTGGATACGGACATGCACACACTTAACATGTACTGATCCATCCACTCACATCCTACCTCTAGTTCTGTATGCAGTAAATGGAAAGCAATCAAATCATAATTTATGTTAGAAGAGACCTCCAGAGAATATCTAGTCCATTCTTGTTTAATTAGGTTGCTCAGGGTCATGTCCAAATAAGTCTTTAAAATCTCCAAGGACAGAGAGTCTCACAACCTCTCTAGGAAACCTGTTCCAGTATTTAATCACCCTTATGGTAAGAAAAAATTCCTAATATCTAACTGGAACTTCTTGCATCCCAGCTTGTGTCTGTTGCCTCTCCCCCTATCATCATGCACCTCTGAGAAAAGTCTAGGCCCATCTTCTGTGTATCCTCTGATAAGGTGGTTGTAGAGAGAGGTACAGTTTCCCCTCAGCCTTCTTAGGTATGGAAGAACACAGGCTACTGTGAAGAAGAAGAATGCACGCATGTTTGTACATACACAAAACACCAAAGGACTAAACCAGAAAAGTGAAAGGGAGGAGTAGAAAAAGATCCGTGTCTATACACTTGGGTGTGAACAAAGACAGAGGAGATGTAAAGCAGGTAGGGACAAAAGCAGGACATACATGAGTGCATTTGGTCACCAAAGGCTTCCCTGTCACAGTAGGATTTCGCTGTCCAAATGGTCTCTCCCTCTATATATTTGGTATGGCAATTTAATGTCATTTATTAATCCCTACAATATGCTCTTTCAGTCCTAAGCTCACTATTAAAAAACTTATTCAAGAAAAGCAGTTTTTCACAAAGACCATGGAATTCAAAGTTACTACAGAGAAACAATGGAAAAGAAGGAAGTTCACAATGAGCAACATGGGATCACTCTGTGCAAGAAATATTTTAGGTTACCTGTCATGACAGCTCTAAATATGCAGTACTGCTTGGGCTCCTACAACCACTCTAATAACAGTATTAACCATCTTACAGACTTTAAATGGAAAAATTATGAATTTCACCCATCACAGACAAAATTTCATACTTCGGATTGCAGTTCAACATCACTAACAGCCACCCACTATTCAGTTCTGCATCACTGAATTTTTCAGTTCTCAAGTACATATAAACAGGGCAGATTTTTGAAAGGCATTTTTTTGTTTTAGAAAGCGTAACTCAATTTCAGTAAGTGTTCACAAACAATAAGTCATATGTCAGTAATTAGTTCTTGACAAAACTAAAAGAATTAGTCTTTTTATAAGTTTTCTTTTTTAATTGGAAGATATGAACCAATATCGGGACAGACAAATCACAGTCACAATTTTTAAGAGCAGCAACCAAACAAATAATGAAGTTCTAGTGCCATTAACTGCTACTTCTGTAGCAAGCAATATATAAAAGCTTTTTTAAGCAACTGACCATAACAATGCTGTGGAGACTAATTTAAATTGTTATTGTTTTTTTTCCAGTCTTGCTCAGTTAACAGAATCACAGTTGAAAGCAAAGAACCACCCTGAGGTGGGGAACAGGAAAACTGTACAGATACACAAAAATGAGTTCTGCATCTTGGATTTTCATTTTTTGTCTCACCCCAAAGGTAACAAAGACCCACTGGGACAAGGGAAAGAAAGTGAGTGCAACTTGGGAAAAAGATCAAACAAGTCTGCATCTGTCTTGGGTTACAAGAACAGAGGAGCAACTGCCACCACAGATTAAACTGTCTTGTTTTCTCAGATGAAAAGCAAGACTTCTGCTAGCAAGACTTCTCCCAAACTGCAGGTAGAGCTGTTGAGTATGGGCAGTGGCATATTCAAGCAGCACGGAAAATACAGATGTATCTCCCATGCTTTCATTTACTTAGTGGGTTTGGTGAGTTTTTCTCAGACTGCACCCTTTAATGACAGAGCATTCTACTGTTACTGCCCCTCCTTCTATTCACAGGAAGCAAGCAGCTGTCAATAAAAGCCACAAAAAACATCACAGTAAGTGTTCCGTGGCTCTCCTCCCAAGGTAAACACCATTCTTTTAAAAATAATTAGGTTATAATAGTAAATGGTGTTCATGCTTTGTCAACAAAACTATCCAGCAAACCAATCTTAAGTGGACAAGAATCCCACAGCCATGGCAGTTCCTGAAGGGGATCACGGGCAAGGCCTGGGACCCCAGCAGGGTACAGATGACCAAGTGTTGTTTACAGCAGCCAAGTCCCCTGGGCCAAAGGTAACCACATCATTAGATCGCTCTGCACACAGACACAATGCAACACACCTACAGAGCTCTCTCTCAGGTTCTGCTACCAATTAAAAACAAAATGCTCAGTTTTCTCTTCCAGGAGCACTGCTTTTTGCCTATCTTACGTAAAACAATTTTCACCTCTTGCAACCTGGCAGTATAAAAATACAATTACAAATATGGTTAAAGCCAAATAGCCAAATTACAATAAATAAAGTAATTCCATTTTTTGTCCTTTATCATTTATATAAAATGCACTTTTGTAAACGTATTTCTGTGGTATTTTAGTGGCCAAATAATGCCCTTCAGCATCCTTAGGCAAGTCACAGGAATATCAGTGGTTAACCTTTATGAACTGAAAGTCTATTTGGACCTTAGGCTGCTACAATAAATCAAATAGCAGGAAAGAAGGTTTTATTTCACAGACAAATTTTATTATTTAATGCTATTATGAAAAATTTACTGCCTACAAGGCACAGATGGGCATAAAAAGCCTAGACAGCTGCCTCCAATTAATCCACTCTTCTTTCCAAGGCAGGCAGGAGCAGATGACTCCCAGGCCTGGGCAGCCCTTCTCATTCTAAAGGAAATGAAGCACAGGGCAGAGGTAAAAACAATCCAACAAACAGGTCAAAAAGAGTCAGTGAGGGGCACAGGAGAACACACTGGACATGCTGGGTGACGTGGAAGCAGTAAAGTGGGGGAAGATGGTAACAACCTTAAGTAATTCTTATATAGGGGATGTGTTGCTTAATAAGTACAAGTCCCTCCCTTCCCCTCTCCCTGTCTGTCACTTCTGTATTGACAAAGCTCTCCTGACAGCACAGCACTAGTATATTAACACTGCTGTGACGGCACACTGACTTATTTTTCAATTATGTTTTATACCTGGAAAAGCTCTCTGGCATAAAATAAAGAGGGCTCCCATGCTTTTCAACTCTCTAGTGACACTGCATCTTTGTGGACCAAATCTCTCTGATCTCCAGGATAAGTACCCACACACAAAGTGCTTAGCCTCCCAGACCACATCAGGACTCCAACAAAGGTCTTTGAAACCAGAGACCAAAGTTCATATATGTTTGACAACTGAAGTCCATTTTTTTATACTACTAAAATATTTATTCTTTCTGTAGCATTTATTACCAAAAAACATTTAGAAGGCTCTACAAACAGTTATCAGTTTCCTTACAGGAAACCAAGTATTAGCACCATCATTTTACAGACAGAAACACAAAGAAAAACAATTAATGTAGCAGTCTGCTGAAAAATTAAGATAAAATAAAACAAAACCAGTTTCATTGTAATGACTCTCCCCTGCAAAGCCGTTGCAAATACCAAGTTATTGTAGGTAGTACTCCTATGAAAAAATGAAATGGAAGAAACACTTCCCCCTCCCTGTCAGGAGTAATGCTTCCTCAGACATCTCAGGGACAGTAAGCTCATTAGCATTTAAATACATCTGTAAATACCACCAGGTTTAGACAAAGCACACAAGAACTGTAATTTTTTAAAAAGACAACGTCCTTACCTGCTATTCCTATGAAGACTGTCAGACCAAAACAAACAAAGAATACTACAAAGACCAGAACAAAATGCCTTTTGGACAGTGTATATAATCGCATAGGTGCCAACCTACAGGAAGCAAAAGAAAGCATAGAATTAGTTGTCAGTCACATTTCTAAAGGGGCAGAAAATAGACCCCATTCATTTTTCCACAAAGAAAATGAAACCGAACTCTGAGATAACATGTAACACTAAGAAAAAACATTAACGCTGCTTCATAGAGCAAGGATAACAACTATTAGGAATTATTAGACATATGTATGTGCACACATATCCATGCTCCAAAATGAAAGAGTTTTGCAGATTCTTTTTATGCTAGGGCTTTCTATTGTCCTAAGACTTCAGCAAGAGAAAGCATTTATTAGAGGGATAAAAAGTTGCATTTTAGTTCATACATTAATAATTTAAATGTCCAAGACACCATGTCTCCTGTAATGACAGCTTAATCTAAAGGGACTGACATCACTAACAACTCCATTATCTGCACAGGCTCTCGGTCAGTTTTCTACACCCTATATATGTATCTCATCCCTTCAGGATCATCCCTAACAAGGAGTAAGGCAGAACTCAGATCTGCTAGATGTGCATGCTCAGGCTTTGAATTCTTGTCTGAACTCCACCAAAGCTTGGGAAACAGAAAACTGAACTTATTATTAGACACCTAAATACAAATACACATACAAGCAATGACATCTCTTCCACAACTCTTTGGTGCTTATCATTAGGTTAAAGACAAAATAGAGAGGGGAAAAGCACTGAAAAGACCAATTGCATTCTCTTGGAAACGGGTAACTTCTAGTTCTGCTGGCTTAAGGGAAATAAGATCAAATAATTAATCCTACATAACGCATCTTCCTTTTTGTTAAATGCATAATTTCTAAAATGCACAAATCCAGCATTTTCCAAAATAAAGCCAACATTTTGAGTTATGCCAGAACTGAGACACTACATAACTAATTTTCTAGTGCTGTTCCAGAAGGTATGATTATAGAAAGCTGTACAGTTTATATGGAAAAGCTGCTAGGATTGGTGTTTTTCAATAAAGTTGTATGAGCATCATCATGGAAAGAAATGAAACCACGAGACTTTAATGGTAGTGCTCCCTTTTAGCTTGAAATAAAACTTCTTCTCACCAGCTGAACATTGCTCTTACTGGTTCATCACATTAATGAAGAACTGCAGAAAAGGGATTGAAATCCTTTCCATAAGCACAGCCTGAATTCTGGGACCACGTACCACGTGCCTGCATGCACAGCAGCCCTTATAAGCAAGGCAAACAAGTCACCAATACAAGGATTTAATAATAACAACCTCTATTTTCTTTAAAAATCATTCTCTCCAAACAAAGTACTACCAAAAAATTACATTATTCCTTTCCTGTAAAGTTTGAGAGATCCAAAACTTAATTTAACTCACAAATGAGGTGGGGAAAGGAGGAAAACCCTACAGAAGTAATGAGAACTACAAGTAAGTAACTGTAAATGTTACAAGTCCTGCAGAAACTGGCTGTGCAGGACTCCAGGCACAGTACCTGCAAACACAGTGTAACTTGCCTTGCCACATGCCCTTATATGCAGCAGAAACTCTGCATTAGTCTAGAAGTCAGAATAGCTGATTGTACAGACAAAAAAGGCAAATCGTACATGAAATTACCACAGACGTAAACAGGATCAGATCTCTGTCAGAGATCATCACACAGAAGTCTCAAAGATTAATATAATTCTAAGCTGACAATTAAAAATTGAGGCATTTCAAACCAGAACTTGTCTGCACAACTTTTGCAGGGTATAACTACAGTATTTGTCTTAAATCAGCGTCTTAAAACTTCAGCCTTTATGTACTTATGTTAAAGCTATTACATCTGTACTAGTACTTAAATAACCAACTAAACAAGGTGCATTTTTCTACCAGTTCCAAGTGCTTCTGCAGTTCCATAACTGACCTGGTATTCCCTGTCTACCTAAGTATACCAAGTATGGGATATTATCTTGAGATACTAAAGTACTAATCGTAACAAGAAAATCCTTGATATATAAAAATGGTACATAAAATGCTGATATGCCTAAATTAACTATAAGGGTTCAACTGGACACCAAGTATTTCATAGCAGAGCATATGTTGAGGGTCTCTCAATACACAGAAACTGGGTCTGGATGGGAAAGTCCATGGATCGAGAATAGCTGACAACTATGTTTGCAGGAAAGTGCTATTCTGAACAGCTTACATCTGGGCATCCACTTAACAGCTACAGCCTGATGAAGGATACTTCTGACTTGCTGTATGTATTCTTGGTTCTTCTGATAAGCTTCCTAATTTCCAGGTTTTTGCAGACACTTCAAAATACATAATGTGAACATGAAAAGCAGTCCCCTCACCACAGTCCTCCCTCTCCAGGAAGGTCACCAGAGTTCCCCACCCAGCCAACACAGGGTTACAACTATTGGCAATTATCACCCTCATTTGCTCATATACCAGAGCACAGACGGGCTTGCGAGCTTTTGAAGAAACATGTTCCAGACACTGGCCCATTCTTTATTCCAGTTCCTCTCCAGCTGGTGCAACACCTAGTAGTCAAAATGGGAAGGTGTGCACCTACCTAAGAACAGTGATGATGGTAGCTATCAAAGAGCAGAGACCAGGGAGAGCAGGGACATGCTCTGTGTTTTCCTTTCTTTCATACTGGTTCTCCTCAAGTCTCACCTAAGCCACTGACTGAATGTGCTGCTTTACAGGTCAGTAAGGCAACACAGACACTTATTATTAAAAGGAAGTGTAAGAAAGCCAAATCTTAACTACATTTCTCATGAGTGCAAACAACAATTTATAGCATTCCTATCAGGTGATGTATGCTTCATTGCCCCTCGCTGCAGTAACAGAACTTCCTTGTGTGGTTTTGAGTGCCTGATTTGACCTGTCACCAGTTGACACACAAAGCAATTTAAATGGTCTTCCCATATATTCACTGTTAAACATCTGCCTTTTGGAAACACATCATATAAAGTTTCTGAATACACAGAAGTGCAAGTTGATGATCCTCCACTAACAGCTTCTTTCTCACATCTAAAAGGCCCAATAAAGAATAAAATGTTTGAAACACACTCATGGGAAAATTCAAAAGGGTTCCTTACTCTGGAAGCATCTGTTCACATGAGAAGAGGACTATGTTTAGCTTTACCAATGGGAGATGCTCCCTAGCCATGGCAGTTGAAAGCTCAGGACTAGCCATACAAGTGTCTGCAGATCTTTCAGGCAGCTTTTACTGCCTACATCAAGCTTTATCCTAACTCAGGAGTATTTTATAATTAAATCATGTCTGAAACTAACAGCAAAGGAACAGAAAGCACTGAGATACAGAGAAATATTAGACATCTCAAACAGTAGTAAAAACTAAACTGCATTAATGCAATCTGTGGTAGCAGTTAAGTTTGGAAACACACTCCAAACGCCTGCAATCTTTCAGTACCCATTTATATGTGAGATGTAAAGGTGGGTTAAATCTTGCTCTTTGAGTAAAGTTTTGGCTCAAAGTTTCGGCAAAATGTTTCTCAGGCTATTCCTCATCTTCAAATCATCTCTCATACCCGCACAACAAAGTCTTTATGATAAAGGCCATCTTGAAAAACAGAGCGTGTTATACAATAGTTTTCAGTTAAGACTCTCACTTTACAGAAGGGAAGACTGTGGCAAAACTGAGAATAAGCAGTACGTAGGCACAGAGTTGATATTAAAATCAGAAATAACTCATTTTTATGCACAGCAGTTTTTCTGACATATTAGCCTCAACATCTCTGCCTCCAACTGCTCTTTTCTATTTTAGGCTTACTCCCAAATAAAACCATCAAAACCACTTTGATTTAAATGATTATATATGCTACCTACATTCACAGTATTGGGTCTATCCATACACCCTGCACTTCCTCATGGTTTAAAGACATTGCTCGCTTCGGTGTCCCTCAGAAGACCTTGAATTTCTTCTTGCAGACGTATTCCACAACGTTTAATAGCTAATGAGGCAGCACATGACTACATAAAAAGAGGCATAAAATTAACATTAACAGTACTATACAGAAGTGCTATATGACAACGGACAGCTAACCATGGCTATGTTGAAGATATTTGTGCATGGGGTGGGTTTGGCTTTTTTTTTTTTTTTACTTCTTGTTTGCTGTATTCATTTAAGTATGAATAATTAGTCACGGCTACGGCTCTGTTCGTGCAAAGAGTTATCCAGGAAAACAAGCTTTCCTTTTTCCTTTAACAGATAATCTGAGAGTGGAGATACCGGGGGTGGGGGTTGTTGTTCCCCACAGAAAAGGAAAAATCAGAGCGTTCCTCTAAAGAGACGGGTAGTCACTGAGTGGCGAACCACAGCCTGGGAAACATAAATTTAACCCTCGGCGGGCTGATTTCCTTAACGAAAGTTAACGTGTACAACCTGAATTAGATTCAGATTGACCAGAGAGGTTGTGGAGTCTTCCTCACTGGAGATACTCAAGAACCGTCTGGACATAATAATCCTGTGCCATGTGCTCTGTGGGATGACCCTGCTTGAGTAGGGAGATTGGACCAGGTGTGGTCCCTTCCAACCTGATCCGTTCTGTGATTCTGTGAATGACAACATTCAGGTCTTTGCAGGGGGCAGAGCCTAAACTACCGCACCTGGTCGTAGGAAGGACTTTCTTTTCTTCTCCCCACCCCAGATCCGGACCCGGACCCGGCCCCAAACAACCGGGCGCCCCCTCAGGCTCGAGCCCCCC
>VXAY01007011.1:1230289-1399844 GCA_013399855.1 Oxyruncus cristatus | reverse complement strand
ATAACTGTTTTGTTCTTAAAAGCATGCCAACTCCATGTAAAATAAATTTCCAGATTTTTATTGTTTCTTTTCCCAGACCCAGCAGATACGTAAAAGAAATCCTACGCTAAATCCCCTTTTCATGGTCATGACGCTGTAAATGGTCCAAAACTAAGAATGACGCTGTTTACATTTTCTAAATCTAGAAAATCTGAACTGAGCTCTAGTCAATTTGCAGAGCGCCATGTTAGCTTCATTCACGTTAAACTTTTCTTCATAAACCAATTCACATTTAAACTCTTAAATTATTCTATCAGTTGAAGCCTTAATTTACATTAAATAATGACAATGATAGTATCTACGTTAAACACAAAAATCCCTCTATTACTGATACGCAATAATTGTTTCTAGAGAATATAAAGATAGGAGTCTGTTGTACTGCTCCTCCCACATAAATATCTTCCCCACTAACATTCAGGAAACCAGGCTGGGTTATTTCCCAGCCTTGCTCCTAGTCTATGTTTTATTACCTTCTAAGACTGGAATATGCATTTTTACTTAAATTGATCTTTCACCAGTATGTGGTAACAAGGTTATTCCTGGTGGTGCAGTGGGAGAGGGACAACATGTGCTCACCAACAGGTGGGAGAGAGAGGGAGAGGAAGGTTCACCTCTGACCTACAATATCTGTTTCCTCCTCATGAATATTTCTAAGCCTGAGAACACATGGCAGCAGGATAAAAGCCATGTGCACATTTAGGCTGGAGGCTAGGAGGTTCCTAACAACCTCAGGACTGTTGCCCTGGAGCACTCACCAAAGAGGAGCAAAGAGCTCAAGGGTGGAGCCTGACCAGCTTCTGAACAGCTGTTATGAAACCCCGGGAGAGGCTCAGCAGGTCCCTTGCACTTCTGTGACTTTGTTACAACTTGCCAGCACCCTGCTCGTTGTATTACATGTGGCTGATGTAGGCATTTAGGATTTTCCTCAAACTGTTTATTTCAGGGGACATGTTTCATTTGGGATCAAGATTTAGCCATATTTTCCCTCAAAGCATTAAAAAATTCCCTAAAAGAATTAAAATTCTTTGTTATGTGTGAGCTCCTTCCAGCTCTCATGCTCAGAGGTAGGCGTTATCAATGGGATCTTTAAATATTTACCAAAAGGAAAAAAATAAAACATATAGGGCTTCAGCTGAGTAAAAACATGCTCACTGCTGGGAAATATGCAGTCAGCATGGCAAAGTAATAAAAAATAGGCTTGAAGACTAAAACCCAATTACCATTTAATTATTTACAGCTAAGTGACCTCCATTGCATTTATTTATCAAAAAAACCCAAAACCAAAAACAAAAAAAAAACACAGAAAAAGCCCCCAAAAAACCCCAAAACACACATCCAACCAACAACCAACCAAAAAAATCCCCAAACCAAAACCAAAATAAAAAAACAGTTCTGGGGGGTTTTTTGTTTGTTGTTTTGGTTTGGGGGGGGGGGTTGAGGGCCCAGAGCAGCACCATTTCACAGGTACAATCTAGTTTTTTCCTTGTAGGGCTGAACATTATCCATGCTGGCTTCCAAAGGTGTCTCTGTCCCTACGCCTTGAGTGCCGTGGGAGGGTCCCACACCTGCTATGGAAGGCTGTCAGGCCTGCAGGTTACTCCCAGAGAATGTTTTAGCATGAGCACATATTAACTCACCAACCTCTGATATGCAAAAAAGTCTGGCCTGCTGCTTTTATTAAAAGTTCTTTCCTTGCTACACAGTAGCAATTCCTAAGTAACATTTTTAAGGAGAAAAAAATTAGCTTCCATCCAAATGTTTTCTTCATAGAAATATCAGGTTTCCTTTTTTTATTAAATAAGAAAGTATTAAAACATAGTTTTTATTCTAAACAGGCAGAATAAAACTATTGAAACTGCCTATCTATTTTCTTTTGTCAAAACCTTATGAATGGAACATTTTAACTAACCATTTGCTCGCTCCTAACCCTGCAGACACAAACAGATCATGCTTCTACCTTTGTTGGTTGTCTGTCTTTCCTGTCCAGTGAAGTCACAGAACAGACTGGGCTGGCACAGAAAAACGTTTGGTTCTGCAGAAAGCACGACTTAAGTAAAAGGAGACCAAGGTTTCATAGACAGCTTTGCAAAGTGACTAACAAATTACCTGCACTGTGGTATGACTTGCCCTGTTCATTTCTGGGCACCCTAACTCATTTATCCAAGCACAGCACCTTCCATGTCAACCTGGTTTTGCTGATTTTCGTAGCACATATTAAAAGAGAGGCAGCATCATACCACATCTAAGAAAAAACTAATCTACTCCTAAGAGTCCTACAAATCTCATTTAGAATTTAAGCATCTGGAACTCAGTTCTCTTGAGTGCTTTTGGACTTCACAAGGGAAAGAAAAGGCCCAAGAATCTAAGACTAAAATGTGGTCAAACTCAACATCTGCTGAATGCACTGCATCATATCACATAACATGGACAGAGTTTATTTTCAGAGTGGAGCTTAACAGAAGTCTCTGCTGTCATTTTTCTTCCTGGTTCTACCCCTGTGTATAGTTAGCCCTTTGCAGCATCGGCCACATGTACTAAATTGTGGTAATAGCTAAACACAAAGCTTAGCATTACATGTAAAATCACCAGGATTATTACTCTGGGCTCTTTCAGAAGCAATAGCACCTGGTGCTGAGAAGTTAAGGGAGTAAATGCTGCCAACACAAGGACCCCCCTTAATTTTTCAGCAAAAGAACAAACCCCACAAACAAGCAGAAGTCCAGCTGCTTAGTAAACATTTTTTCCTTCCAAACTGTTTTGAGACAGAGAAAGGCAGCAGTGGCAGCTGCTGGCTGAAAAGAGCAACTGTCTTTTTCCTTCCGAGTGGAATTAAGGACTAGCACATCAGCTGACACAGAAACAAGCACATGTCCATACTGACTCTCCCAAGATAAGAGAGCCTGTGCTGTATATATGTTCCTGAATATATATACACAGCTGTACATATGCTCCTGAATCTCACCACATGCAGGAATTGCCACTGAGTATCCCCAAACTGCATGAATAGAAACTGTGCTGAGCTCCACATAAACCTCGTGACTTTGTTCCACCTGCCCTGATCTTCAGTGCTGCCTTAACTTTGGAAGCAAATACCTCTTGCCTTGCCCCAGGCCATCATGGCTCGACTGCCTCCTTCTGTCAGAAAACTCTTTGTCACAGCTAACCAGTGGTGTGACAACAAACGTTGTCATGCAGCCCTTGCTGTGTGTGTAGAGGATCACAGCAGCATGCTGGGGACAGAAAGGTGAGCGTGCTCGGTAGGAGGGCGGTGCTCACCAGGAAGAAAACTTCTCATTTATTTGAAGGGGTGGCACAGAGACATCACCTGGGACACCCCTGACAGATCATCCATAACAAATCATCTCTGAGCTGACAGGGGCTTTGGAGTCACAGCTGCTCTTGTCATCACTGGGAGAAATAAAGCTCTACACAGTTGGCTGCAGCTGGCAGTCCCGACCCTCACAGCAGCAGCAAGAGAGACTCATCACTTGCTCTTTATGTTTGGAGATGAATCTTCCCTGAGTCTATCCTGCTTTGAAGAGATGCGAGGACAAGAAAATAAAATAAGATTAAAAATCTCTTTTGATCAAAATTTAAGAAGAATCTCTTGTGAGGTGATTTCAAGGATGACAAAGAGGAAACGCTAATCACACCTGATTCATGCTCTGTGTACCTCTCGGTATGGCTGGGTTTCTCTTCTCTCAACTGTCATGTTGAAAGCAATGGGAAGATTGAAATGGCATAATTGGGAGGATGACTAGGTTGCCTGTCCTGTATATAAATTAACATTTTATATGGTGTTTCACTGTGATTACTGGCTTTCAAATGTCAACTTCACTTGGAATAATAATTACCAGTGGCATATATTAACCTAAATATCCCACTGGTATTAAAAGGAATACTTGTAAGGGGAATAAAGACTCAACAACTTGTGGTATTGACCAAAACTAGTGAAGACTTTAGACTTGCTGTGTATTTTTCACTGCTGCTTAATTCTTCTATTTTGGTTACCTTAGTCAATTAAATAGATCACTATCTTTACTTTTCAGTTCTCACACAACTTGCATATTCTTGCACGTGTACTTCAGAGAAAATTTAAACACTATGTTCAAGCTGCATAGATGTATTTTTCTAAAAAGTTTCATTATGTTTGAGAATATACCTGTAATGACATAACCTTCCTTTTGATTTTGAGATTGCTATTACTCTTCCTTTGAAATTCATGTCTCTTGTGAGATACAGTTTTATTTCTCAAGAATATTTAGGATTAATTGACTAATAATCATGCACATTATACCACCTCAGACTAAAAATCTGTGGTGGGTTGACCCTGGATGGGCAGCCAAACTCCCATCCAATGGCTTGCTAACTCCACTCCCTGCCCTGCAACCAGCTGGATAGAGGAGAAAATAAAAAGGGGTAAAAAAGCTCATGAGTGGAGATAAAGACAGGGAGATCAATTCCTAATTACTGTTGGGCGAAAACAGACTTTACTCAGGGAAATTAATTTATTGTAAATTGAGATAAATATTTGAGTACTGATTTGGATAACAACAAACAGACTTTGATGGTGCTGGGTTGCCTGCCCCACCATGGAGCACCTCCTCCTCCGACCTTGGTGTTCCCCTGTTGTTTCTCACTCTTTTTTTCCCCTCCTCCTGCCTCTGTCCTTTCTTAAATACGTTTCCACAGAGGCGCCATCAGCTTTGCTCACAGGTTCAGCTGTGTCATGTGCTGGTCCCTTCTGGAGCTGTCTGAAACCATCTTGTGTCCAATGCAGGGCAGCCTTGGCCTCTTCCCACAGAAACCACTCCTGCAGCTCTCCCTTGCTAGCACATACACCACATACAGTGTGTAATTATTCAGATAGAAGACTACATAATACTTTTCCATTATTTAAAATATTTTATTTTCTGAACTGTTGTCTGTACATCTCAAGGGAAGCAATTAAAACAAACTTGGAAATAGTGATAGTCTGGAAAACTTCTCTTGTTTTAGAAGCAGATTATTGTCTGCACACACCGTCACATATTAATTAATGGCAAGACCCTCTAGGTACAGCTAGATCTAACTAGACATGTGCAGTATCACCAGAGGAGGGTCTTATTCTGTGCTTGGGAATCTCTTGTCTCCAGTCGGTCAGTTCTGGTATGAACCACAGAGTTGAATACCTAGTTATAAATAGCACATGACATTTTTACAAAATAATAGAAAAAACCATGAAAAATGCAGGGTTTGCAGCATGTGTTTGCAGCCCCCTAAAATGTATTAGCTTTTTCTTGTGCAAACCTCCAAATGTGTTGCAGTCAGCCTTTTAGGACTACAGCTAATTTGCAGGACTTGGGCATATTTCTAAGCTCCTGGGCCTGGGCACATGTGTGCTAAATCATGGGCCCACAAAAGACAGAGACTGCTCATCCTCAGGCTCTCACTTCTTTTTGGTGAAGGAGTAGGAGTATTCCCCAGCTGGTGGTGAAGGAGCAGGAATATCCCAGCTGGACCTTGCCTATGCCTCTGGACACAACTCACCTTTGGTCATTTAATGTTTCGCACATTTACCTCTACATCTAACCAAGTGCATTTAACTGAAGCAGCCTTGTTTGAATACCTCACAGGATGGAGAATCCACATCTTCTTTGAGCTCATTCCAGTGCTAACAATTTTGATCATTAAGTGTGTCTTGCTTCCTTTTGTATTTGGCTTCGGTCCCCAGTCATTACTGCTTGTTGTGCCTTTTCCTGCTAAATTTAAGTGCCTTTTGATACCAGTATTTTAATTCAGTTAAGTATTTTAAGACAGTGAGAATCATTTAATTAAGCTTTTCTCTGAAATAAGTTAAGCAGACAAGTCTCTTGCTGTGAGGTGTTTTCTTCAGTTTTTGAACGTCATCATTTTTCAACACTCTCCTTTCTTCCAAGACAGCTTAAAAGCCTGGCTAGCAAAAGCAGACCCAGTATTTTATCATGTGAAATCAATTCCCTCCTCCCACTGCCCTACTTACCAATCTAAGGGTTGTACCAGCTCTTTTTGCAGGAAAATCTCAGGATTGCTAACATACTCCACTGAGATGCCTACCTGTTTTAACCTGTGCCTCTAAGTTAATCCTGCAGCTTTTAGAGATAAATTACTGATTTTAAAGATAAGTCCACATTCCTTGTTCCTAAATGTATAACTTTGCATTTGGCTGTATTAAACATGCATTTTGTCTATAATATTTCACTGCCTTGTCCTTCGTGCTATTTGCCTTCATGGCAGTTTTATGCCATGTCCAGATTCGATCAATCACAGTCCTGTATTTGCTTTTGCGTCCTGTTTACTGTCAGATCTAGTACCTGTGTCTGCAAAAAACAAAACAAAACATTCTGCATCGCAGCCTACTTTGTAAGATTTCTTGGTTCATTCATAATCTGTCTAAAGCCCACCTTGTTCACACTAGCTATTGATAATTTCTTTATTGAAACCCCAGGCAGTATTTCATCAAATGCCCTATGAATGAAATTTTATCTACAAATTGAGGTATTAGCCTCAAATACTAGTGTCAAAGGACACAGTGGGATAAGAACTCTTTTTTTTCCCCTCCATAATACCTTATCACCTAAAACTACTTTTCCATGGTTTACATCTTTATATTCCAGTTTTTAACTGACTCCAATATAATCCTTTTTATTATTTTGCCTGCATGGCTGGCCTACTTCCTGCTGCCTATTTCCTTTTTTCAAATACTGTTAGATAAGCATTTTTTCAGGCTCCTAGGATATCTCAGACTGTTTAAAATGCATTAAAAGTGCTCACCAGTTGGCTGGAATTCTCTTCAGCCTGCTCTGTGCCACTCTCAACAACAAAATAGTCCAGTTTCAACCTTATGAAAAAAGAGTGAAACAGGATGAAATGACACAGGTCAATTTTGGTTATTACTGCAAGACATTAACTATATTCAGGAACAAGTTTGGCAGGTTACTTAATTTTGTACTTAATTTACCCATATATTTGAGCAGAAAAGGAAGGAATGTGTTAGCTGTACTCAAGCCTAGCAATATGTTCTCCAACAGTATGTAGTACGTGATACCATCTTGCATTGCTCAGGGTGACAAAATATAACTAGTAGACTCCCACATTGTTTCTTAAAGTTAGCTCACGTACCTTGTACGTCATGTACTTTGGAAAGAGATGGTTTTTTTTCTTTAGAGCTAAAGCTGCAGAACTGGCTCTGGAACTTGGAATCTCTTGACACACTGCCTAATGCCTTGGTGTACTTTTTGCCTCTTCACATGAGAAAGGACTTTCTTAAGAAGCTTTTAATTTGGGGGGCTGTACAGTATGCTTCAAGCTATAGTAGGATTCCATTCAGTTATTGCTGTCCACAAGAGAGCACTGAGAATTATTAAAATTACAGTTCTTGGGATCACAGTTTGTACTAAATCCATATCCTGGGTGCTCCTCGTTGCATCTGTACCATGAGCAATTCAACACAACACAGTTTGCTTTTTCACATCTTGGCATTGCTCTCAAGACTTGAATTCTTTGCTGATCCAAGCTGTCTCTCCCAGCTGCCTGTGGGTGTACTGCCTGGTCCCTCTGGGAAGTACAACGAATATTCATCCTGTCAGTTTTCTCAAATCCACTGCTTTGCAGTCCCATGTGACTTCTGTTGCAGCAAGGATCTGTGTTACTTTACTTTTGTGACATACTGTAAGATACTGCTGCAGTCTGCAATTCTCTGATCTCCCTTGGCTTTCCAAAGATTATACTTGGTCTCTACAGCTGCAGTCTGTATCTTCATCCATCACCTGCCCCACAGGAAAGTCCCCCTCTCAGTAAATTCACACAGGCACAAGGAATTAGGGTGAGCTGTCCTACCTTCCTATTCCTACCACAAGTGCATCTCAGGAACTGGTGTTTTTGTTGTGGATGCTCCCTCTTCATTCTTGATGTGGTGTCATCAAAAGCCCCTGCCCATCCTCCCCACCCCCTCTCCCCTTATTATCACCAACAGACCAAATTCCTTCGAGGCTTGCTGGTAGCTGTGTGTACCACAGCTAGAAAGCCAAAGTGTTGTGCTGAAGTTGGTTTTATGTTGATTTTTTTTTCTTTTTAGTTGGCTTGATGAATAAATACATCAAAGAAAATAAAGAACAGGGCAATAAAAGGGAAGCTATTAGAATGCAACACTGAGGAGCTGAAAAGATGGCTTATTTAATCACTCTGAGTCAAGCACAGATAACTGTAGTTATAGGGCTTCTCTGTGTCACTGCATTTGAAAAGTCATTATGAGGAAGCACCTAGGAGGAAAATCTGGTTAACATAGTGAGCTTGCTGTGTGTAAAGCTCTTGGGAGTAGCATTCAGCTCACAGAGTTAATGGACCAAGGTCAAAAAATTCAGCTGCTGATGTCATTTGAAGAAGCAAACTTTAATAATGCTTTTTGGAAACATCAGTGTTGCCAGGTTTTTTTTCAGATCTTACAGCCTCTGGTAGCGTCAAAGTAATGATTAAGATTTTGCAAATGGTTCCCTGTCTGTTGGCAATATATGTTTGGCAGTGTAACATTTAAGCTTCTCATATTTATCAGTAAAAAATTGATTATTTATACAATAAGAATTATATACATTTATTGTTTAAAAGCATCATAAACAGACAACAGTGTTTTACCTTAACGTGTTTATATACTTGTAAGATTCTATTTCAAACAAAATAATTCACCTCAGTTGTTTACAAAGCTCCAGTGAAACTATGTTACTTGGTATTTCTTTTAATCTTTAATTTTCTGCTAGGCAGAGTTGCAGCTTGCACCTGCAGAGGGTTGCAGTTTACACCTCTTTGTTCAAACACAGGCATTACTGATCTGGACATGTAAAATGACCACACAGGACACACTTGACAATAAATGTGACAGGTAGCCATGGTGAAGACGATCCAAATATCCACTCTCTGTCCAGATGCTCTGCCTCCAAATTCCAGTGTAATTGTACACCGTGCAAACTGGCACAGCGCATGCCCAAAGACAGCTGGAACCTACTTTATCTTTTTTGGAAGAAAGGCTAATACAAGAAACCAAGTGGCACCAGGTATTGCCCATCATAAGATTTCACATCACATAAGTTTCAAAGACATCTGATGAACTCACCTCGGTGCTATACACCTGCATGGTTTTTCTACCTCCCAACTTGCCTTCACCTAACAATGTTGACATCCCAAACAAGACACAGCTTGTGTTTCAACTCCACAAACATCAACCTCAGGGGAGCGTTTGACTTCATGGATGTCTGTAAATCTTGTCCAGGGTTGTGTTCAAATCATGTGCCACTCTGGCCAAGATATAAATTTGCTGCATCCAAGGCCAAGCTCAAGAACAGATATGACTTCAGGGGTAATTATGGGTGATTTGTACCCATCACTTGAGGCACAGACTGCACACAATGAAGTCCACCAGATTTTCAGAAGGGAATTTCAGAAGTCTGACTTCTTTTCAAGTCACTGATTGGCTCAGGGACTCACAACATGGGAAATTTATCACATGAATTTACTCTCTTCTGCAAATTTCATGAGGACTGAGTTGCTGATGGGATTCAAAACCTTTTTCCATTGTTACAGTTCCGTTCTTGTAATGAATACATGCTTTGCACCCTCTGTTGCATCCCTCTGAACCTCTTTTTTTTGCCACCTTTTGGAAATATCAAACATCCAATACATTTTGCAGCTTCTGTATAACTTAGTTAGTGCTAATGGCCTGGTGATGTCAACACTTAGCTAATACTGTTCATTCTTTGTATTAAATTCATTCTGTAGTAACAGAGACAATGATAATATTTGCAGGAATCACACTTGTAACCCATTCAATGTCAGTGCCCAGGGAATACACAGGGACTCCTTAGTCTCTCTGTGTTGTACAAGAAGTAATATTTTTCCTAAAAAATTCCTTCAATGTCCTTTCCTGAGCACTTTCCAACTCCATTCTTTCTCTTTGTACTTGAAAACATCTTTTATTTCTATTTGTATGTCTAGTCATAATGTTTCTTTGAAGGTGAATCATGTCTTAAACAATTCCTTCTGATATCATTATGTGCTTCTTCCCTAATGCTACAGAATTTGTTATCAACAACATGAGAGAGGAAATTGGCCAAGCACTAAACAAACTGACAGCATCTGCCTCATTAACACCGACGGGCCTTCAAACTTTTCTAAAAAAAAACTTCAACACCCACCTGATATTTTGAAGTCATATGTACTTAACTCTTCACATATTATCTTTAAGTTAATCAGTTAAATCATGACTGTCAGTTGTTTTATATGATTACTAACTCATTCATATAATTAACACCTAACTTAAAATTTTTGAGAGCACATTTCATTGTATATCTTGTTCTTTGAATCTCTTCAGCTAATTACTTCCCAAATGCATGCTACACTAAGATTCTTCCAAAAGAACATAGAGATCCCATTTCAAGATACTTGACATCATCAGTTGTCAAAACCATTTTAGACATCTGTTCTTTTGATGAAATTGTTTTCAACTTTGTCTCTTGCACTCAGGAATCTACACATAGGAGATTAATGCAACAGCTTTGGGCACATGATAAATATTGCCTTATCCTCATGAATTCCATGTTTTGGTCTTTCAGACCTGTCCAGATGCACATGTAGGACTTCTTCCTAATTGGCTTGCTTGTAGCTTCACAGATGCAAGCAATCTTGCTATGAGGTTGTTCGTTCCTATTGTGCCACATTCTGCACCTGGGATGGGGCAGCCCCGGATGTACGTACAGACTGGGGAATGAGATGCTGGAAAGCAGTGCCACGGAAAGGGACCTGGGGGTCCTGGTTGATGGCAAGTTGAATATGAGTCAGCAGTGCCCTGGCAGCCGGGAGGGCCATCAGGCAAGTCACTGCCAGCCAGTAGAGGGAAGGGATTGTCCCACTCTGCTCTGCACTGGGGCGGCCTCACCTGTTACACTGTGTGCGGTTTTGGACACCTCAGTATAAGAAGGACATTAGGCTGTTAGAGATTGTCCAAAGGAGGGCAATGAATATGGTGAAGGGACTTGAGGGGAAGCCATATGAGGAGTGGCTGAGGGCACTTGGCGTGCTCAGCCTGGAGAAGTCGAGACTGAAGGGAGACCTCACTGCAGTCTACAACTTCCTTGTGAGGGGAAGGGCAGGGCAGGTACTGATCACTTCACTCTCATGATCAGTGACAGGACTGGAGGAAAAGACATGACAGAAGCATTTGGACAATACTCTCAAGCACATGGTGTGATTTTTGGTGTGTACTGCAGAGGGCCAGGAGCTGGACTTGATGATCCTGATGGATCCCTTTCAACTCAGGAGATCCTATGGATCTGTGAAATATTTTCCTACTGAATGTGAATTGCCCTTAGTATGCAACATTTTCTACTTTAGAATATTTAGTCTTCTCACCACCTACCATTTTATTTGGATTCCTTTCACATTTAATATTCACACAGTAAAAATTTCAACTAAAAAAGCTTCTATGGCCACTATATTTCTAGTGATAATGGCACGGATTACCTCCATCGTAGATTTTGCATTGTTATATCTGAATACATGTTATTTATGCTTATGCATCACCTCATGAGTTTGTCTTTACTCAACTTTCTGTCTCATATGCTAGTTGTTCCCCACCCCACAACAGCTTCCCTGACTTCCCAGAAGCCTCTACTTTCTCAGTTACTATTGCCTTGCTCTTTGGAGAACTTTTTTATCATGCACATACTGCAGTCTTCTGATGATACTCAGTCTGTGTCAGTTTACTGTTTCTTGAGTTTTCCACAATCTCCAGAAGTGGAATCTAATTGTGGATTCTGGCAGTTCTCCAAATGATGCTCTCTCTCAGTTTATGGCCTGAGGGGACGCTCTAACAGCATCTGGGATTTCTGATGTTCATAGCGGAACTTCACAGTGTGAATTATATATACGCTATGGGTTTTGGAAAGATGTCTTCTCTCTTTTCACACTTGCTGATATGTTCTGTTGCCACAAATCTACTAAAACCTGTTTACTTTTTAAACTGCAGATAAAATCATTAGTATCATATAAATTGGAATACTAGCAGTGGATTTATGAACAGAACTGGAATCTTAGTTTTAGCAACTCTCTAAGCCATACAAATAAAGCCTGTCAAAATGAATGTTTGCCACCTCAGATTACACTAGCTACCACACCAGCTCAAGGAGAAAAATCTTAAGGTATGTTCATAGATCTGATGAAAACAAGGTTGCTTCCCTCATTAGAAAACATCATAAATGAGATAGAGAAGCCACTTAAAAGTCAGATCGCAGTTACGTGACTTCTGCAGATGAAACTCTCCATTTGGCTGTGTCTGCGTGAGGCAATTAGAACACTCCCTGATGTTTAAATCATCTTTAGTATCTTCCCTTTCCTATAACTGCCTCATATAAACTCTTCTCTAAAATAAACATCTTTCAGATTACAAAAAATTTAAAAATACTCAAATGGCTTTGAAAGGAAAAGGAAGAAATTAATCTCACCTAAACCATGCAACAAAGGGATCAAATAAACTCTTGTTTTAAGAGAGAGGACTATTACCACAGAGTGCTATGAGAAGGAGAACAAAGAAATGTTACTTCTACAGTTCAAATCTAACTTTCCTCCTTATCTATGGGGAAGTGATAAATGGAAGAAAATGTGGAACAGCTGGAAAGGATAAAACTGTCAGGAGATGCAACAAAGCAAAACATTCCCCCAGAGGAATAGGTTTCCCTTTGATCACACAAAGATTTAATTTTTTTTCTGTTTTAAATGGAACAGAAAATGAGGATATGCAATAGGCAGCTATAATGGCTAGGAGCGAGATGAAAGCTCTGAGATGAATTGTGATTGGTATGAGGTGCTCCAGGTTGTTTTTTTTTCTGATCTTGTACAACTCCCTCACAATTAGGTAATTACTTAACTCCCTAACCCATTAAGATTGCATTTTGAAAGCTGGGATGCTTTTGGAAAAAATTAGCAGTAAGTAAAGATTGCTATTTTATTATTGATAGCTTTTTTGGCAGGAATGCCAATAAAAAAATGGAGCATGTAGTTGATGGGAGAACATCAACAGCAATAACCTGTCTTGATTAAAAAGTTCATGATCTAGACAACAGTTATTAAATCATATATGGAAACTTAAATATATGTATAGTTGCTGTATTCCCATCTTCTTTTTTAAAGGACCCTGCTTAAATATTGTTCCCTCAGTGTCTGCACATGTCTACACCAGGCAACACTGGGCACAAACAGCCCTTGCATTCATCCAAATCATAAAAATAACACTGTACTCTCATCAACAAGACCACAATCATATATAAAAAGAATAAATAAATGCTATTAGTCCCTCTTCAAGGCAAGAAAACAATCACAGGAACCTTTCTAGGATATTTTCCTAAAGATCTACACTTTTATTTGTTTACTGCAGCCCCTCTTGACTGATAAATTTTGCATTTGCATCACCTGCCATTTCCAGGCAGGTTTGTTTCAGTAGTCACCTCCCCCAAACAAGCCGCCTCCCTGTATCTGTTTGCTTCCTTTTATGCCTCCTCTCTCTCAAGAGCCAGCTAGAGCTCCAGTGTTCTCATTTACTCACAATTCTGTTCTGACATGTAGAGGAGAAGGTGATGCAACAGGCTCGAAGGTTATTTACAAACTACAAGTGACAACGCGTCAAACTTAGATGGCTGCACCCAGCAGAGGGGGGCCTTCCAAAACCGATCTTCCAGAACAACAAATCAAGCTGCATTTGCTCAGTTCCCTTGAGCAGCGCAGATTGTTACTGTGATTGAATCAATTACCAGTGCTGTAGCTGGCAGACCCCCAGCACTCATTCCCTGGGTTAGAAGAGGACTTTTCACAGTTGCATTGCAAAGCATTCAGACATCACGTTGGGAGTCCTTCCTCTTCTCCTCATTCCCAGAGGTTGAAACTCCAGGTTTAAGCTTTGTTTAGAAATGCTGGTGTATGAATGGTGACAACTGTTCACAGTGAGGTTCCAGTCAAGCCCAGTGTTTCATCTCCTACAACAGCCATTTGCAGATTCCACAGGAAGAGTGAGAACAGAGCAAATTCATATGGTATTTCCCCTAATACTCTCCCAGCCTCTGACTATTTTCAGCTCAGGGAATTTTCCGTTCCTGTTGTAGTTTATGTAATGCCCCCATAGATATCCCTTTCATATACTTTTCCAGTCTTGCTTGAATTCTTGTAAACTCCTTGTATCAGAGCATCCTTTGGCAAAGTGGCTTTGGCTAGTCACCGTGCTGCAGAACTACCTCCTTTTGTTTCATTTCCCGTCCCTCTAGTATTTCACTTTATTTTCATTTTATAGTTCATAGTTTTTTTGTAGGAAGAGACAACAGTAATCCCTATCCACCTTTCAACACTATTCTGGTGGCTCTCTAGCTATCTCTTTTCCAGGGTGAAAAGTCCTAAACTTCACACTAATTCCTCATGTAGAAGTTGATTTGTGCCTTCTGTTGTGCTTCTGTGAATCTTCTCTAGATGTCTACCCTTTCTGAGAGAAGGGGATCAGTACTGCACAGTACATGAAGAGTTGTGAATTGAAATTTTATACAGTGATCCTGCATTTTTTTCTTTGTTGTCAGTTCTTTTCATTACCAATATTTTATTTTCCTCTTTTGACTGCTGCTGAGCACCAACTTGATGTTTTCAGACAGCTATCTATCAATCCATCAAAAGGTCTCCCCGGACCAGTGGAGATCACCACAGAGACCATTACTGCAAATGCGAAGTTAGGATTGTTTTTTTTTTCCCATGTATCACTTCACATTTACCTACACTGAGTTTCGTCTGCCATTTTATTGTCAAGTTTCACAAAGAGTTTCTGAGATTCTTGACATTGCCTCACTATTTTGAATAACTTCGTACCATCAGCAAACCTTGTAGCTCGATGTTCAAACTCATTTCAAGGACACCCATGAACATGGAAGAGGTGAGGATCCAGCACAGACTCCTGCACAACTCCAACGGCAACCCTGGAAGTCCATTATGGGGATCCATGCCAGGATTCTCTCATTCGTGCCATAGCTGGGATGTTTATTAGGCAAGTTAAGCTACTTTATGACAGGTTTTATTTGTTTGTTTCCTCAGCTCCCAGAATACTTTTTGTTAAAAACCAGAGAATGAACACTGGCCATCACAGCATTTTATTCTTTTGTTAAAAATGACAGGACAGAGGAATCCCTTGTGGTAATGTTAAGGTTTCCAGTATATCAATGACAAAATGAGAAGTACCACAAACCCCAAAGGTGATTTCCTTAAAAATGAAAGCAAGCAGAGGAGAAAAATCATAAGAATCAGCTGATATCCAGGCAGATAGGAACATCATTACCAAAAAATCCTTGCCATCTATCCTCCCATATGAATGACACAAAGTATGGTGGGCTGGTACACGCATCAGGTTCAGTGGAACTTGGGGATACAGTTATTGAAAAGAGCAAGTGTAACAGCATCTGCCTAATTATATTTCATGTTGTTTTAGCACAGATTTGTCATCTGCTTTAAAAGTATTTAAGGTGCTTGACAAGATGCAGAATGCAACAAAACCAAATCAAGAATTTTCTAGTCTGCAAAATTTTATTAAGCAACAGCTGGACAACTCTTACAACTCCAAATCATCAAGGAAAAATTAGGGCAATCAGTCCATCTCTCAATCATGTAGACAGTAAAGAATCTGGACAAACCACATTTTTAAAGGGAAACAAACAATACTTTCTAGGCACCTCCTGCAAAATCTATTACACAAGACACAAAAAAGGAGAGGCAGATCAGGGTAGTTTTTAAGTACAATGGAAACCAAGTATACCATGGTATACTGAGGAGGAAAAAAAAGGAAAACTTGAGATTCAAAAAATTATAACTAAAAAATTGTCTGGGTAAGTCAAGTAGACAAATGGAGTACCAAATTTTCAAAAGCCTTAAGAAAAACATGCTGGGCTTGCTTGCTTAAGAATGCATGCACTCTCATGACTCCGTGCTCATTAAATGAAAAAAAAAGAAGAAAAAAAAAGAAAAAAAAAAAGAAAAAAATTCCCAATTCACGTTCGAAGTTACAGTACCAAAATAATGCATTTATAAACAAATGCAACTCCCCTTCTTTTCCAGGAAACACTACAGTGCCTTTTCAATCAAATGCATCCTCATGCTATTCCACAACACCATATATTTTATCTACAATAAACAACGAGATCTTGAACAGACATACCCTTCCGCAAACACACAACACACAAACAGAAAAAGAAGCAGTGAATGCAGAAGTAGTGAAATGGATGTGAAAAGCAACCTAAGGCAACACATGTATCAAGCAAACAAAAGAAACAAAGGGAAAGTTGGAAAATTTCTGAACAAATAGCTTGAAACAACACAGATAGGAATTACAAGCTGAGTGTTATTCCAATGAAATACTCGAAACTCAGGTGTCTGCACACTGTTCAAAAATGTTTCTCTTCTATTATGACTTTAATCTTAATCCGTATCTTAGACCATATTCTTGTCCAGTAAGATAAATATTTCAAAACCAGACAACATTTGTCAGGACTCAGAATTGCTGAATCAGACCATATTTTTTAACTGTAAACTGGAGGGCAAGGATTAAGAACAGACTGGGAGGCTTTAGCATCACACCATCTAATTGTTTCATCAGACTCTCTGGATAAGTTAAATATTCGGTGTTTTCATGTATTTAATTTTGTCTCACAAAATCATGTTGTTTTGAACCTGCAGTCAGCAAACCTGTGCACTTGCATAGTGCTCCCAATCAATCTGCCGTAAAGCACAAATTTCTTGTTACAGATTCATTTGCAAAATCAAAAGTTGAAGAGTTAATTGCTTTTGTCTTGAAAATTTTCTAGATGCAGCAACAATCAAACTGCCCAAACAAACTCCTGATACATCTTCAGAGATATCAGGCAACAGGGAAAGCGGAGTCTTTTCATCTTAAAACATCTCGGTGGGATTTTTTAAGAAGAACATCACAGATAAATACAAAGACAAAATAATTCACATAGCCCATTTTTCACTAGTAGTTATTAACCTTATTCCTTTGGGAATGGTGCACGTAAATTCCAATCCTGCAAAGAGGACCTGTGGTGCCTACCTGCAGACTACTCCTGAGGGTAGCAGGACTCTAAATTGGTATTTGCTAATGAAGGATTATGCCTTGAAGGTGAAGGGACTTGAAAACAAGAAAACTTTGTCTACTAGAATTTTTCCATTTTTGTAAGCAGTATAGCTGATTTGCTCTCTTATGGGAAAACCATTATGCCAGCCTCTAAGTAACATGAGCAGCTTGCTCTCCTGTTCTGTGATGGAATCCTAGAAATGGGAATAACAGTCAAAAATCTGAACTACTACTCTGTGGCCAGGATTTTACTTTTAGCATTCCTCAAGGGGGTTATATGGAACTGTCAACATAGCTATTGGCTAAAATGCTTTAGAATTTTCATAAGTGAATATATGGGTCATACAAGTAATTTTTACCTTATAATCACACAGTAGTGGGTAAATACATTTTGGATTGGATTCTGCTCTCTTATATATCTTGGTGTAACCATGCAGTGAGGTTGGAAGCTGGTCCCCTGTCAGCATGCCATGCAGTGTCTCATCTGTTACTAATCTCTAAGATTTACTGGTCTGGAGTCAGTCAGGTACTACAGAAATGTGCAATTTCCAAACTGTTGCTCTGGGAAACATGTTCTTAAAAGCTAGTGAAAATTTGTTCTGCCTTCTCTCCCTTTCTCTCCATCAAATGAGTTTTTGCACTTGCTGCTCTGTTCATATGAGGAATTAAAATGTTTCTGACAGGTAACATGGCACCAAGATAACACAGGATCACACTGCCAGGCTGCAAAAAGCAAATACACTGAAATTGTCTGAGGCAGCAATCAGGCAAGCTTGAAAATCTGTTTGGAATTTCTGAGAGGACACTAAAAAGACACATCAAGGACAGCCTGGACCTACAGAAAGTTTAGGCTCAAGCAAAGTCAGATATCCTTGTCTGACACCTGTAGACCCTCGTGCATCTTCATAAAAACACAGTTTTACTTGTGGCTGCACCACAGAAAAATTTTCTAACTGATATGAAACTCTGTTAGGACATCTATTTTAAGGATATGAGCTTCGGGTTTTTTTGAAAGAATTGGGCTTTCAGTTGCATCCCTTTGCAACTCCATCAAAGCAGATTCTGACTTCAAATGGCCACTGTGGCCACTGACTGGCATCAGGGCTTTCTCTGCCCCAAAGCTGCTGCAGCCAAACTCCACAGCAGCTTCATGCTGCTCTAGGAGCAGATCTAGAAGGGTGAGTAGAGGAACACCTGCTCCAACAGGTTTCCTACAGAGCATCTTGAAGAGGTAAAGCTGCTGCAGGCAACGACAGGGCTCAGCTCCATCAGCTCAGTGCAGCACTAGCTCACCTGTCAGAAGCACTATGGCTTCTGTGTTGGAACCAGTTGAACCCAGCTGAAAAAGGAGTGTTATTAGTCTGAGCAGAGGAAAATGCTTCTACTGCTACACACGTGTGCCTCAGCTTATTCCAAGCTTGTTTGTTTGTATCTCCACACAGCACTGAATTACACCACTGCCAAACCCTACTGAACTGTGCAAGGAACTTCTTACAAACTGAGTCTACACCATTATACCCTCTTTTACCACATAACCCACCTTCTTTTATATCTCAAGAAAAAGCACTGTACTAAGAAGAGGGAAAGCAAACCAAGACTTCTATTTTTTAGACCACTCCCAACTGAAGTATAGTTAGAAACAAAAAAGAACAGATTTCTGCAGGTTCCAAAGAAGTCACCTAGACTCTTCATAGTCTACACAGTTCTCCATAGCAAACTCACTGCATCTAGCTGCCAAAAAAATATATTTGCCTGCCTGCATTATGAAATTTTTGCAAATTATCCAGCAAAACCAGGTCTTCCTATATGCATTTTTAATTTTTTGTAGCAAAACATATCTGCTAGCAAACAATTACTTACAAAGATGCTCTTTAACTATAAATAAGTGTGTGTAACTCACTGATACATAGCAATAAAATAATCCGTATATCACTTATTACATTACGCAAGAAAAATAATTTGTCTTTTGGACATTAGCAGGAAATCTACATTAAATTATCCTTTAAAAAACCACTCAAAACTCCCTAAAGAAAAATCAAACCCAAACTAAAATGAACAAAAAAACAACCCAACAGAAACAAAACAAACCCCCTAGACTGCTACAATTATTGCACAACTGGAAAAAAAAGCTTTGGAAAAAACATCCTTTACTACCAGAAATTACTGCAAGTAGAAAAGAACTGTGTATTTCTGAACACTTTGCTACATTCTTCCTAGAAGATTTTCATTATCTACAGGAAAACTCTGTTTTACTGATGAAATAGAAAATGTAACATCTACCTTTTGGCTGAATGCAATAGCAATCTTAAGGATTTAATAATTATTTGGGAGTGTTCTTAAATTTGTTTCCTATATTGTATCTTGGTGGAAAATAAAGCACTTGTTTTTTGTATAATTTAGAATCCAGTTGCACACTGAGACTTTTCCATATTTCCATTCCTTTCATTAAAATTATATATATTTGAGAATATTTTCTCTCTCTAATACTGGGTATTCTCTATGCATTAAAATACTCAATTAAAGGGACTCTGTTAAATTATTTTCCAAAAGATAGAAGATTATCTTATCCTATAGAAATTCCTGACAAGTAAATGAAAAGAATGATGGAAACAGCACTTATTTTCCTAATTTTCTATAACTATTCCTTCTGCTTTGCTGGGGCAGAAACCAGGGCTCTTTCTATGCCAAGGCTCTTTGTGAGTGCCATCAGAAGGATGCAATCATGACCTGGACCAACGAAGCCAAATTTCTAACTCTGCTATTTGTTTTATCAGTTTTCATTTCTTGGTTTTCCATTAGCATAAAACTTCTGACAATCAGAAGAATTTGGCAATGAACCAAGTGAAAAGGAATACTGTTCCCTGGAAGGTTAAAGAAACTGCATGCAGAAGCTCTTCTATTTAGATTAGATTTTCTTAAGAAAAGAACATTCCTGTTGTTTCCATGTACTAATAATTTTGGCTTAAAATTGTAGGTGATGTTTCTTCCAGCTGAACATTTCTGACATGTGACTAAGTAGCTCTTTCCTCAGCAAGCAAGCCAGCCAGCCCTGGTATGTTTCTCCTCCTATAGTGGTCAGTGTGTGCCTGTTAAACTCTAATTAGGTTATGACTGG
This sequence comes from Oxyruncus cristatus, assembly GCA_013399855.1. Lineage (NCBI taxonomy): Eukaryota > Metazoa > Chordata > Aves > Passeriformes > Cotingidae > Oxyruncus > Oxyruncus cristatus. Next base: position 1,379,538 of record VXAY01007011.1, on the reverse strand, counting down.
TTAGCACAGATCTTAGGGCAGGTGAGGACTCTCATCAGCCAACTTTCCTCCTTGTGTTTTGGAATCAGTGGAACTAAGAATTCAACCTACTGTTTTTACAGTACACAACTCAATATAGACAAAGGGCTTAACAGTGTTTCCTCCACATAAAAAACCCCAAGTGGAACATTTCCACTGATTTTTAAGGGACCAGAACCAAACCAATTTTGGTTCCTCTCTTACATTATACATGCTGCTCAAACTGCTGAATAAATCATTCACATGAAAAAGAACACAAATAGGCCCAGACAATTAGTGGGAAAAAAACCTAATTAATTAAAGCAAACAAGATGCCAAGGGGAATGTTGTGCCTGACCACTCCCATATACAAGCCTAAGCTGCTGAGCTTTGGGATAATACAGGCATGGTACCATCTACTTCCCTGCTCCTTTCTTCCTACATCTGCTTCCTCTCTCCAATGAAACCATCTTGAAGGTGGTTTTTCCTGTACTTAACCCATGGGGCATTACCCAATCTGCTTCATCATCTCCCTTGGAAACTCTGAAACTCCTCTATGACTGTCAGTAGCTGCAGAAGACCAGAAGTCAGAAGCTCACTGCATATTGTTAATATCTACCACAGCAGGGCATTATGTGATATATTGCTCTAGAACAAATCAAATGCAACACACATGTGCCTTACTACTAGGATTCAAGAAGAAGAGAGGAAATCACACCTGCTCATCTTAAGTTATACCAACTTTTTCAAGTTAAGAAGTTAAACTGTGGATGAAAGACAAAGCATCCACTGACATCTCAACTAGCACATCTTTCCCAGTGTACCTTTAACTTCAAAAGATTGATTTCTGAAGAAAATCTGCAGTGATGTTTTGTAATTAACATCCAAATAATGATATGAACAGTTTTGGGGTTTGTATATTACTGGGTGAATTACTTCCATATCAAAACATAGGGTTATCCGGAGCAAAATGCTGACAAGGAGGAAAGAGAGAAAGCAAATAAATATGTGCACAATACAAGGACAACACAGAGACTCTTCCATGCAAGCAACCCTTCTGAAATGTTCAACAGGTCTGCACATCCACCAGAAAGAACTGCAATCATGCTACTGTTATAAGCCTTCCTCTGTAACCCTCCATGTAAACTTTGGCTTCCCGCTCTTATCTGGAGCATTATATTCTCAAAATACAGTCACAAAGACTACTCAAGTAGCAAGGTGATAAAAGGTGATCATTCTGTCCAATTTTTCCTTCCTCTTTCAACTACTTTGTTCTCCAGCCAGCCATGATGTTGTTTCCAGTAATGAATTTGCTTTCCTGATGAAACTGCTTCTTGTAATGACTTGCTGTACTTCCGTCTCCTTCCTAATTCAAGCACTGACATACTGTTATAGAACTTGATCCATACTGATTGCTAAGAAGACTGGGCCTTCTCATACACTGGAAAGACTTTATTTATAAGGTGTAAACACATTGAAACATGAGGAGCATGCACAGGCATGGCCTCAGAGGTACATCTGATCACACTGTACCTCTCCAGACTACATGTCAAATCAGAGAATACTGCTGACCAATGAGAATTAAAAAGCAATGCTCATAATTTATTTGCTCCTCTATCTTTCGTCACCTACTGAGAGATGTTCATCCCCAATAACTGCACACAAAACAAGCAGACATCAACAACTTTGATACAGTGGGTTTTTAAACTGCTCTCCTGGTTTGGGCCAGGACAGGGTTAAATTTTGCAGTAGCCAGGAGCAGGCATGGCTAGGCCCTGGACATTATTCCAGACTACCTCAGAACAACCTCCTATACCACCTCACACCATTTTCCGATGGGGAGGGGTCCCCATCAGGTCAGGTAGAGTGGTGGCACGGTAGGGTATTGTCAGGGGTTTCCATGTGGTGAGTAATCACGTATGAATAGTTTGCCTCTTGTACGTTCTGTTATTAATATTGTTGCTGTTACTGTTCACTTTCTTATTTCATTGCTGTTTCCAGTAAATTTTTCTTATCTCACCCCTTAATCTTTACCTTTTGTGCCTCCAATTCTCCTCTCCAGCCTGCTGCATGGGAGGGGGAAGTGAGCGTGTGGTGAGAGGTTTGGAATGTTTCAGTGGGAACACTAAAATTGGAGAATACCATTCCTAAACCATGACAACCACCCATTGGCAACATTTTTTTCTCTTCTGAATGATACATCATTATTTATAAATTAAATATTGACCTACATATGCCTCCTCGGAACCTGTGGTGCTCAGTTATTAGCAGATATCGGAGAAGAAACATATGTCTTCAAGTATTACAGCTTCTTTTTTTTCTTCTTTTTTTTTTTTTGCTGCTATCATTGATGTTTTAGAAGTAGAGGAGGAATAGTAATAGTAGTAGTTCAAACTGGACCAGAAAAAAAGTTATGTTCCCTGTTTTAAAAAGAACAGCATGATATAAGGCAGTCTATCAAAAAGAGCAGTCTGTTTTAATCCCCCCATGAGCTTACATGAGCTACTGTAGCACACAAGGCAGAACCACCACAACAAGCCAAAAGCCACACTTCTCCACGTAACATTGAATGGCTCTCAACCCTTCGCTCTTTCTGAGACCCAGCACAACGCTTAAAAAGAAAAAAAAAAATGGAAACGAAACAAGCTAACAAACAAACAAAACAGAAAACAGCCCCCCACCCTCCACCCCATGACTGATTAGAGTTAATGCCCTTCTGGTGGGCACCAAAAGACTTTTCCAGTTTTACTGCCTTCTTCACTCCCAGGCACCTCTGCACACCTAAAGCAGGCTGCCCTGCCATCTTCCGGTTTGGACTTTATGAGAAGGTTAACATTTTCCTCTCTCCAGTCTCTGCTTGTTCACTTGAGGCGTTGAGTCACATTAGCCAGAGCAACAGCAAAGGCTTGCACTGCAGAAAATGGATACTGAAAGTCCAAAATGTAAGCATTGCCATCAATTCTTCCAAACTGCATCACCTAGGAAGGAGGGAAAGAGGAGAAGGGAAGGAAAAAGAGGAAAAGGTCAAAAAAAGTGAACCACAGAAAAGGAACCAGAGAAGAGCAAAATCTTTTTGGTTCCTTATAGAAACACCTCACCTCCTGAGGTAATGTGAATGGAGCTACTCACAGAATGGGGTTTGGTGCTGAAGAAGAGTAAGAGCATTGTATTATGTCTGCATAGAGTACTTGACTGCAATATATGACTCCACAGAGCAAAATAAACTTCAAAATGTTAGACTGCATACAGCATTGGTTTAAGTAGATTGTCACCAATTACTTCAGCAGATGTGAGGTACACCAGCATCATGTTTCCTGCAGGAAAATACCATTCTCTCCCTTGTAAAAATCCTATCATCAATCCATCAGGAAAACAGATTCTGTTTTCAAAGAAAGAGCTTCCAGGGAAGGGGAATAACCAATTTCATCACTGTAGCACTTCATAGTCAGTAAGCTGTGCATTCTTTGCAGTTCTGTTTCCTTTTGCATAAACTTTACTAGCACATAATTACATTGAGAAAGAATTAGCAAAGGGGTAGTGAGAGCTGTTTGAATGCAGGGCTAGTCAGGTTGTTCCCTTCTGCAGGGAATATCTGAAGTTTGGTCTATTATTATTGCTTTTTCATTCACTTCATCAGAAGCTCAGATTGTATTTGCTCAACAGTGAAGCTCCTTGAGCTAGAATGGAGGCAGTCTGTGCAAGTCAAGTCAGGCTCTGTTCCCCCACCACCAACAAAACCTGTGGTTGGGTCATTTCACATAGTTGCCCATGGGCATGTATCCACAGCCTTTTAACTGAAAAAGAAAGTGGTATAAATGGCTTTGATCACTGCCTTTGAGCTGTCGTTACAGACAAGCAAAACCAAAAGACTACCACTGGTCATATGTGTTGGATATTTAAGACATTTAACTCCCAAGTTAAATCAGAGGAAATTGAGAACCTTGATCTCTTTCATAAACCAGAAGTGACTTACAGCTGGACAGGGAAATAAATATGAGTCTCCTGAATTTCAGTCCAGTGTCCTGCTGATTGGCACCACTTACTAGGCTGGGTTTGGTGTAACAGTAGTAACATCCCACTTGGGCCACGTTAAATATTTTGATTTTTGAACTACCTATTGATCCTTCTACCCACGGATGGTTCAAAAGTAGCCCACAAGCACTTTGTTCTGGGGAGAGTGTGTCTCCCTCCTCTAGCATTAAGAACCAGCCCCAGGGGCCTGGTAACCCACAAGGGGAAATTTCGGCATGGAGAGAGCCAAACTCACTGTCCATTGTCTCTTCCTTAGCTATCTACTTACTGGCTAACCTTTGTGAGCAGGGAAAGAAGGGAGCAGTGTTCACTAACTAGCTGCCATCCACAACCAGCACCGATGGCAGATGCAGCTACCGTTGCAGAGATCTGTTGTGTTTATTACAGAACTTTCAGTAGTGAAAGCCAGTGAGACTAAAGTTGGCCCTTATTCCCATGTCTGACTTCAGTAAGACTCAACATATTTTGTATATTTACTTTACAATTGAACTTCACCCACTATGCTGAATCTAGACCTTTGACAGCTGGTTTTTATCAACCACATGGCAAAGCTTTTTCTCACAGAGCAGCTAAATCAAGCAGGAGGCACTCAGCAGCATGAGAGACAGAGCTTATTCCTGGCATGGCTTTCCCACACCCTGGCCCCCATTCCAACACGTGTGTGACACCCCTTCCTACCTGCCGTCCTTCCAGCTCAATCTGAAAGTTTTTTGCCGACTCCTGGGTCACCCGCCCTCCGAAGTCCAGCTGGTAGACTTGCGTCGCCTCGTTCCACAGTGGCTGCTTGTTGGCCATCACGTACACAAAGCCCTGGCTTCCCAGTCTCCCATCCTCCTTCTCGCTGGCCTTCCGGCACTTGAATTCATCCAGCTCACTGGCTGTCCTCAAACTCCTTTTGGTTTTCCAACCCTTTTTGCTGCCCTGGCTCTGGTTCATCAGTTCATCTCCACTTATAAAAAGCTCTGGCTCACTCTCCGAACTGTCCTGAAACTCATTCGTCTTGTTTAGTTTCTTGGACTTCAGCTGATCTTTCTGGCTCTTGACCTTCTTCTTCTCCCTCCCCAGCCGAGGGCTGGATATTAGCGAATTGAAGTCAGTCAGTGTCCTTGCCTCCTTTTTGACCTTGCCCTCAGTGATAGCCTGCATGTTTTCTTCCTCGGCTCGACTGTCCAGGCGTTTCCGGCTCTTCTTGCCAAATTTGTCTGTCCTTTGAGGAACAGGGCTTTCTGTCAAGGACAGCACCTCCTGGAAAGTGTCTGCCGTCTCCACCATCACCTCTGTGCCCACGTGGCCCTGCAGCTCTGCTGGTGGCGGAGACATCACCGGCTTCTCCACCACAAGGAGCGGCTTGGGGGGCAGGGTGCCCTGGGGGTTCTGTACGGGTGGGCAGGCGCTGTAGGAGCTCCACGGGTGCAAGGCGATCGGTGGCAGCTGTAAACTAGAGCAAGTGCTACTTCCCGGGTACATGGGTGGCAAAGGGCAATAGGAGAGGTTGGATGGATAACCTGGCTGAAGCACAACCGTGGGCTCCTGCTGTGCAAACTGTGTTGGGGCCAGAGCTTCTTTGGGGGAGCAGGGGGCCTGCATTCCCTGAAGGGGAGGGGCACTGTAGCTTCCTGGGTAAGGTACTCCAACCCCGTAACTTGTCTGGAAGGTGGCAGTGGGACTGGTTGGAGATTTGGGGGAAACGAACGGCACTCGAGACATATCCAGATGTTGAGCTTGACCAATGATGAGCGGAGCAGGTTTTAGAGGATTGGGCACTGAGCTCTGAGATGTCCTTTCCTGAGGAACCCATATCTCTTCACTCACCATAGGGTCCCACTGGTATGGTGGTGGCCGTTTTACAGTAAGGGTAGCCTCTGTCAAGGACACAGGCGTGTGCCGTATTGACTTCTCCACTGGGCAGTGCTGAGAAAGGGCCTCATCCTCCGTGAAGGCAGAGTTGATATAATCTGCTCGGTCACGGGAATTGTCAGGCGGGCTCAGCAAGCTATAGGAGGACTGGGAGGCCAGAGGCGAAGTGCTGACAGAGTGAGCAATGACAGAGCTGTGCTGGGAGCCACTCCCCGTGCTCAGATCAGGTCTCATGCCACCAATACTGGAAGTGTTGCTACTAGCACTGGCACTAGGGATGTTGCCCGCACCACCAGTGCTCGCATTGCTGCTGTTGCCAGCGCCACCGCTGCTGCACTGGCTGCAGGTGTACAAGGCGGTGGGTACTCTCTGCTGGTACTGTGCCGTCACGATGCTGCTCTTGGGTTTTGGGGGAAGTTGCAAGGTGGCTCTCTGACCATCCATCAGCTGAGCCATTTTCAGGGCTGCCTCTCTGCTGTTCCTTCGCAGAGTAGCATGAATGATAGTGCTGTCCAGCCTCTGTGCCATGCTTCTGCCCTGGGACAGCTGGCTGGCAATGTCAGGGTAGGGTGGCGGGTCCCCGGTTGGGATGGAGTAACGGGGGACCGTGAGCCGGTTCAGCGTGGCGCTGGCACAGGGCTGCTGCATCTTCTTCTCAGCAGCTGTGATGCGCAAGGTGGCAGAGCTGCCGGGACCCGGCAGGGTGTAGGTGCTCTGGGCACAGAGCATCCTGGTGCGAGGCCGGCACACCTCCTCCACATTCCCGCTGCTGTCGAACGTTGTTATCCGCTCATACCCCAGCGGCGTCTGGTAGTGCCCCGCCGGGTAGAGTGAGAACTCCCCCTTTTTGAGGCAGAGATCGAGGGGCGCCTGCGGGGGGCCAGGCGGGGGTGGCAGGGTTGGTGGAGCGGGGATGGTGCCGGGGTAGGGTGGCGGCGGGTTCATCTTGTTCAGCTGCAGCTCCTGAGTGGCCCCAAAGATGACGGTGTCCCCTTCTACCAGCTGTGGCCCTGGCCGTGGGGCCTTGGCCTTGGGTGCGGGCTCATGCTCCCGGTCGCTGTGGTCCCGCAGGTCAGCCAGGGCGATGGCGGGGGGCGCGGGGGGCGGCGGGGCGAGTGGAGGCGGTGGCGGGGCTGGGCGGCCCAGCTCCCCCATGGCCAGCGCCCCTGCCCCAGGGCCGGGAAAGCGGCCTGGCGCCCCCGGGAAGGGTCCCGTCCCCTCGCCCCCCGCTTCTGCCGGTGGGTTTGCCAGCACATCCAGCTGCACATTCTGGTTGGCCAGCAGCGACTGGACCAGGCCTATGCTCTGTGTAGGCGACATGGCCTGTGCGGAGCTGTGGATGGGGGCGATGGGGATGTTGACGGTGCACGGTGGGCTGCTGGCAGGGGCGCCAGGGGCACCGGGCACTGCAAAGAACAACAAAGCGTGTCACGCACTGTCTCGGCCTCCTCGCCCCACCCCAGGGATCCCTCCCATGTGCTGGCAAGGCCCAGTCACAAAGGGACTCTTTCAACTACTTGTTACCTTTGTGTACTCGCTTAAGCAGCCTGCTTGTCTGGATGGACTGCTATTGGTTCCCAAAACCAATGGATCAGACTTGAGTTTGAACATGCAAGCCAGCCCATCTCCCCTTACTCCCATTGCACAAGAGCTACTTGTAACAGCTGGTGATCAACTTCAAAGCCACTTTTTGGGAGTGACACTTCAGAGGTAAAGTTCTGAGCTGGCTTTCAGCCTACACAACAATCCCCATGGACTTCCACAATCTGAATTACCACCCACTCATCTGGTTTTAACTACTTCTACTCAAATGAATAAAAGGTTTGCTAAATCAGGGCTCACTAGTTTTCAAGGAATAAATAGTAAATACATCAACAACAATTAAGAAAAACAAACAAGCAAAGAAAAAAAAGAAGTGGAGGATAAGAAAAAAAAAGTTGAAGACCTGCACTGCAGGCACTGTATAGTATCTTGTAAAATATTCCTAGACTCAATGAACCTAGGAAAACTGGAGAATACAGACCACAGTTGGGAAAAGGGAAGTACTATAATCTCATGAGTACAGTGGGTGACAAACCAACCAGTAATACAAAAACAAGGAAGCTGAAACCAAGAGAGAAATGCAGACAAAACTTTTAAAAGTTTTTAAAAGAAGACTGGTGAGGAAAAGATCTGAGGAAATACATGAGAAGCCAGATGGGAAATGTAAGGGGAAGATGTGAGGAAACAGATGGGAAGCCAAAAAGATTCAAGAAGTGGGCACTGTAGTCAGGGTGACTTCAGCATCAGTGCTTGGGCACACTGTAATCAGAAATGTGAAAAGAAGCAAATGCACATAGGAAAAAATTCCCACATGTGGTGGTGGTGAACAAGGGACAGTGTGGCAAGAAGCAATTCCCATGATTTTAAGCAGAAGCACTGAACATGCTCAGTTATTTGCAATACTTCTGCAAAAAGTCATGAGAGTGTTTCCAACAGGAACTACCACTGAAAAGCTGAAGTAGAGAAATGAGGACACTGGACCCAAGTACAGGTGCAGAAGTCAAGATAAGAAGGAACAAAATAGAATAATGAAGGGAAGCAGTAAAAATTATACTAGAACGCCCAAGAATATTGCAAGTTCTTTATCTTTCATTAATCTTCCTGTAAAAAAACACACGGAAAATTTTAAGTGGTGTGTATCAGGAAGTTAGTGGAAGGAAAAGAGATGAGATAAAGGATTGTAGAATCATATCCAGGATCCTCTAAGTGTGCCAAATTCTGTGGAGACTGCAGATTTGTAAGACCAGATCAGGCAAGAGATCCATTAGTCAGGACTCCTCCAGATGCTGCCCAGTTCCTAATTAAATTATAATTAAAATTCTAGTCATCTACCTATGCCCTATAATACATTTTCAATAGCATTATGCTTTTATCATCATCAGAGATGAACGTGGTAGGTGTACAGATAGGACTGTGGCTATGCTGGCAAATATTTATGGTATTTCTGTTCGTTCCTTTAGAGGAAGACGGACAGCTAAACTTAACAGACCCTAAGGCACTGTGGTTCTGTGCTTGGCCAGCAGGCCATGCTTTCATCCTGAAATTGCAGGTTAGCAATTTAGCTATCAGAGCTTGAGGTTTAATTGTTAGGTTGGCTTAAGCAATCATGATTGTTGCTGTCATGGGTATTAAGTGCCTTATCAAACAATTTCTCATTTGTTGTGGTGTTGCTTAATATTCCAGAGTGTTTAAATCCAATGTTTTCTTCATTTCTCCAGTGGTTTTTAATTGATTTGGTTGCATACTTTGTAAGTTAAATCAATTCACTGTGCATTTGTCTTTCCAAATCTTTACTGACTACATTAAGAAACACCAAGGGTACCTCACTATGAACATTCCACTGCCCAAGAGCAGCTTTCTACTATGTTTTTTTTAATCTGTAATCATTATTTACACTGCAATATTTTTCCCATTAGTATATGGCACTTTTTTCCTTGATATGCAGACTTTAGGAAAGGATATCCCCCAAAACATTTTTGATTGTTTAAGTAGCCACCATTTGCTAAGTCAGAAATGAATTTTCAGAAGAAATTAGAAAGGAAAAAGTGTACAAAAAAAGGAAGGCTACTATGAAGGGCAGGGTATTATGATTCTTTTACTAGACTTCTCAAAGAATTGTAACAAACCTCTCAAACAATTCTCTCTCTATATGTGGTGTATCTGTAATTCTGAGTACCATTTCATCTCTTTAATAAGATAAAAGGAATTTATATTGCAGATCCAATCCAATCTTCAGGAAGAGAAGCAAAAACTTTATATTAAATTTTTTCTTTTCTATTTATTTTTTATATTACTTTCTGTCACCCTTGGACCATGTCTCATAATAGAAGATGTTGAGTGCTTCCTATTAATAAAATATATACAGTCATCAATGTCTCCATTATTCTTTCAGATCCTATATGTGAATATCATGTTGACAGAAATGAGGCAAGCCAAGTCCCCCAAAGTGTGAAAAAATGGGCTTCATTTTAAACATACAAGTATTTCTTTAGAAGTCCAGGAGACTACTCTGATGCTTGGGTCAGACACAAGTGCTGACATTTAGGTCCTTTCAGTAGTTGAAACCCTTGTCTGAAATAATGGGAGCATTTTCATTTTTTTTCAATAGACTCTAGCACAGTAAAGACAACTTTAATTGCTTTGCAGTGCTCACACTTCTTCCTTCTCAAAGGGTACTGGCATGACAGCCACTTCTGTAGTTCCAAATACCTGTGACCTGGCAAAAGCAATCCCTCACTAATTTGAAAATTCTGAAAATACATTAATTTATCTTCTTGTCTATTATTTTTTAATTTTATCAGCATGATGATTTTTTTGATTGGAGGAGGTTCTGAATTCTTCCAGTCCTTTTACCTGGCACATGACACCAACTATACTGCTTGAATCTTCTGCTACTTTACATCTCAGTGAAATGAAAAGTTCTTTCTGATCCCACTTGTTGATCAAATACTTCACTATTTTAGCCTCTTAATATTGATAAAAGTTCAAATGGGCATCTATCGCTTCTCAAAGGGTGGCTAAGTATTATGGGAACCTGCCCTCCAACTGAAGCTCCCATCAGCAGGCTGTACTTTGATGCCATTAGGTCTCAAGAACCATCTGTTTGGGCTTCCAACATGATTCTGTCCTACCAAAATGCAGAATGCAAGGCTTCATTTTGTGGAGAATTCTTAGCAAACTAAGATGAATCAGCAGATGACTTTTCCAGTGAACTTGAAACTCAGCAGCTCTACATGGATTATATTTTCCACATATATCAGAAAACAATGCCCATAATACATACTAGCCTTATTCTAATTTGGTTTTACAGGATCCCATCAGACTGAGGGATTTTGATTTGTGTGTTTACCACAGGGGACCATAACACAAACGACCTGTCCTTCATCTAGCTTAACCCATAACAGGGCAGACCTCAAGCTCCTCCTTACCTGGTAAATCATCTTCGTCTTCACTGAAAACATTTGGATTAAAGACAGGCATGTTAATATAGTCCATTGAAATCTTCCGCACTTCTGGGAGATATATTGTCATTTGCCTGGGCTGCAGATGCAGCAAACTGGTTTTATATATTACTAGAGAAAAAGTATAACAAGAAATAAAAAAAAATTGTTACACAAATAGCATCTAAACCTAAGAAAGAATCAATTCAAAGCAGACAGAAGGGCTATGAATATTATTATTTACTATTCACATGTGCATGGGTGAACCATATTTGTCAAATTACTATGTAACACTTTGCATAAACGGGATGAAAGAGATTGTAACTTTCAGCTTGATTTCTCTTTGAATGGAAGCAGCATTTCTGTAGTTAAATAATATGTAGAAATAATGAAATACTTTGTCTTTTATTCACATCTATTTTTATGGAAGACAAATATTTTTTCCATTTTACTTTTGGAACTCTTCACCACAGGACGCTACGGACTTACATGACTTCAGGGGAAAACTGGAAAGTTTTTACGAAGGAAATCTGTTGAAGATTACTACATACAAAGAAACCCCTCATGGCTCAGGAAGTTCCTGGGACCCAAACACTGGAGACTGGGAGAACATTTGGATCATTGAACATTGATCACTATACACTCACACTACACTTACATCCTTCCCTACCCATCTGTCACCGACAACGAGAATTAGAATGACCTCTGGTCATACTATTGAAAGCAGTCAATATAGACACAAAAAGCATCTATCTAATTCTGCATCCAGAGAATCATTATGTACTCCCGATCTAACTATATAATGCAACCCAGGAAAACATAAGGTTTCCAAAGAGCTCATTAAACTGTTATACTTGCATTAATATTTCAATTCTGAGCTCAGTTCTACCAGGTGGTACCCTGCTCTTTACTCAGCTTTCTTCCTTCCAACAGAACTATCTGGGTAGGACTGCCCTACACAAAATAAGGTTGATAGACTAGACAACTGCTACTTTAATGAAGGCTACCAGATTACTGACACTCCAGCAGGTGAACCTACTCATGTTCCAGCAGGAGAACCCTATGATAAAGCTACGTACTGACTTGAAGAATCTTGAGCATGATGCTGTAAGAGCTTTTTTAACATTATTTTTGTATAATTTCTAGCTAAATGACTATAAAAATCTGTCTTTTAAAAATATTTCTATTAGAGTAACATAATACCCATGATTTTCATACTCCTCTTGCAAAAACATTTTTCATTTGTGTGGGTTTTGTCCAAATAAACTGAAAAAATAAAGGTCTGGGCTTGAATGTTAAATAATCACTTCATTATAAATGAGATTTTTAGCTCTTATTGATCATGTCATTATTGTATTTATAGATTTTGATCTCCTTTAGTTACAGAGAATTTCATAAAATCTAATTCCTACTCTCCACAGTAAATAAGTGCTTTGTTAAAGAAGTCTTTTGATTACTTAAAAGAATCTCATGTCATAAGTTTGTTGTTTGTTAGAAAGAATTTGACATGCAAAAAAATCAATAGAGTTTACTTTTACCTGCACCAAGGTTAGTTGGTAGGAAAGCAGCCAAACCCACAATTTTAAATTTGGTTCCCCAGATATTAGATGTGACCTGAGCAAGGTAGTTGTGCTGCAAAGCAAAAACAAGATCATTTTTACCCGATAAAATCTGTATCAAACTCTAATAAAAAACTGCAGAGCAATCAAGCTATTGCACAGGATAATGCAATTTCAGCTTCTTTTGTTTTTATTGTATTGAAACAGCCTAATGTGCCTTTGTAGCAACTGAACAACACAATGCCTCCTTAGTGAGAACAGGTCTCTTTTCAAACGCTTGCTTTTCTGCACAGCAAGAGCATGGTTGTTCTGTATTTCAGAAAGTAATACACCCTCCCCGTTGGTTCTATGCTTGAGTCACTTTATAAAACAATTAAGACACAAATTAATTACTCATAACAGCAAACGTATTTTTCCCTGGCGCTCCTAAAGCAACTTTCCAAGCCATTGCTGCCACGGTGAATATATTACAGGTCTGAAAGACCAAGAGATTTTCTTAAAGGCCACGAATTATGCTGTCAATATTCAGAGCAGGATCTAAGCCTTGGGTCTCCTGACCTATTCAAGGGACTTTTGGTCCTATCTCTGTGTAACTGATCTAGAATTTTTCATAAAAAATAAAAAGTGAAGCAAAAGAGCAGAAAAAACCCAAAGCAAACCAAACCAAATTAAAAGAAAGCAGGCTGTAATTAATCAAATATGTAACCCAGATAGTTCTACAGCCTGCTAAGTTTCATTTATCCCAAGGACATGAACACCACAAAGAGTCCAAAGTGCTAATTCCTTGCCTTCCTACCAGTTAAGACTGTTACACGTAATTATGAAACAGAGAATATGTGGTCCTCTGAAGCAGACATTTCCTTATCTCAGCAATCCCTAGCAGAGAATTACAGTGGCATTAAGACAGCTCTGAGAAACCTATGAAGCATTTTCACATACACTTTTACAAAGCCAACAACATCACTTGGAATAAAATTTCTCACATGGATTTGCACTGACAAAATTTAGTGGTGATGGGATTTATCAAACAACACCTGATACTCCATTGGCACTTTTGAACGTTAACATTTAACTGGAAGATGCAATTCTCTAGTTGTTCCTTCTAGCAACTGTAATTAGATGAAATTTTTTTATTGGTGAACACTGGATCTCTTGAAGAAAATCCATTTGAATCAGGTATGGTAACAATATGCACAATACCTGGGTAATGTCTTCTAAAGGAAACTCTCTTCGGGTCAGGCTTGGTGAACCAATAGAAGGTTTCCTTATTGGTAACCTTGGTGATCTTGATATCTCCTGTGCAGCTCGGGACATCTTTGGAGATTTGCGAGCTTCTATATTGATTCTGCAGATAAAGCAATAATTAGAATCATCAGTGGGTATGGAAAAATGCACAAAATTCATGTCTTTGAGAGTAAAGATGTAATGAAGACAACTGGTGTGGTGTCCTCTAAGTGGCTAATAAAGAGTCTACAGCACAGAGAATTATGGGCCAAATTAAAAGATACCTAAGACCTGACACACTTGCAGTAAGTCAGGCTGGATGCCTTCTAATTAATCTAACAAAATTTACAGCAGTTCTGCCAGATATACTATATCCATAGAAAGGCGTAGGGCTGAGTGATTTCAGCTATGCAGACTTTGAGCAAAGACTCAGCAGACACATTAGTACAGCAAACCAAGTGTTCTCAGTGTTCTCCAGTGTTCTCAGTGCTCTTGCTCTAAGTCGAAAGTTGTTTCCATCTCCCACTATGCAAAGGGTGTCAAGAATATGAGTTCAGCCACCTGAAACAGCTCAGTGGTAGAAAATGTAACAAACAGAAGTTGCATTTCAAAAGTATTCTCCTAGAAAACCAAGGGTGCAACATAGTTGTTTTTCCTGAGCCCCTTCAGGTTTAGGCTCAGGAATTGATTGCTCTTTTGTCAAGTTTGGCTCTTTAGCCAAACTAAAACTTTGGTATTTCACACATTGTGTTCACATATAAAAGGATGCTCATAATACAGTCTTTGGAAAAGTGTCAACTGCAGCTAGAAGGCATCAGGGCCTTAATCCTGTAATATGAAGCTGGCATATAGATGTCAGTGCCTGTGAGAAACACCACAGGCATCAGTAAGGCTCTGTGCAGGTTTGGGGATTCTGTCTATGCACATAATGAATATAATGAAGAGCTGTCAGGAAAACAACTGGACAAATTAATAGCTTGGAAGCTTTGCATATTGTTACAGAACCTCATCACCACAGTGTTTAGGAGGGTCTGTTTGTTAAGGCTCCCTTGCAAGGTCACCACAGCATCAGTGCCAACTGTCAGGATCTATGCCAGCTATGCATGGACATATGACTTCGAAAATATACCTGAGGAAATAAAAGTTTTAACTAGATCAGGGACTCTAAGCACTGAGGGGGTAAAAACACAGTCTGTTTGACAGACAAATATATTCCATGGTGGCAAGAGTTCATATGTGGCAAAGGCAGAGGTGGGAGAGTTTATAAAATCTTTCTTTGAGGTCTAGGGAGAAGTGGTGCCCTATTCCCATTACATTTTGCCCAAGAATCTTCCACGAAGTCCAACTCTACAGAAATCTCTGAGATCACCCCATAACTGCACACTGAAGAAGACCCCAATCCTATGATTCCTATCTGCCCAGAGGAGTTTGCTTTTAATTTTACAAGGGGTCAAGACAGCAAGATAGGGAGAAAGGGGCAAAGAGAGAACAAACACATGGGGAAGAAGAAGAATAATTATCCAATAAATTATTACCTGGGGAGTTTAGGTGATTTGCTAGCTCGACTGATTTTTGGAGATTTCTTTGCTGCCCAGTCATCGCTGAGTTCGATATCGCTGGAGTCAGAGCAGTTGCAGCTGTCAATCACAGTGGAAATCAAGCTGTTTCCATAGATTTCATCTATCAAGACAGGCCCCAGAAAATTTAAGTGCTACTTCAGAAAACTGGTATAAATTACAACTCTCAGTCACCAGAACCATAAACCAATCCACAGGCAGTAGCTGAAATAAAACTATGCAGAGAAAAAGTAAACGTTCTTCACCCTGCCTAGTATAAACTCCGTATTTCCAATAGTTTGAACTCAAATGAACATGATTCAGAGGGGTGAATAGCATTCAACTGACTTCAGACTAAGGAATATTTTCTTCTAATTAGCAGTCTCTTTTCCATTACAAGAAGTTCTCTTTTGTAAAACAAAAGGCAGCTTGGTATAATTTCAGAGGTTTGAATCCGGGTCACGCTAAAGATTTTTTCACATAAGAAAAAACATCAGACGTCACAATTTATGTTGCATACATATATATTTTTAAACTCTTGAGGATTTAATATCAAAAGTATTTCTAAATCATTTTTTATAGAGAACAACAATTCTATTCTACCTGCTTTTCCATCTGTTTTAGGATCCATGATGACAAACTCTGGCCGCAACTTGCTGATACGACGTCCTTTCAGGATAGGCACCAGTCCCCCAAGGTATTCCAAGTACAGGGTATAACATGGACCACCAACCTCTGGGTCATCTTCTGTCCGCTTCATCGTGCAGTGAAGCCTTTCATTACCAGCTGTTGGGTAGCTGACAAAGTCTCTCATGTTGTTTGGGTCTGGGATAGGAGGCTTAATTAAATGAAGAAAGGCAAGAGAAAGTATCTTATAGGTTATTGGTTGCTTTTTTTCTATGGTGACTTAATCCCAACAAAACTAACTCAATTTGAACCCAGCTCTAATTTGGTAGGTGAAGATTAGTACAGGTTACTCCGTGATTTATGCAGGACCCACATGCAAGATAGTGTCTGTGTATTATTTGGTTGGGTCAAAAGCAGTTATACACAGAAAACTACAACTAGTTACTCCAAAAAGGATGGTTGAACCTGTGGTCAGAGCACTGAATTAGAAAACAAACCTGTCTTCAAGTTTTGGCTCATATCACAGATGTCTTTTTGAACTTGGGTAACGTGGTCAAGTCAAATATCAGAGTACCTTGTCTCTTGTAGGCCCTCCAAGCGAACCCAGCCACTCAGATTCGCATTGCTGGTTAGTATTGGTACATGTTACACCACCACACTACGATGCTGTCAGCTCTGAAAGAAGCTTGTACTTCTTATATCACTTCCAAGCACATCTTTGCTGAGGGCCTATTTGTGTGCAATGTGGAGAAATAGGAGCACATAGCTCAGGGTGGGTTACTTTGCCCTGCTTGCCAGCCACACTGTGTCAATCCATGAAAAACTCGGTTCTAAAGCAGTAGGACTGCTTTTGTCTAGGACAATATAGCCTGTACGACACAAATACTATTAATATGTATAAGTCAACCAATAAACCAAAAAAGGTTTCTTTCAAAATGAAAGCATGAGGAAAAAAAAAAAGAGGTAGGGAAAAAATAGGCTTTCTTAACCTTGCAAGATGGACATGGGCTGAGGAGTGACCTATAATGTAATCCATGAACTGGAGGGGGAAGAGGAACATGCACATGAAAGGGGGTGCCTTTTCAAGTGCTGAAGGCATGGTTGACAACGCAGGTTGAGTTTGTGGCTGAGTGAGAGCCCAGGGTAAAGTATAAGTGCTGAGAAAGCTCCAGAAACACCCATGAAAGAGCAAAGGCATGTGGCTTCTGGAAACCCTGCGTCAGTCTCCCAGCCCCACAACTGTCACCCATGCAGCATCCCCTCTCGGAGGTGACAGAAGGGTTGTTGGCAACAATGTGCCCCTGTACTGCCTGTGCCCCTCTGAGCCCCGCCATGGCTCCCAGCCTTGCTACAGCCAGCTGCTGTCTTCATCCCATCCCCTCCCCTGCCTTTCCTAACAGCCAAGCAATTGTCACTGATGCTCTAGAGAGCAGCAGGGTTGGCTCTGGAATAACATGGAAAGAAGCATCCTGGAGAGAAGGAGGCATTCTAGAAAGAAGTGAAAACCACTGTTTTATTAGATTCTCTGCATCTTTGGAGATGGAGGTCTTATGGTTACAGCAAGGCAGTTATTCTTCTCTGACAAATGAAACGTTTTACAACTGCACAAACTGTCCTGATTAGCAGTACCCAAATGGAACTGCGCTGAATTATTATTTTTTAGGCAAAATTTATTCTCATTTAAGCTGGGCCATCCCCAGTGATTTCAAAGTAGTCGTTCTAGCTCTGCATTGTTTTGACAAGGACCTGAAGCTGGCTCAAGAGAATGCTGTAGCACGTGCACAAAAAGTCACAAAAAAGTGTGTTTGAATGTTGAGCATTTACCAGCTAATGCTCTGGTTTATAGGCTGTGATAAAGAGTTTGGAAATTCTGAGATGTAACTGAGGGCAAAGCCATAAAACAAACATGTTGTGCAGATGGTTCTGCTTGCAGTACAGGAAAAGGTGTAATATCTGTTTAGTTTTTCCACAGCACTGTTGGAGCAGTAAGGCAAGCAGAATCCATTGTTAGTAGAAATACTTGAGCAGCCCCAGGTCTTAGGTCTAACTTTCCTGGCAATATAAGCACTCATGTGAGGGAGGCAACAGTTTTACCACTGTGAATCCCTCCTGTAACCATGACACAGTATTATCATCAGCATGAGCTTCTTTACAAGTTTTTGTGAGTCACCAGCATATTTTACTCTTACAATGTACTTGGAAAGGCCATCTCCATGGAATAACACAGATCAGCATGTGTGAGCCTTCTTTTCAGATTTTTCATAGGCACCAAATGCATCAGTGGGCTCTTGAAGAGGACAGGAATGACCCTTAATCAAGCTTCTAAAATGATAATTATAATACCTTATAATTTAGCCATTGTCACTTAGGAGCACCATGGGGGAGAAATCTAGTAACCCTTCCTTCCTCTGCCCAAGACACACATTTCTTTCCTTTTACCTTGATTGTTGGTATAAAGGCAGTGGTGAGGTACGAGCAGAGCCGAGGGGGCAGGGTGAGTTTGCTGATGTCCTTGTCATCCCGCAGACAGCTAGCGATGGTCTGCTGGCACAGCAGCTGCAGACTGGAGACCCTGTGCTCGACTCTGACTACATACAACGCGGGTCCGGAAGCCATCAGCAGGCGTGAATCCCTGTGACCCCAACAGATGGAGATGATGGGACGCTGCATGAAGAGCAAAAGGATTCAAATTCAAAAGAATGTCTTCAAAGATCTTTTGCCAAGATAGCCACACAGCAAGTGATCACACGAATTCAGCATCGATCACGTTACCCTAAGTCTTGCAGAAACTTAAAATTACCTGCTACTGCCCACAAAAAAAGGAAGAAGAATGGGAACATCCAAAATTGTCAATAACGGCAGTTATTGTTTATAGTTATTAGTTTATACAGTGCTTTTTATTCAGAAGGCTTTATCACACAAGGAAACATCTACCAAATTCAGTACCTACATAAGTGACTTTAAAGTCACTCAGTGTTAAAAAGCAGGATCTTTTGATGCCCTATTCAAATGATTTTTTGAGTCATCTAATCAAGCCTCATCTACTGGTAACATCTCATATTTTACAACTGAAAAGTTAAATTATATGCCCAGAGACACTTAGAAACTGAGTGGAGAAAACTGAATCAGCTTTGTTGTCTTGCACTGAGTCTTCCATTGCACAGTGTATCTTTTGAACTATTCCCAGAGGAACAGAACTGTGAAAGAGCACTAGGAAGAAAACAGAGAATGGCCTTTTGTCTTCTGGTTTTCTACACTCAGAAGTGTCTAAATCATGACAGTATAACTAGAAGGAGTGAGGGGCAACTGATACTAGGTGTTATAATGAGGAATAAACAACTACTGCTTTGGACATTATTCCCTGCTTGCAAAGAGCCCTCTAAACTTTCCTCCTAAATCCCATTTTTTTTCATGTAAAGTACCGGTCTGTTGGGACCTCTATCACCATTACTTTTGCCCTTCATAAGTGTTAGTTGCATCCACCTGTCATCTCTTGCTGAGTTACAAAGCACCTGTATTTGCATACATGCACAAACCCTGTGGTATTTCAATGTCCCATCTGCTATCGCTATACAAATAAACAATATGGAGTAAAGATGAAACTCTCACTCCATGAAGAATACTATACAAGAGGCTGTGATCAGTGAACTGTGAAAGGTTCCCTCCTGTGAAGGGCTTCCTTATTTTCACAATCTATGACACTCAAAAAATTAAGCAAACATGTTTTTCATCTAAATAATGAACTGTATTTACTAAAAAGTCAGGGTATCTTCAGAATATCTTTTCACAAGATGCACCAAACAAGAAGATAGG
The DNA here is from genome assembly GCA_013399855.1 of Oxyruncus cristatus. Taxonomy (NCBI): domain Eukaryota; kingdom Metazoa; phylum Chordata; class Aves; order Passeriformes; family Cotingidae; genus Oxyruncus; species Oxyruncus cristatus. Next base: position 1,359,891 of record VXAY01007011.1, on the reverse strand, counting down.
GTCAAGGTACCACCCATTATAGCTTTTATCCACTCCTCTATTAGCAATATGGTACCCAGACAGCAGGGTTACATTAGCCCAGAAGTTACTAATCTAGTCTGGGGGAAAAGCTCTCCTTTCACTTACAAATTCAAGATGTTTAAAGCTGAGAAACTGAGAAAATATGTTTTGATATGAATGAAATGAAGCAAAATATAGCTGCGCAGCACTACCATCAATATAAAGCGTTTGATGAAAAACTTCACAAAAAAGAAGTTATCTTATCCTAGACTCAGATTTCAAGGAAAATGTTAGTTTTAAAGTGGGAGAAATGAAGAAGCATCATTTTAAGTACATCTAGATCCCACCACACACACACTTCCATGAAGGTACAAATCTTCAGACTGACTGATATGCAAATAGAAAGCAGCAACATGTGAACCTTGCAATTTTCACAGTAATTGCTAAAGACATTTTATAGTGGAGAACTTCAAAAGCATTGAGAAATCCTTTGTGTACCACCAATAATTATTACGTAGCTTGTCATAACCATAACCTGTGGGATTTGGCCTTAAATTTGAGGAGAGATCACATAAAGCATCCCCTGCTTATTGGTATTTTCATAATTTGTGAGTGCGGCTCAGCCCTCATACTGTCTGGCAGTAATGAGACAGTTCAAGCTGCTTGCAAAATAAATGCAGTTGAAAAGGCACTGGCACAAGTTAGGTATCTGCCAGGTCTACTGTATGACCATCCAAGAATGGCAGTAGTAGAAGTGACCCTGGTTTTCCCCAAGGATTGAATTCCAGCATGGGCAGAACTATCCACCTGACTGTTACGATGGGATCCAGACTGCATTCTTCCATTCACCTTGCATCAACTACTTCCCTTAAATACAGTGAGGGAACAAACAAGTATGTGACTTGGCACACAAGTGTTTATTTACTGTGTAGACTTTGATGCCAAAAGAGAAGTCTGATATCCCAGCTATCATAATCCAATACAGCACATCCAGACAGCCCTACCACAGTGTTGAGTATTGCAGCTATTATAACCCAATATATCACACCCAGACAGGACAGTGTTCATCCAAATAGAGCCAAATGAAACCACTTATTTTCTCAGGTTACTCTGCATGCAGAGAACAGCAAAGATGCAGATAGTACCAGCCCAAGAACCTTTGCAATCTTAAACACAGTCTCAAGGAAAAGATTTTTCAGAAGCTTTGAAGCATTGGGTGGGACCTCGAGCAACACAGCATGGAGCTCAGGAAGAGCAGAAAGTCAGAATTTAAAAGACATTGCCTTCCCGCCTGACTTGACCACATTTTTTCAATGGGCAACCACAGTTCAGTCACCTTCTAAATTTCTGAATGTATGATGCCCTTACACTCTCTTTATGTAGTTTCATGCAAACAATATGTGAGTAGGTGCACGTTTAAGTAAACACATAAACATACAACACCTACAAGTGTTGTACTGTTTGTAAATAATGACATTTCTACTCTTCCCTTTGTACAGTTCATATCCCCACACACCTCACATGTTTTAATATTTTCAATCTCATCAAAGAGCACTTGCACCACACTGGTTTGCCTTTGCTTACTGATTCACCAGGCACACCTTGCCTTCCTTTTCTAAGAAATGCTCAGACCCTTTGTACTCCTCAAGCCTAGTATTCAGCAACACTTCCTTTATGGTTAAAGCTAAGATTTAAGAGGAGATTCAGGGAAAATTAGTCTGTTGTTACAGTCTTGCAGAAAGAAAAGATCACCCAAGTGCCAGAGCTGACCTGATGTTTAAGTGTATTGCTCCAATAATATTTTTCAACAACTACGCTTCCCACTCTTCCCCTTGATGGACAAGGGATATGAATCAATTACTATACCAAGTCAGTTATGAGCTGGCCACAGCTTTCCTTTCAAACACCACTGAGAGAAAACAACTGAACTCCAACATCCAACACAAAAGTATTGCTCCTCATACAGCATCCACTTATTTGCACTGTTTTAGCCAAAAAAAGGACAAAAGTTGTTGTACCCAAATTTCACCTGTTAGAAAGTGAACAAGCAGATTCTAGCACAGAAGGATTTTATTTTTCCATGTTTGCATAGTTGGGTTGTTTTTCTGCTAGGAACAAAGAGATGCAGCTACAAATATAACATGAGAATTTCTAATCTCACTCTGCATATAAAAATCCCATCAGGTTTTGAAAAATCTCAGCACAAACCACAAATACCTGAATGAATTCCAAGGTTTAAATACAAACACGTGGGAAAAATAATCATGGAAAACCCCTTGAACTTGAACACATAGGTAGGATTCTGCTCTACCACAATTAAGTATTAGAAATAATTGGCTAAAGGACAAAAAAAAATAGATGCTTTATCAGGAGAAATATTGACTGAAAACACATCTCGGCAAGTGGCCAACAAGGAGCTCTTCTGCCATTTCTTCCAGAGTCAGCTTGAGACTCAGAAACATCTCCTCAAATCTGTACCCCAGCTGGATGTTGGCTCCCCTTAGAAAAACATGCAGGAATAGATACTCCTGCTCAAAGCTCTGTGCTTGCTTCTTGTAAGTCACTCATCTGCCTCTCTTACAGGAGAGAACATAATTTATATACCTTCCATCACTAGTATGCAGTTCAGTCAACAAAAACACTGTTTAAGCTGATTCTTGCTGCCTGCCTCGAGCTCAGAAATTCTGAGCCATGGGGCCTGCCTGCTGCTTGAACAAATCCCTTCTTTGCTGGCACTCAGACTCCCACTGGTAATGAAACAAAAATGGTATTCTAGGGCAGAAAGCCCAGGAACTAGCAGGACTTTTCTCAGGAGAAAGAACACAACTGCGAAACAGTATCCAGTGAATGGCACGTGTAAGTACGTTGCAAGCCTGCTCACACTTGAGACTGCTGACGTGAAGATGCACAATTTTCCCTCTGTTTTTCTCAGAGACAAGCTGAAAGGTGCAATGACTGCAGTGCCCACCCGGCTCTTGTGAATTGTGTGTGCACATCTCTGTACTGCCACAGCATTCGTGGATGGTTGCTGAAAAGGAACGTAACTTGTTCATTTTTCTGTTCCCCATATTTGTAGTGGGAAAAATATTAACTGCTAGGAACTGATGGTGATAAAAGCAATAAAGACTATGACGTGGTCAGAAATTACACTATTGTGGCCTTACATGATTTTTTGTATAATAAACTCTTATTTGACTTGCAAATGTTTCTTACATGCTCTCTATTTCTACAGTATTTTTTTTAAGGATGTCACTACAATGAGATTAAATTTTAGCAGAATGAGTCTTTGCTTAGACAATTGTCTCCATTTTCCACTCCTGATCATAATCCATTTCTGCAGCAGTCAGAGATGATCTTATGACCTATATGAAAAACATGAAGGTCCTTGTTGATATCCTAAAGCATGTTTCATCAGTTAGTTCTAAACTGTTGCTTTTGTTTCTGTAAGAAAATAAATTCTTCTTGAACCTTTGTTGTCATCCAATAACAACTAAATAGGATTGATTTCACGCAATATAAATGAAAGTCAACATTAATTCAGAAGCAACAAACCTGAACATTCTGTGTGAAATAAATGAAGATACGCTCAGCTGAGTAACATAAAAAGCAGCCTCATCTCTCACAGCCTTTTGATCTGAATTTAACCTAAAACTGCACCTTCCTTCTCAGGCCTTAGTAAAATAGCTTTTACAGAACTACAAGGTTTCTGTGGGATCACATAATCTTAAATCTATTCATTTAGATGCCAGGACATTTCCAGCGGAGAAGCAGCCTGTAAAATGCTGACAGCAGCAGGTCTATAGCAAGTGGGTCTTCTTCTCAAAGGCTTTTGGAAACTTCTCCCATAAAGATTTAGTGTTTACTACACCACTTTGAATCAGGGTTTAAAAATATTACACTGACAAATACAGTTTTTCTGCATTTAATCTTGCTGTCTGTACAACATGTGAGGCTCAGTTCACCCTCATCCTCCTTGTTCACTGCACTAGAGGTTTAATCTGCCCTTACACCAGTTACACGGTGATATAAAATTATAAGCTAACGTAAATTTACTGTAGAAGTAAAGGTGTCTAGGTGAGATCTCCATTTTAAATCTGCGCTCTTGTTCCCCTTCCTCTCTGGGACATATAAAAAACTCATAAAAGTGAAAAGGGAACCAAAATATAAGGTACAACTTTGAACCATCAGACAGAAAAAAAATGTCAAGTTTGTTAAAGTTGGAAGTTATATAATTTTGTAGTGTAGGAAACTCCTGTTTACAGCTCAAGATGCAGGAAGATATGAAGCAGCTGTATCCACTCAGAAGTGACAGCAGGTACAGTTAGCTGATATAATAAAGACCTGTCTGCACACTAGATGAGAAATTCTGAAGTGACAGAACTGGGTTGCAGCATTTCCGCCAACTAATTTTAGCAAGACTATAAAATAGTCTTAAATGAGTTGATCATTCTCATCCCTGCTTGACGCCAGTGAAAGGTTTTCTGGACAAACAATGTAAGAAATTAACATTCTTCCAGTAATAAAATCATGACCACCAGGGCAGCCTGCTGTTGTAATCACATTTTCAAATTTGGAAAAAGCAGGAACATGAAAAAACTGCCAGCTAAAATAACTGGGCATATTTTTTGTACATCAGGTTGGTGTTCATGTGTACAAGGACAAGTGTAGTACAAGAAAAATTCTACAGAAATTGATAGTACATTTTTGAATAGTCATCAGCTGATCAACAGCTCTTAAGATATGCTCTTCGTATAAAACAAATAACCAGTATCAACTCTGGAGTCACAATATGGACACAGTTTGGTCCGGTGTGATATTCTGAAATTTCTTCCAAAATTTTTTCATCATTCTTTCGAAGTTCAAACCAGTTTTATTCTGTGTAGCAAAAATTCAATATTGGACCAATTCTTACTGATGCTTTTTCAGTTCTTTCCACTATATTCTGCAAATACATTCTTGCAGTATGCCAGGGTGGCAGGCTGAAGCCCCAGAGCAGGGAACAGGAGACAGTGTTACACTATGTTTATACCACTCTGTTTATGAATACTGTTTTTCATGCAAAGCTACTGCTTTCATTTCAATACTTCTATACAAGTGTGATTTCTCTCTCTGGGGTTTTATAGTCAGCAAACTAAGTTTATGAACTATAAATTCCTACACTGAAGGTAAAAGCTTAAGAGAGTTAATCAAATGAGACAGAAGATGCCAAAACCATACTAAAGCTGGAGGAGGAGAGAGCATATAAAACATCTTGAAGGGATCCACGACAAGAGTCATCATCAAGATGAGTTACCTGCAGTTCCCAAATCTATTCTACCTTTGGGGTTTGCAGTGATTTTATGTTCAGAAACATTCCAGTCAAGTTGCATATTTTAGACTGAGTTCTGTTATAAACAATAAAATCTCCTCTTTCCTGAATATCCTACTGAAGACAGGACAGACAAACAGCAAAAATAAAAACAATTCAGTATATTTTACTGATAAAATTCATCTTCAGATAAAATTCATTTTTAGACATCTGCTTTATCAAAGAACTGGGACAGAGGACCACACAGGAAAGCAGTTTTACACCTGTAATCCACCATCTTTCTATGTTTATGGCTGGTTTACTTTTTCTGGCCTTTATGTTCAGAACAACAGTCATTTAGAATAAATGTGCCTTTCCAGTCACACTTTAGCTTCTTCAGAAGAAAAAGTTGCAGCAGAAGAGTTCAAGATGAGGAAATTCTTTTATTTTCTTCTTTTTTTTTTTTCCTTCAATAACCAGTGATGAATTTTATAAAATCACATTAAAAGGCTGACTGTCATGGTACAGAAAACTAATCAATCTACTCTGATGAATTTGTCATGAGACAAATTACTGGTACCACTGACTCACTCTGTCATTGTTGCATATACGTCTTGAGAGCAGAGGCACAGCATAACAAAAGTTATTAGCAATTTTCTTTTCCAACTGTGCTTTTCGTCTGGCTTTGTTAGTAAACCAATTACTTAACAATGTTCTAGCATACCTGTCACTTAGCTGGTAATGCTGCTAGACCAGCATTCAAATACATAGAAGAATAGAGTCCACATGGGCAGACACAGGTGTCCTTCAGAAAAACCCCTCACTTCCCTCCTGCAGCTGAGTAAATATGAATTTAAATGCACCAAATAAAGAGAATAAACACTGACTAATAAGAGAAGAGGAGTGGCTCTAATTTTATGCGGGTTTATACACACAGTTTTTTATTAAACATAAATATATCAGTTTGAATGTTATTTTTATCCCGGTTTCCAAAGGAAATGAGACTCCATGATTCTGTTATTAAGTGGCCGTTGCCACCCCCTGACCCTCCCCATCCTTCACTTCCAACCTGGCTTACAACTTCTGAAGTTGTTGGCTTTTCATCTGCAGTTGACAATGTGGGAAGAAGTCTCCATTACATTAAAATACTGCCATTTCCATGAAAACTAGAAGCTGGAAAGAGCTGAGAGACTTACATTAGTACTTTTGCAATGAGAAATACTGCAATATAAGCTTGGTAGTAACGTGTTCTGTCTGGCCTGTCGGTTGCCCTAGAACTACTCACATAATGGCAGAATGATTAGCCCTCGTGTCAGCCACAGTATGTGCTTTCTCCCAGCTGATTTAAGTACAGGCAAAAGGAGAAGAGCTGAAAACATGAAGCTACATATGGAGAACTACAGGAGAAGAAGGTATTTAAATTAAGGAGAATTTGAGATCACCAGGAACAAAACAGTAAGAGAAGAGCCTGCTCACACTCATACTTTAAGGCAACCTGGCCCGATCTAACCATATGCTCAAATCACAATGTGATTTCACAGCTTAACACCAGTGTTACACTGGTTCAAACAGCTAATGTGGACCTCCTGTATTCTGGTACTGAAGTAACAGAACAAGGTTTGGTTTTTACCTAGCCTGGGAAAAAGCAACACTGATATAAATATGTTTTCTTCAGAGCTGATCCAGAGAGGAAAGGGCTGTGCTACTTTGCTGAAGGGGCTATGTTTAAGACAATAAAGCTGTGTTTATGGGTAAGTCCTTTAGGTACCTAAATCAGCATTAGATGTCACTGTACGTATTTAAGTTGGCTTTAAGAGATCATTATTTTACACATTACACAACTAAAGAATTCTACCTAAATTAGAGTGATAAAGTTAATAAGCACAGGTTAATGCTACATATAAGCAAACACAAAGGCTTAGCAGCTGGTTTACTATGTCATCCTTTTGTATCCATCCCAGATCGGGGTATACTGAAAAAAAAATAATACATGGTATCATCATTAAACATAATTAAGATAATATATCTATAGCACTTTCCTTCACTTCCATATTTTAAAGCTATTATAAAGTTTCACTACTAACAGCCAGAAATCAGAACAATCATCCCTATTCTGCAGAAAATGAAATAGAGATACATTCAGCTGGGCTCTGAAATATCAGCGAAGATCTATCAAGCATGTTGTGCTCCTGAGCAGCACACAGACCATGTGTTGACATTTACTTGGCAAGTTACATGACCGAGGTTACAGTGAAAGTCTGTACAGAAGGTGGGAACAGAAACAAGACTTTCTGATTCATCCTTTTCCATCTGATGCCATAAAAAGTAAAATTCTGCATCAGACCAACTGATTGTACATTAGAAAATTACAGCAATAACGAAGACTGAATAATCTTGTAGTTATGATACTGGACTTGGAATATTAAGCAACTTATTTAGGTTTTTTTCTCCTCAGTCACTTATCCATAAAACAACAGAGTTATCTTTTTCGTCTGTCTGTTCATGGCCCAATGATTTTTGGAAACAATACCTAGCACAGTGGACCTTAGAATCAGATGCAATCTTGCATGTCTACCTTAATGCAAACAATCATTATTTACAGTGCATTTTTATCTATACTGTGTTTTAGAATGAATTCAGGACATTTTGCAACCTTTTCCACACTGCAGTTCTATACCAATGAGCTAATGTGGGAAAGACATGCCAGCAAAGCATTGAGAACAGACTTAAAAAGTACCTCCTACCTGCACAGGTGTCTCCAGAGTGTAGATATGTTCCCCACGCACATTGTAGAACTTGACAAGTGCGCTTTTCAACAGGGAACCATTGCTGAGGTCAACCAGCTGGTTTTGCTTTTCCATGCCTGCTACTGCAAGCAGGTCTCCTTGTGTGCACCACTGTACCACCACATCTGAAATCACAAAGATGGTTTGTAATCATCACTAATCAGAATCAATAGGAACAGCACTTCCAGATTATGCAAAGTAACTTGAACAGATAAAACATGCTCTAGAAAGTTACTTAAGTACTTAGAAGCCTAAATCCTTTCACTGAAACAGTAGAAAATACACCACAGATGCACTTCAGAGAATGCCTCTCCCTACTCTGTACATTGCAAAAATGTGTAAAAACCATTCATTCTTCTCTCCCTGCGGTGAGTCTATAATGTAATCAGCAGTTGCTCCTAAATACCTAAGGACAAGAATTTACTAGAGATGTTAAAACTGATGTGAAAGATCCTACGTACAGCTTTGGGGTAAAAAAGTGGAATCAAGTTAATATGCAGCTAAATAATCTCACTAAGAGAGCAGCAAAGAGTATTTGTCTAGAAAGGCCTACAGCGAAAAAAAGCAGAATATCTGGCAATGCCTCCTGTTCTCACTGGCTGTGAATATTAACTTCCAGCAAAACTTAAACTGGAGTTATAACTTACTGTAATATGAAATTAAAAAAACTTGGACTATTGTCCATAAATACATATGGCCTCCATGTCATATGTTTTCTTTTACCACCATCATACAAAGATGATTAGGAGTCTGGAACATCTCTGTTAAGAGGAGAAGCTGAGGGAGCTGGGCCTGTTGAGTCTAGAGGAGAGAAGACTGAGAGGGGATCTCATTAATGCATGTAAATATCTCAAAGGTGGTGCCAAGAGGATGGTGCCAGACTCTTTTCAGTGGTATTCAGTGACAGGACAAGGAGCAGTGGCCAGAAACTAAAACACAAGAAGTTTCACCTCAACATGAAGAACTTCTTTATGTTGAGGGTGGCAGAGCACTGGAATAGGCTGCCCGGGGAGGTCCTGGAGTCTCCCTCTATGGACACATTCAAAACACATCTGGACATGTTCCTGTGTTGCCTGCTCTAGGGCACCCTGCCTTGGCAGGGGGGTTGGACTGAGTGGTCTCCAGAGGTCCCTTCCAACCCTAATAACTCTGTGATTCTGACTTGTGAATATCTACTCACCTGCTTAGCAGGGGTTTGCCAGAATCACACAGGGACTGCTTAGTCTCTCATATACACAGATATGAATATACATATCAGTTACTTCTCTTACAGGAACCTCATGATAAGTAACACCCACAACTTAATTTGGGGATGCTAATTTCAAACCCTTATATCCTCTACCTCTTTGTCACACTTCAAGAGAGTTCTAAAACAGTATTTTGCATTTCTGCTTGTGTTTCAGAGGCAGATTTGCATGTGCAGAGAATACTGAGCTAGTCTTTAAACCTTTTTACTCTTTAAACCAAAGGTGAAAGGCTACTATTTTGTGCTGAGACAAAGTGAAGGTAAAGACAAAATTTCTGTGCTCTGGGATGCTCAATCTGCCAAGAACCTTTTGAAGATACTTGTGGGCGAGAAGCTGTCTTCAAATGAAGAAGCAAGAGAGAAATGAGAGTTGGCAGGAAGGATCTCAAAATTGTTTCAAGTTGTCAACTTGTCATTTTCAGGGACTTCTATGTGCAATTTAAAATGGTTTTGTATTATTTCAACTTTCTGATATTTCTCATGGGAATTATGCTTCTGTACATATCAGAGGCAAGAGGCAAGTTCCTCAAGATAATTTTTCCACAGTTGGCATGGTATGCTTCTTGTTTTCTCTTAGTTTTCAGCCCTCTAAGCAACCTACAATGGGATTTAATTCATCTTTTTCAGAGAGTAAAATGATAGGCAGGCTAGAAATAAATGAGGTAAGCTGATCAACTCCACTTTTGGTAACTGGATTAACTACACAACTACCAAAATGAAAAAACAATCTCCTTTGGATACACGTCTTCAGGTAAAACTTTCAGTTGATCCCCATACCACGAGGAAGAGAAGTGATTACTTTGTCCAGCAGTTTTCTCTCTCACAAACTCCAAGAACTAGGCTGCTGCAAAGGCAGCAAAGGGTTGGATGTGGGCTGCAGCATCCTCCTGGGACAGTGTGGTTCTACTGCATGCTTGCACTGCCAACAGGGTCTTCAACAACCATTGAACCTTTATATAAAATAGCTCAGCTGATAGCTAGGTTCTCAGCATAAGCACAGAGATTAAAAATCAGATGGAGATTTTGTCTAGAGTAATGGTCTGCAAGTAAATCAGTGGATCAGTCATCCCTCAAAACTACTTGCCAGCCACTACAGGCATGTGTATCAGCAAATGTTGAACAGAGAGCATTGCAAATTTGCAATACCTCAGCAGGCAATAGTTCTAACTAACTAGTGCAACTAGTAGATGTAGTTCAGAAGTTCTGCAGGTACCAGTGCGCTGAGAATCACTGAGTTAAAAAGCATAAAGAAAAGAAAGGATACATCTGAATAGTTCAGGACCTCCACTAGGACTGACAAAATCACCAGTACTGGATGAAAAGAAAAACTTTTATTTGGGTAATCAAATTATCAAAGTTTTTCTCAATCAATTTCACTGAAATATTCCCAGTAAAATGACAGCTCTGCAAAGCCAGTTGAATGGCAAAAATATATTGTTACTGCTTGAAATAGTTTTATAGTTGACTGCTTTAAAAACACATTGAGTAGCCTTATAACAGCCCATAAAGGTAGGGATATCTGCTCCACAGACCACAAAGCAATACTTTGAGATTTTAAACACAAGCAGAGGAATAAGAACTTGCAGCCAGTAATGAAGACCATCCACTCTCAGCAAAATACCAAGTGCCTGGACAGGATGGAGACGCTGAACTGGGTGGTTTTGCAAATTCTTGTAGTAAAATTACAGTCACTTGAAACAAAATCTGATATGAAGACACAGAAAAAGCAGACATCTATATAAAACTGTATGTAAATACTTTCCGCTGTACAGTGCTTCAAAACAACAGTGATATCCCAGTCACCTTTCTCTGCCTCACACACACTGCCAACCCAACAGGGTGCTGCACATTTTCAGTCTACTGATGAAAACAATGTAGTCCAGTTTATAACTCATAAAAATATTTCTACTCTAGCTTGCACATTAATATTTTGCTACAGGAGGGTGACATAAGTAAGGGATCTTTTTTCCACTAGTGAAAGTCAATGGGGAAAGAGAAACAGGACAGACACCCTCAGCAAGAAAGAGCCCTGCAACACTAAACAGAAAATAACCTGTGGTTTGTTTCTCTTACTGTTTCCAGTTGAAAGATGGACTAGATGACAACTCAAGACTACTAAGTTTTCCATACCTGCTGACAGAGTTTTCTGGATCACAGGGTTGCCTCATGATGCTACATTTTGCTACTCGTGTACTTCTTGTATTGGCACAGATGGAGGAAGGAGTGAAAAAGAAACCTCAAAGGTGATTTTTTTTTTTATGTCCTAAGACTACTCTACATAATGGATCACCCTAAAACTATGGGGCTCATGTTAGGGCAACTTTTCACCATAAACATCCCACTGCTCCAGAACAGCTCAGAGTCTGCTCCAACAGCCCCATTTTCTTTCCATCTAATTTAAAACTAATTCACCTGTGGAAGTGCAAAAGCATATTTAAATATGTGCCTATGTGCCACAGTGAATTAAAATGTCTCTGCAGGCAAAACACGGTAAATTGTACTGAGAGTGCTGGCAAAGTAAGGGACTTCTTTAATAGGCAAGAACAGTAAAAATTTCAATGTGAGTTAAAGATTTTACATGGAATACTGATCGAACAAACATTCGTGCACATCACTTAGCAACATGTATAGTAAATTATCAATGGCATTTTCCTTCTCTCAGAATAACTTGCCTCTTGATAGTTAATAATTCTAGCAAGTTTTCAGTATTTTTGAGAATCAAAGCAGCACTGCACTTCATACTGGGTTACCAGAAGCATGGAAAACTTTGTGAATTAAACATGCAAGGGCAGCATTATGTAGCAGAGGCATTAACGCAAAAAAAGCATAAACACATTAGTACATTCTGCTGGATAACTGCAAACAGATCGATTGCTCTACAAAACTGCCATAAAAACACAATCTCAAAAGCATTTTGAAACATTTTCCAAACACAAAAACTCCATCAGCCAAGTGCTGCTCTTCCTCCAGCAGGTGTCACTGCTCAAAACAGCAATAACAGTGGCCGAGTGCTTCAGGGTTAAGGAGAGACAACCACAAAAACATAACCTATGCACACATTATTAAAAAGTACAAGAAAAACAGAGCATAGGAAGGGGTGAAATGGATTCTTTTTGTACCTTTCAACCCTGAGCGGATGATAGTAGGAGACAAGTCATCGTAATTGTTCATTAAACTGATGTCTCCCGACGTGAAGCTGACAGTAAGCAGTGGCTTGGTGTTCTGCACCGGGACTGGATACGCAGCTGGTCCATCTGTAAAACAAGGCTCTGGAGTGAGCAAAAGGTAAACAACCAGAAGTAACCACACCTAGGCCGAAACACACAGTACTTCAGCCTACCATCATCAGGAGTGGTTCCTAATCTCAAACTCGACCTGTTTATTTCTGCAACATCTATGGGCAAAAGCAAAGCAGGTTTAGCTACTTAAGCTCGTTTGTTTCTGTGACACCCCAGTGTTTTTACTTTGTGAATTTTTACTGCAGCATATCCAAAGTGATTTATTGCATATACTATTATGTTATATAGTGGTGGTTTTCAATCTTTCTCCACTGTCAACTCCCTGAAGTGCCAAAAAATTGAAAACCAGTGCCCCGGAAGGCTTCCTTGGAACCCAAGTTGAAAACCAGTACGATGAACAATATAATCACATTAAAAATTATTTGTTCAATGTACTTTCTTCTTGGGCAAGTGCTGGGGACTCCTCCTTAAGTCACATAGAGACATCATAAGAACTTCTAAGAGAACAATCTGACCTTTTACAAATTACTGCATTCTAAATGTTAAGAACTAGGCAGCAGCATGAAGTTACCTTCCATTCTATGTAACACGATCCAAGGCACCCAAAGGTCTGAGTGAGCCCAAATGGAACACATGGCTTAAAAACCATTTCTGCAAAGTCTGTGCTCCTCTGGGCTTGTTTTTCAGCATTCACTGAAACTCCTTTGTTTAAATACTTCATGACCAATATCACCATCTGTAGCATTTGCTGTTTAACAGTTTCTGTTTACAGTTTCTGAGAGGAGATGTCACTGGTCCCTGATTAAGTGCCTCTCAAGGCCCAGCCAACATCTTTTCAGTCAACAAAAATGGCAGAGCCAGTTAAGAGTAGTATTGCTTTCTGAACTTATAAAAAACCTGATCAGAAAGCATTTTGGGAAAAGATGTCTAGTTATTACCAGCTCTGTGTATATATAATTTAGAAAGAAAAACCCAACAAACTTCTAGTCCTTCCTACACATCTGTGTGAGTCAAAGGCTCATCACCTTTGAGAGATTTATGCTGCATCTGCTCTCAAGAAAACACATCATGTTTGGGTAATCATTAAAATAGGCTTGTAGGCTTGTAATGAGTCTACCCACCCCCTGACTGACTCAGAAAAAACTAACACATTCGGATCATTTAAGTTCTCATCTGTGTATTCTGCAGCTTCACCATCCTCCAACTGGAACCTCAGTATTTAAAAACAAAAACAGCAAAAAAACAATTCAATGATGTTGTCTGTCTTATTTTAGAAGCTTGCTAGGTTGAAGTTTGTTTCTTTTCTTCTATGATAAGAAATCTCACCCAGTACCAAAAGTGAGGAATGAAAGCCAAAATGAAACTTGGTTTTAAAATATGCTAACATTTTACCAGATGATCAGACTATCTTCTTTCATTATTTGTTAAATACGTAAGCTTGTTATACAAGCTTACGTATACACCTAATGATACTGGAAAAGGTAGCTTTTTAACTGAATCCAAATTAGAGTTAAAACTGCAAAAGTCCTCAATTCAGAGATTCAGATCTGAGATGCAAATTCAGAATTATTTCTAGTTATTATGTATTTAAAATATTTATTGTACGATCACCGTTATATTAACTTAATTCTTTATTTTGTTCAGCCATTATACACTAGAACACAGAAATGACTTACCTAGAGCTTATAAACTAATCAACCACATCAACAGGAAGTATTAGTGTTACTTAAATGAGAGGGATGGGACTGATTGTGCATGGACACTTAGGCCTCATACGTCTTTGCTATTGATGATTCTGAGAGTTTAAAACCAAAGCATTTCACCAAATGAGTTGTATTGAGACTTAAGGAGAGGGAAGGGTTTTCTTCCTGACCCTCAAACTGGCAATCTGCTCTGAAGCATGTGAATTAGTAACTCCAGACAACTTTAGTCACTCTGTTTCTACCCCACATAATTGCAGGTAATACCTTCATTTTTGAGCCTTCGATGGTATTTATTGAACTCTAATTAGGACTATTAGGGATGGGACTGAAATGATAAGCATTACAGAAATCCTACAAAACAGGTAAAATTACATATATAGTACTTTACACTATGTCTAGTACTGGTGTCATTTCACATGGGTCTATATAATAGCACATTGACTTCTGTGGCTGCACTCTGACTACCTGTATACATATGAACCATTGCAATACCTCATACATGCTTATCAGTGAAACCTGGCATGTCCCTACATAGTATTTTTCACTCACCCTCACTGAAAACTTTGAGCTTTGTGCTGTTATCTCATTTGTGCAGAGGCAGAGCAGCACAGATGAGGTATGACCTGCAGCAAGGCTGGTGGCAGAGCTGGGAAAAAAAACCACTCTCCCATACCAGCTCTCTGGTCTACCAGAACTTGAAACTGTGGCCATCCTGCTGTTTTTGAACAGCATGACAACTCCCTGTACTTGGGATGTCTTCATGAGCACTTGCAAAGCTGAAACAGAAGGACATGCACATAACACTACCTTGTGGTGGGGAGTAGTCGTCAGAGTCCGTGTCGCTCTCGCTGCTGTCCTCCACCAGGAAGCTGGGGTAGTTCCAGGACATGTTGAGGATGCCATCTGACTCATGAAGGAGCACATGTGCCAGCATTCGGCCATGACAGTCCATGACGATAACCTGTCCATCAGCAGTGCCAAACAGTACCTGGAAATAATAGAACAGGCCTTACTCTCACCACATGTCAGCCACTGGACCCTCCTTCATGTGCATCCTGTAGTTAACTAGCTATGCTGGAAACTGATTGAAAGCAAAGTGGTCAAGGTTGTGAAATGGTGCCAGAATAGGACATTGCAACCAAAGATCTATGTAAAGAATGAAGTTAAAGCAGCAGAGTCCACAGCTAAGCTCATAAAAATCTGTGAGCAAGTAATGTCTTTTGGTGGGTGCATTTTGTTCACTTTAATATGAGACATTACACTTTATTTGACCTTGGCCATTACTACAACTAAAGTGAGCTAGCAGAAGGGCTACCACAGATTCTGCAGTATTCTTGGATTATACAGAAACTTCTAAAGTTGGTGGCAGAAACCGAGGTATGCATCAGTCATAACAGTATCAAAAGAAAAGACACTGCTGACAAAAGTGAGGTCTTCGCAGAGATTTCAAACAGCTTGTAAGAAATAGAAAGCTGAATAGAGAAAGACAGGTTATTCAGCTGACAAGATGAGAGCAGGTGGTAAAACAGAGGCAAAAGCAGTATGATCAGTCCAAGAGGAAGGCAATGTGCTACACATTCAGGAGGAGATGAAGAAGAGCTTCCACCCACCACTTCAAATACAAAATGGATAACCTGAGTTTTTTTCTCGCCCCTAAACAACTCCATAGACATTGTGCACAGATTGAAGTAAGACTGATTGGAACATGCAATTTCTTTTTCTATAAGCATTTTCCATTTCAAGCCTTTAGGCAAGTTAAGATCCTACATATTTGATGAATTTTAGAAAAACATCAGGAAATAAGGATGAATAAATCTTAAAACTATAAATGCATTAGCCAAGGCTGTTGCTGCTATCACGTAATTCCATAAGAGGCACATACATTTTAAAGCAAGTTTAAAGGCACTCATCAATTTGAAATCTGGCCAGCATTAAAAATGAAGCTAAAAGGAACACCAATCTTACACTTGCTCTTCAATCTGCCACCAATTTCCAATACTTGTAAATTTAAGTCACTAACAATTATATGCTCAGATCAAAAATTCACCTAGCCCTGTATCTTACCTTTAAGAGTGGTCAAGTGTTTGGGGAAGAGTCAAAGAATGGGATGCACTGAGCAGGCATCTCTCCTACACACTCATATAGCTTCCAGCAAAAAATATTCCCTCTTCTTTGATAATTTCTCATTTCACTTGGTAACCTCTAGCTCTTAATACTAAAAGAAATACAGAATAATTGTTCCCTACTTACATTCTCAACATCAGTCACAATTTTATAGACCTCTATTACCTAATCCCCTAGTCATCTCTTTTTCAAGCTGAAGAATCATAGCCTACTCAGGATCTCCCGGCACAGTTGTTGTTCAAAGACTGCAATCACCCTTGCTGGCCTCTGCTGTCAGAGGTCTTCTTTTCCATCTTCCTTCTGAGATGTAGTGTCAGACTTGCAGCATTAAAAGCGTATTTTGTATCAGACTTATACAACAGCACTCTCCTAGGAAGAAATTGTCATGGGTGCACTTTTGGATGTTTCAGAAAGCAAGCGTGGCTTCTTAAGTCTTAGTCAATAAAGAAAAGGCACTAAAATTTCTTCAATGAGCAATATAATGATCAATGAAGGTTGTAAACTAGAATGGCTATTTAACAAAAGAACTCCGGTGAAGTCATTAAAATCTTAAGAAAAACAATGGAGCTGTTTCACATTATCAAAAGTATTGAAAAAAATCAGTACCTGGTTGCCTTAACTATAATCATTACATGTTATGAATATTTTTGTGTTAAGTAGTTGCTGGGTTAAAACAGCAGCTAAAGTTTGCTACAAGCCTCAGAATACTGTTCTTAGATATAGAAGCAAGAACTCCAGGTTCGTTTATCTCATGCCACCTTCCCTCATTATCCTTTATCCTATTCTTCCACTGGTATCATCCCATCTCCTTTCCTATCGTTCATTATTTCAACTGTTTTTACGTGCATAATCAGTGCACAGCCACTTTCACTATTTACTTTCAAAACACAGCCACTCTCCCTCAGATTTCTACAAAGGCAAAATCCTACTAGCTTCTTACACCACTTTCAATCTACTCTGTAGGTTAGTTTGTTACCAATTTCCTAGAAGTTTTATAACTGCAAATACCTAGATAGAGGAGGTGACACTCTCTATTGTTTCTGACAATAGTAGTAGAAGATTCTGCCACCTAAAATCCTGTAGAAACATTTTATAATTGGGTAGGAATGCTTGAACTCATCACCCAGACTTCAGTCTCATCTCAATCTAAAGCTAATTCTTTTGAGTAGCATTGCCCTCAAATCATTCAAAATTATGAGGTCCTCAATAATTTCCAATTCAGATCAGAACAGCTGCATGTCAGCACCTTAATTCTTGAACTGGAACCTCAGAGCTCTTTAGTAACCTAGAAATGTCAGAGGGCACTCTTCATCTCTTTAGCCAGGTTGTAGGTTGCAAGGAGCAGCTTTAAGTTTTGGGGTTATTGTAGCAATACAACCTTTAAGATGAAAGCATTTATCAGGCTGATAGCCCTGCTGGCTGAACTCCTGCTGAAGCTGTAAAAACGTCTAATGGTGTTATCATCCATAACATTACTGAAGTTATAAATGCCACACTTAAGCTACTTATGTCAGATGAATAAAACTCTCTTGACCTTCAGACAAAAGGTTGAGCCACAGGGTATGCCTGAAGGATCTAACAGAGAAATTTAAAAAGTTGCATTTTATCTGCCAAAATTAATATTTTTTTGGTTATTTGCAGATCTAAGAGGTCAGAGGGAATGTTGGAAAAAGGTAATTAACAAGTTACAGTGCTTTGTTACGAAAACTAAGTGATAATAATAGTAATTTAAAAAACCAAACCCAAGTACTTATTTTGAAGTGGTTCTTTGGCCCCTTGTTCTGTTCTTCTCTTGACTCATTTCCCTTTCCTTCATAGTGTTCATTATTTCCACTGATTTTTCATGCATTAGCACTTGTAGAATTTGTAGAATATGCACAATCTGATAACAAAATATCTAAAATCACCCAATACATTTAAATTGTAAGTCAGCACTACAACAAATATATACAGTATGTCTTTACAAAACATATCAAACATAACGAAGCCTGCACTACAGTGAAGCTGTAGCTGATTAAAGGTCACACAAATGCAGCGCTCCTGTCACGCCTAGATGTTGCATGCTTTGAAGGGAAAACTGTGGTAAACAGCATTGAGACAATTTTCTAAGTCTACCAGGAGCTGAAAGTTGGATTCAGTTCTGAAACACAAATGTCCTGGCTCTCCATGAAAGCCAAGCTTGGGGTGATTCCTATTTATTATAACAAACCTGAATACCTGAAAAACACCCTCCTCTGAAACCTGCTGACCTCTCAAGTCTCTGTGATAAACTGGGATCAGTTTCATAATCTAGGTCTGGTAAATAAAAAGGTTTTTCATCTTAAGATTTTTAAACTATTGTCCATGAAACTTACCATTCAAGACTGCAATCCCCTTAAATGCCCAAGATATCAAAAACTCTTCAATTAACAGTCTGAAACACACCAATTTCTGAAAGACTTATGGTAAGCAAGAGATGGAGTATTCTGCTCTGAAGTATTCATCTCATGAGGAGATGACTATCAGAATAGCCAAGAAGTTACAAAATTAATTTCAAGAGGAACAGCTTGAATCTGTTTGGTGACTTTGCTACATATGGATCTGTTGTGCTGAACTGTCACTGTTCCTGTAAGATCTGTCGTGATGCTGTAATTCATCTGGACCAGATAGAGTACTAGCAGAAAATGGTTTGGCAGCACAGAGATCAACAAAGCTACAATGGACTAGCCAAAGACCTAGTGCATTGAAGGTTCAGCTCAGGAGGCCCACCACTTCGTAAGAGAAGTATAATTTCCTAACAGTGATGTTCTTTTTGCATTTTGTTGCTATTTAATTTGGTTTAATGTAAGTAAACTGAACTCATCAACAGTAAGAATATTCAAGCTTCATATTAATTTGAATATACCAGCATTAGGAAAGGGGGAGATCCTACCATCTCAACACATCTGATTATATGCAGTACCTGAGAAAATTAAGCTGTTATGATTCATAGACTTAAGCCAGTGAAACTGTCCTGACTTAAATCTGCAGGGAACCTAGCCATGGTCCATTCCTGCATCTTTCCCTGTCCTCATCGTCAAAGAAGCTTTCCAGAACTGCAGTCACTTTGACTTTTATAGTAAGCATGGGTAATCCAATCCCAGCAACAACGTATTACATGACTTGATGTATATATGCAGGGTAAAAGACAAAATTGCTTCCAGTCACAGGTTTTGGTTGTTCAAACCGAACAGTCAATACTGTTACAGAAAGATATTGATAAAACAAGATGCCTCTCTTCATGACATTTAGTACTAACACTAAAGGTTTCTAATGTTGCTGGTTAAACAAAACTCCCAGGAAATCTGATCAATACATTTTTAGAACTTGGGCCGTCGTTCTGCATCAGGGAAACAAGTGAGCCTTTGACTGAAGCTGAAGTTGAAATACTAGAAGCTGGATTTGATGTTGTTACTGGAAGAAATATAAAGCCACTGGAGGCTACTTTAGGGTAGCACTTCTAAAGTGAAGGGTTCCAGTACTGTGATGCTAGAAAGTTGTAAAAGAAACATGTACCTGCTTTACTTTTGTTGACCCAGGATTTTTAAAAGATTGTCTCTTTTTTAAATCTGACAACTCACAATAGCAAAACAACTTGCAGACTTCACTAATCAAAACAGAATCTAGTAAACTCCATCCTAGTATAATTTCATTGCTTAAAACCCCAAATTTCCACAACAGACAGAACTGGCCTTGTAGGACTATGCACAGTACATGAACAGATTGCCTTTAAATTCCTGGATACAATGAAATGTTCTGAAAATTAATGTAATCTGTCATAAAATTTCAAGTGTTCTAATCTTCCCTAAGCTATGGCTAAGTTGTCAATAACTCCACTGGGCCATTTCTCAAGTTATGGATCTTCCCTCTCCCATACAACAGGTGGTAGCTGGAAGGACAAAGTGATCACACAAAGTTTTTCCAGAAAGCAACTGATCAAAAGCAAAGACTTATATACATCCTAGAGAAGATGTTTACTGGAACAGTCCAGTAAACTGAGCTTTACTGGACGTGAAATAATCATTCTACATCCCTACAGTAATACAAATAACTGTATTTAACCTGTAAATGTTGCTATCCCACAACAGTAAACATTTTAAACAGCAGTATTTTAAAGAAACAATTTAAAACAGGGTGTTACATAAAGGCAAACCCACTGTCTCCATTTTTAAAGTGGAAATTGACTCCTCCTTTACAGATTGATTCCTGGCCAGTTCTTCTCCCTGCCCTGCTAATCCATCCAAACATAGTAAGTACAATATGTATTGTTATAATTTTCCGGGGTTTCTATACCTGCCAAATCCTTCATGCAGAGGATGAAGGAGACTATGAGACTATGCCAAAGCACAGTATTTCTGTCAGGAAATCCTAAGTGGGGGGCTACTTGCATTGGGATGTGTTGACTTTTCATAACTAAATACAGAATTTCTGCTATTTTTTTTCCTTGACATTATTTTTACTGACACATGCAAAGACGTCTGTGAGACTAGTGAATCATGGTCTCCCTCTGGAAGAGACATCCTAGTTAGGTCTTTACAGACAAGTTTACAAGTGTTTCGTTATTCCATGTTCAGTTTTTGCTTTAACCAGTTGCGAGGCGAAGACATAAACCTTATTTATACATCTCTTGAATGTTCCTAAACCCTTTCCTAAATGTATTGCAGAAAAATAGAGTTGCCTTTCAAGACTTAGGACACAGGCAAATTATTTCTGTTAGCAGCTATATTGTTCATATTCAAGATCTTCCATAGTATTTGGATGTACCAGTCAGACAGAGGGACTTGCTGCATTTCAAACTACCCTGTTCTAGGATCCTCTTTTAGTTTCCTCAGCCTCAGTTAGGAATCTCTTTAACAGTGAAGTAGTAGCTCAGGGCAGAAACCTCATCAGCATCTTGTGACCAAGTAAACCACAAATGATCTCACAAAAACTCTAGATTTTTGGGTTTTAACATTCTCCAGGGCTAAAAGTTTGAAGAGTTCCTCTTGCACCTACCCAATTTTTGTCTTACTCTGCCTTTTGTTTGTGTGTCTGGTTGGCACACACATCTGCTGAAACCTTGGTGCCATCATACCAGGGAGTATGAATGCTGCCATTAACAACTTACTCTGCACAGCTCTGCATTTGCAGCTGCCTTGTTCAGTGTTCTGCTTCACTGACACTCCCTTTTTCAAAATTTAGACCTGTTTTAATGAGTTTTTTTCCAGCAGCCTCCTCCCCTACTTCCCCCCATAGGAAAAGTAGGCACTGTACCTCAGAAATTACATTCTGCAAAAATGCTAATAAGGCCAACTGCATTTGCGCTGTCAGAAGATGCTGAGCAGTTCAAGGAAGATGAATTAGTTCTGTTTGCCCTGATTTAGTCATCTGGACAAACATTAGTATTTATGATAGGAACAGCCTTAACAGTTGTCACCATAATGGCATCATACTAATAGAAATAAATCTATTTTGCTGATTCAAAATTAACTGAACTATAAAGTGATTAATATACAAAATGATGGATCAGCCTTCTATTTATGCAGGTATGCTTAGTAACATAGCAAATACTTGGAAAATTATTGCCTTTAATTATTTTCATTCATTAGCCTAACAAAAGAATGATGGTCTTGGAAAGGCTTAGTTACCGCATTTTCCAGTTATAGTATTAGCATTTTGCATTACTTGGGCTCTTCTTGTTTACTGTTTCTCCATCACAAAGCATGAGACAGTGCAGCAGTCGCTTCTTAGAATACATAACAAAGTGAAAGTTTGTTTTTCCTCGGTGTGATATTTCTGGCTTTCCTTTTTTTACCTCAAAATGCAGAGAGAAAGAAAGAGCAGCAGAGTGAGGGAGAGAGCTGGTCTCCTGCTGCATACTTTTTATTTCCATTAAAAATTCAGTCGCTGTAAAGCGGTTTCTTGAACTGACACAAAAAGAGACATCACCACAATTCACACACAAGCTCAGAGGGAAAGCACTAGGTTTACTTTGACTGCCTTTATGTAAAAAAAAAAAAAAAAAAGAGAAGAGTTTTTGTTTCCTTTGGACATGGGGAATTACCAGCCCCACACATGGATGGTACACCCAGGATCATTCAGCTAACTGCATATATACACATATACATAGCAGTGAAATTCTCATTTGAGGCCATTAATGCCTTCAAAAGCAGCACTGGTTATTTAGTCACCTACTTTCAGACTTGTTCTTTCTCTCCTTTACATAGAGTCCATAGGGTCTAGATAACTATTACAAAGCCCTATTACAAAATGAGAAGACAAAGTAAATCCACTGAGATCTGGGTGACAAATCTATTTTAAAAATACGAAATACTAAAACCTAGGAATTCAAACTGCACTGGATTTATTTCTCTCTAAAATAGTATATCATAGCTGAATGACTGAAAATGAGCTACAGTCTTGAATGCCACTTCAGGAGTCAAAAATGTAAGTATTCTTAAAACCAGGATCTCAAGTTATACAGCTACTCTGGATGCGTGGGGATACAAGCAATTGCCCAGGCAGAGACAATGTTATTTGTAAGAATTCTGGCAAATCACAGAAAGACTGATTATTACATGCCTCTGTAATTGTATCTGGACCAATTCTGACCTGTGTATTCCAGGAACACACATTTCTATATTCTTTACTGACTCTTGAGATATTTTTCAAGGAAGCATCCTATTGCAATTACATTCTAAATTGAAAAGAGTTGTCCTTTACGGTGTTTACTGTATTAACAATGTGCCCTAGTTTACTTAAGATGTGGAAAAGAGTTGTACTTTTTTCAAAGCTCTATCAGGTTTCAAATCACATTTGAAGTAGCATGCAAAATGAACAAAAAACCAACAGCTGAACACCTTCTACGGAACATCTTCTGTGGCAATTTACTCAGACAGGACTCTGAGCCTGGACCACTGAGCTCCCACAGCAGAAGTACTCTGGAATGCTCTTTAAGCAGGACTGTTTTCTAACTAAACTCTGGAAAGAAAGTGCACACATGTCTATGAAAACACACATTCTTCATATATATCCAATTATATACAGCAACAAAAACCACATTTGGTGGGAAAATGCAATTAGTTTTACCAACAACTACTCAATCAGGCAAGGAAGTCAACTGATAATCTTGGCAGTCTCCTGCATTATTTCCAAGCCAGGTTTTAGTTATTTCCTGAAAGACATGTTGACTGCTGAAGCCAAAATCTCCTTCAGAGCTTTAGAAGTCTGAGAGTTTCTGCTGGGGTTTTGTGGTTTTTTTGTCCTAATTGAAAATGGTATTACTTAGAAAAAAGGATGGCACTCTTGACCAGTGAAAATGCAACACAAAGCAGTTTAGAAGCAATGTCCTTCCTGTTTTGAATTTCATAATATAAAATCAAGAAGCCCCTGGGTTAAGATTTATGCTAATGGAAGTTATTCCCTTAACTTCTGCACTCTCCTTCTAGATATTAGGTGCTGGTAGAGAGCGGTAACTCAGCACAGTCAGGAAACACAAAGAATGGCTGAGGTCAAGTGTAACTGAGTCAACACGGAATCAGGCTGAGTAATAAACTGTTACCGAATGAGGCACTGAAGAAGAATGACTATTCTTCTAAACCCAAGGAAAGCAGGGAAGGATTAATCTCTTTTCAGCTGATGCAGTCACCAACAATCCCTCAGCGTCTGAACACTGACAAGAAATTGGCTCCTGGACAAAGTAGAGAGCTTAAGTTGAATCCACATAGGATGAAACATTGATGGGAAAGGTTTTGGAGAATAAAGAGATACTGCTCCCACTTCTCACTGGCATACTAACATGGTATCACTTTCCAAAAATATCCCCTTTCATCTCCCATTTACTATGAAACTTGGCCTTTCTCTCTCAGACAAGACCTAGTGCAGAAATCTGCAGATATCTTCCTCCACATTCAATCACTCTAATCCTCCTTTCCTGCACTAAGATTTCAGACTATTCACTGACTTGAAGACATCTGACCCAAGTTCAAGACCTCATTTGGCTCCTGGTCTTCTTAGTATCCTCTAAAAAATTGATGGACTAAGTACCAGCGATGCTAAAGTTCAAATCAACCATGCTGCCAGCTGCATTTCTCTTGAACCGAAAAAAGCACAAAGCTCTGGATGAACCAAAGGGATCCTGGGGCCAAAGCATTCTCCGCCAAGTGGCTTTGGCAATGGAATAATGGACTGTTTCTGAAAAATGCTGTAATACCTTGATAGTTTGGAGAGTTTTTCCTCTGTAAGAATTGCACTTTCAGTCACATGCCCTCTTCTGACCAGTTCAAAATCTGAACACAGCAATTTTCCTACCTTATATATGACTTCTCCTCAGAAAGAGAGCACCTTCCCACAGAAGGTTCAATTTTTTCCCTGCAGTGCCTAAAAGCAGCATAGGTATATGCTGCTCCCTTGCAGAGGTCTGCTGCAAAACCTCATTCTTACTATTTGCCCCACAGGTGAAGCATAGCACAGAGTTTTTGAAAAAGACAAGTTCAAGTAAGCACTCCCTGTCCCAGAGAACTAAAGACTTCAGGCTATATAAGCAAAATATTTCTGTACAAGTGCCAGCAAGGTGAGA
This sequence comes from Oxyruncus cristatus, assembly GCA_013399855.1. Lineage (NCBI taxonomy): Eukaryota > Metazoa > Chordata > Aves > Passeriformes > Cotingidae > Oxyruncus > Oxyruncus cristatus. The sequence continues at coordinate 1,334,931 of VXAY01007011.1, read as the reverse complement.
GGAGAGGCGAACAACTTCTTTCTTCCTGACACTTCCCACACATCGACTGGTTGTGTTTCTATTTGCGTTCATCTTTATTTTGCTGACTCAAACACTGATGCTTCAAAAATGTAAAACAGCACTGGGTAGAAAAATGCTAAGTGGACACATTAACTGAATAGCATAACAAGTCTTTAGCTCTCCCTCCATCTCTGGTTTGTCACTGCCATCGACATCCTTGTGGAGATGTGGTAGAATGTGCAGAGCTTAACAAACTCCAGATTCCAGTCAACTAAAACAGCAATATTATGACCTGTGTGTCATAGGGAAAGATTTCCAAGGTACACTCTTGAGGCCTAGTGCACTGTGCATCCAAAGGGACTCGGAAATCCATTCAGCCAATTTTTTGCAGTAACAAACATCAAATACCCTGTCTACAGTGATGAGCAAAACATTAAAACAGTTGTATTACTCCTCTCAGGCAGAGTCATTAGGGGGAAAATTTCCTTGCAAGACTCATCTGAAACAGTGTTGACATGAAACACTGCAGGAGCTACTGAGAAAACATGAGCCATGATGCCATCAGCCCATAAACATCCCCCATGTTACAGCCCTCACGACTAGAACAAACAGCACCATCTTGTTAGCTCTCTCAGTGCCCTGCCTCCACAGGCTGGATGAAGAGCATCAAGGGAAAGATTAGGCAAGGCACAGATGAAGCGAGTGGGAAGAAAAAAGCACATTGAAGCATCACCTTATTGCTCTGTTCCTTCAATTACCCACTCAATAACTGTGCAGCACAGACTAGGGTTTCTGGCAGGAAAAATCTTGTCTGGAATAAACTTGCAGAGAGATGCCGTAGCTCCTGAAACTGTAGATGAGCCCTGGAAGCTCCAAAGAGAACATCCTTGTTGTCTACCCTCACCAAAACTCAGGGCAAACCCTATAAAGTCCTCATGTGAAATCTGCAGTGTAGCTGCTCATTTGCTAGTGAGAAAAGGAGAGCGCAACTTAAAGAAAGTACAGTGCACCAAGCTATCTAACTCTTCTCCTTCCTTCTTTTTGGACACACTATTCTCAGCAGAATGATGCATGAAAACCTACTCTGAGACAAAAATGCAAAGGAAAGACAATGCTAATACAACTATGCACTGATAGCAAAAAAAAGTGGGGGAAAAAAAGAGAAATCTGTAATTTAGGAAATAGCTGCATAATGCAGTTTGAAAACAACATAATAAAAAGAGATGGGAGAAAGAAAGGCAAAATAGCACTTAAAATTCACATTACTTTTTCACACAGAATCTGTCACTATTATGTACCACCATAAAAATCAAGTCCCCAAGCAAAGAGCAAAAACAAAGTGTTACTGAATTCCAGCATGTATAAATGTATAAAACAAGAATACGAAGTCTCCCCTAAAACATTTAAACATTTTAAGTATATATAAAACCCCCACATATTTTGTCTATAAAAGGCTGCAATAGGGTAGTAAACATTCATAGGCACCTTAGCACAAGCAAGCAGAAATCATTAATTTTAATAGCAAGTTTGCCACAAAGGTTTGAAATGTTTCTATAAACAGTCCAAAATATTAAAGACAGTTAAGCTGTGGTAGGTTTTGTTTACCTGTTTGTTTTATTTAACAAATAGATTTATCTTGAAAGACAACTGAACTCTCCTTCCCCTGCGTTTTCCTCTTCGTGTATTTTAATGCTGCTGCTCAATTATCCAGCATGCAAAGTGAAAATCCTTATACGATTTAACCATTGTCTGCAGTCCTTGTGGCTTGAATAAACTGCCTACTTAATTAATGACACTTTTTCAATGCTATAAAAAGCCTCTAGCCATTTTTCCCAGTAATCTGAGTAATTCATCCATCAATGAAAATAAGGTTTTCAGTTCTTCATCTGAGTGGCCCTAGTCATTGCACACACATACGTGGGGTCATCTGATAGTCTCTACATCCAGAACTGACGGGAGAAAAGATACATCTTTGTGTGTTAAGACACAAAAATATAGTTATTCCTCAGTATTTTAAAGGTTCAGTTACGTGAACCAGTAAAAATCCTTAATAGGGACAAGAAGTATTCTAATAAAGATCAAAATAATTGCTTACACTTTCAAATTTTACAGGTTGTAACCTTTTTCATTTTGTCCTTCCTTCTCTTCATTCGCAATAATTAAGGTAAAGAGCTACCTTCCCCGTACTGCCCCAGCTGCCTGTTTGTAGCTCCCTTTCATCATTCTGTCAACTCATTAGAAGGCTGTCTTCAAGATTTTCTTCCCCACAGCTAGATATCTGAGAATAATTAAACTTGATCAGTGTGACTACCACAATAGCAAGGACTGCCCAAATAAGACATGTGCTACAGCACCTAAATAAAATCAAAGCAGTAGGGTGAACGGAAGCATAAACTCCTTATTCCAGAGCTGCAGGCAAAAGTAGACGTAGGTGAGAAGGTGAGAGCAGGACCCAAACGGGTACAATATTTTCAAATACTTACAAAGCCCTTAGTTGTATGCTGTGTTCTAGAAGCTAGGTAAGGGTGCTACCCCTACGCCCAGCTTAGTAGCTGTTCAGAACAACATTTCCCTGAAAAGGGGGTAGCAAATTTAAGTTCACAGATGAAAATGGGGGATCCAAAAGCAGACTACTAAAGTGGACTTTGGTAAATTCCTTCCAGGGACTAAAGTCATACCAAAACCAGGAAGCCTGAGACAAGCTCATGAAACTTCAGCGCCACCGGTAACCGCTTGACAGCGTTTCTTGTTAACCAGCTCCTACCTCCTATGAGAACTGTGGCTGCCACATGGCAGCCGCCTGGCACAGCACAGCACTGATCCTATTTAGGGACACATAGGGCACCACTACCTGTACTAGCACACAGATCCCACTCAGCTACACTGCTGGACCCAGAAATAACACACATCCCCTTCTTCATGTGAAGCTCATTTCTGAGTCCTGGGCTCCACCCTGAAGCACTGCAGGCAAGGGGAAGGAGCTGAATCTTGCCCCTGCCTCCTGCTTGTCACTGAAAAAAGACGCTGAAGCGTCTGTTGTTGCCATGGGAATAGAGATGGCGAGCACTGGGAGCAGGAGTACCAGCACAGAAACTGCCTTCCTGCACAGCTACTGCAAGCTACAAGAGGTTTTTTTTAAAAAAAAAAACGTAAAGAGCTCCCACACCCTGCGTTTTGAGACAAAGCAGCTCATCTGCTACTGGTCTCATTGTTTGCTTCCAGTGCACTGTAAGACCCTTCAGTGCACAGGGTATCTGTTCCTAACGCAGTGCTGCTTTTCTGTTTCACCAAGAGCATAATTTTGTCTGATTAGACACAGAAGAGGCTGAATCCTGAGGCCTGTATTTACACATTCTTCGTACTAATGCATGTTGCATTGCAATGGGCGACGTACAACAGTGTACCCAGCAGGATGCAAATCAAATTAGCTAACTGCTTGTATACTTGTTTTCAAAGAAAATAGTAGGAAAAGCTGGCAAAGTTCACATATACCTGCAGTCTGACATGTCCTAGACGCAAAGAATACTGTCCAGTCCCCGAATTTCCACAAATAAAAGCTTACAGTTGGAAAAGGGGAGGGGGGAAAAATAGAAACAGGCACTTACAGCTGTTGGAAAAGTCTTAATAATTTATACTAGCAGAGATGCAAGGAACAAATACGGATTACTAGCATCTCTTGGGATAACCATGAATTAAAATACATTAATTTTCATCAACGCTTTCCTCTGCTGGATAGTGATTTCCTTCTGGTTCCCTTCTCACACACAGAAACAGCAACAGAAACAATGCCAGGGAAGTCCAAGCAGTTACACCACATTGCTATAAACAAAATGATAATCAGACCCCTCTACAGTTCTCACCCAGTTCTCTGACACTGTATCTTTCTCCATCATGAAGAGAGATAGTTTCTTTAATGGGTATAATCTGTGAGAAAGAGAGGGACAATGTGTCCCAAGGGCAGCAGAAGTTGATAGATTAAAAAATGTCACTAGGAGTTGAGCAAACACAAAGGGAGGGAGACGAAGCACTGGAAAGATGTTTCATATAACTTGAGGGCTTAGGATATATCCTCAATTACTTATTGACGTTGTTTCTATAATTATAAATAAACCCTTTGACCAGACAAAAGTCAAGTTTTTCTCACTTAGAAGTCATTCAATCTGCTTGGTATGTACACTCCCCCTTCACAAAAAAAGCATGGTACAACATCACAGAAGTGTCTCAACACAGGGTAGAGCATTTTCTTATATTTCAAATTTAGTTTTCGTTTCAAATATACTTTCCCTCCTTACATGATCCTAGGTGAGCCTTTTCACCAGAAAAATACTCCACATGACTCCTACGGTCTCTTGTAGACCTTAAAAACAGTGAAAAAAAGGTCTCACTCCTAAGTCATTCTATCCATTCAAGTTTAATCCAAGCATGGCACTCTGCTTGAGATACAGATGGCCCAGGCTCGTAAAGTCTTCCTTTCGCCGTATCCCCAAGAGGCCAACTGGGTTCTGCCTTGCCCAGATATGTGCTCTAGTTATAATGTACAGGAGGAAAAGCCTAAAGAAGCAGGACCACAGACACACAACGAAGTGAGAAAACTAACTTCTAGTCCTCTACAATAAGCATGCAGAATCACAATTAAATTGTATTGAATTAGTTGAAGAAGCCCATAGCTCAAAGTCCAGACTCAAGATCTGGGTGTGAACCACAGCAGAAATCTGCCAACGACCTTAATGAGAAGTTCATCTGAGACATAGGATGCTGAGAAAAAGCACTGCAGTCACCCATATGACTCACGGTAAGTTTGCCCCCAAAAGACAAGGAGAAATCCTGAAAAAAACAGAGCCACAAGAATGATACCACTCTCTTCCTAAAAGAAAATGCAGACCAGTTTCATCTAGTATTAATAAAATCAGCCAATAGCTTAATCAGGGCAGAGTATATACCAAATAAGTTAAAAGATACAATTATATGCTCAATTTCAGCAGGACTGTACTCCATCCTGGTCACCTCTATAGCTCTCATTCTCTCTCCGTGCTTTCAAAAGACTTGAGAAAGTGTTAACTATGGAGTTTCATCTACAGGTGACATTAGCCACTACCTCACAGGTGCTTTTCTTCAAGCCCGTGCCAACAGCAAGGACACAAACCCAGAGGCCACACACACTCTGTCAAACAAGACGATGGTTGGGAATACTGCAGTATCCAACCATTTCTTGCCTTGAACAGAAAAACGGTGGTAGGAAATTATCCTCCTCTTCCAGAGCTGCCACAGAGCTGTAGTGAGGAGTGACAGAGGTGACAGTCTACTGGTGCTGAATAGACAGATAGGAGAAAAGATGTAGGAGACAGGAGAAAACAGGAGGATGCATGCAGAAGGGAGTGAAGGAGAAAGATAAGAGAACTGAAGGGTGAGGTGAACAGACATACTATATTACGCAGTTTTTTATCAGGACAATAGAAAATCGATACTGAACAATACAATCCCCTTGGAAATTTAACGTTCAAAGATAATTCCGTTAAACTCATGGGACCATGGAATGTAATGTTTTCCAGGAATACATTCACTAGCAACTTTCATGGTGCCAGGGCGGTGACAAAAAGAGCAGTAGGAAAACATAAATTTAAATGCTGACATTTATCTTTCACTCACTGTACTGATGGTAGACTACATTAAGCCATAGGGAAGATGTTGAAGCTATTCTAGACCAGAATGATATTTTGTTCTCATTTGCACAGATACAAATCAGGAGAGAAATTTGGTAAAGAAATAAGCTGGTAAGTGTATTCATTTCCATACACACTTATTTGTGTGTAATATATGCAATGTCCTTCCCCCTAGTTTTCTATTTTTAGTTTGAACTGAGTACAGTCTCTTGCCTAGTACCTCTGTGATTCATATCTCCTTGTGCCTCCAGAGACAAATACATCCAAATATATTTTAGAAGATCGCTTCTTTCCACCAGCTCCAGAGAACAGTACAAAGATCCATCATCACTTAACATGAAAACCCCTGCAAACCACACAGTTAGGAGAACTGTGCAGAGCAACATCAAGCCTGTGGCTGGTTTGGGTCTCTATTTCAGTGAGTTTGTCAGCAGTAGAGTCTATAAGTCCAGCAAGTGATTTTCACATAACTGGAATTAGCCATTATGTTCAAAAGCATTTATCTGGATGCTAAACAAGTGTTTGTTTCTTGGAATAACCACTTATGGAGCATCCAGATTAGATAGCACAAACATATTGGCTAAATTGAATTAAAGGCAGTCAGCCACTCCAAATTAAACACTCAAATGAAGATATTTCCAAATACAGTAGCAATAACTGAGCATTACACAAATGGGGTAGCCTCACATTCAAAACACAGGACTGAGAGCTATTAGATCTTAATCTCCTACTTCTGCTGTTTGCCTCTTGATCTCAAGTAAATTATTCATTGTCAAGATTTACATTTCCCCAGTTTCAAAAAGAGGCCGTTAGACTCACTGACTTTAAAAAGCAGTGTGGTAATAATTAATTCATTATTCTTTGCAGAGCCCTATAAAATTATTAGATGCTGCTGAAGAAATGCATATTATTAATGCTATTATATTTCACTAGAAATTCCCAAAATAACTCTATCTTGGATGAATTTATAGTATTCTAAATTCAGTGGTACCTTGAGTCTTGAACCAGCGTCTTTTCATGGAGGTGTAAAATGAAGGAAGGAAAACAATGGAGCTGTGATTATAAGAGAGTTTCTCTTTGCACTGTTCTATGCCCATCACACACACAGCCATAATGACAGCAAGCATGTGTAAGGGAAGACCAATCCAGTAAGCTCAGTAGTGAATGGAAAGGGACCATTGTAAATTCTCCAGATGAAACCAGTGGCCTAGCTCAAGCCATGCTATAAATGGTGATGTGTCCAATGTCATATAACTCTTTAGAAGATAGCAAAGAAGATTTTTTTAAACTGGCTTTTTCAACGCTCAGCAAGATTTTAACTTAATGGTGGAAAAATGGCCTTTTAAATTATGTTGTTTGCATAATGTTGAGACATCTCTTCGACACTCAATTAATTGGATCCATTTGCTTATATGAAGGCAAAATATAACTATATCTGCAGCGGGAACTGCTTTTGCTGCAAGTGCAGACTGGACAGATCTACACAGAAATGACCAGTCAGATGTTTAATAGTTCAGGCTGTACCTCTGCTCAAATGCATTTTCAAGATAGCTGCACCAACAAATTAAAGGTGCAATTACAGATTCCTGTCTCAAACAACTGAGTAAGACTGTGTGTGAATCAGAGTGAAAAGTGATGATAGGTAACTTGGTACATTATCATATTTGCCTAATGAGAACAACAGGATGAATTAAATTTTCATTATTGGTGGGAGCAGCAGTTTAGAGGGAAACTGATCTTAACAAATGATCATTTTATTTAACAACTTTTTAAAAGATGTAGTCTATAACGTATCAATTCTACCCAATTGACACCTCTAAATGCCCCATTCATTACCTGTTGGTCATCTGGAGTCCATATTCCACAGGTGATCTGACTCTCCAAGTTTATTTCTGAAGACCAGTGTCTTTGTCCACTGACTGAACCGACCAGCACAAATCCATCTCTATAGGAGATTAGTGCCTGAGTCCCATCATGGCTCCATGTAAAGTCGCTTACCTTAACATATCAAAGACAAGAAAATAGATGTATGGGTCATTATGAATGTTTTGTTGTTTTAATAAAAAACAACACTGCACAGAACGAGGCAGGGCAATTATTAACCCAGTTGTAGCTCCAATGTCATGCCTATTAGAGAAAGTAACTTGTGCTTTTGTGACAGTTCTTGCATATTCTCTTCAACGAAGAAATGTTTCATTTTCTCCCGTGCTTTTTGAAAGGTACAGAGCACCAGTGATTGCCCTCTTCATTTTGCCTCTCAGGACGTGATCACTCTCGACTGCAGAGAAAACATGCATACCAACCTGTGCCCCACGGTCATTCACAAGCTCCACAGACCATCTGCCTTCGTATTGTATCCAAACAAATATTCCTCCATCTGCATCGCAGGTTGCTAATTTCTGGAATGGTTCGTTCCATCTCACCAGCACAACCTTAGAAGATTGCAAACAAAAACAGCATTACCAAAACTGCATGTTGTGCTAACAGCTATTTAACAAGAACCGGTTAAACAATACTGCCAAATAAACATCACATGGCATTTAAATCCTAAAGATGTACAAAATAGCAATTTTCAGCACAGCATTAGGCGCCTCTCAAGAACAGCTGGAATCATTTTGTCATGGTTGTCAGGAAATGCACAATCTCTCACCGTCAGACCTTTTTGGAAGGCACTGCACGCTTCCAATAAAATCATACTGTACACTGGAACGCAGCACTCCATTACAGAAGCAGCAAACAGGAGGCTCTGCACAGACCATCCAACACTCCTTCAAATTATTCCCCCCACTGTAATCTCAGAGACTGTCAGACTCTACGTCAAGTCATCGCCTCTTGGTGACTTCAAATGAAGTTGCATGCACTGGTATCAGAGCGAATTTAAATACTCCCGTCGAATACTCATATTCAGAAATAACCCCAAGAGTCGGATATTATTAAAAACCAGAAATTTCATAGGAAAGTTGCTTTGGTACTGGATGAAGAAGGAATACAAAGCAGCTTTAGGCTCTTCTCTCCGCATTAGAACTGTCTGGGTTTTTTCTAATCAAGTCTAAACCTACCAAATTGCTTTCTCATTTTTAATTAATATCAATTTAACAAATACAGTATCTCTTGAGACCTCAGTATAAAACAGAAAAAAGCATATCATCCCAGTGCCTGAAGCAAAATTAGCAGTAAAACCATCTACCTTCTGTTAGTGGTTTTTTCTTGAAAACTTTTTTCCCCAAAATTAGTTGTATTTCAAAAACACGTGAATATATATGGGACGCTTACATTCATACACAAATAAATTCCACCCCCCCCCAGCTATTTTACTGAGACACAGTGTATGCAAATAAAGTAAACATATATTAAATACTCAATCAGTAGTGTTATTTTAACTCCTTAATAAGTATCCAGCTCTAATGACACTTTTTCATAAAACTATATAGATAATTAATCACCTAAAAGAGACAGGCAAGATTTTCCTGAAATCTGCTGTTTACAGAGAGGGACTGATCTTCCTAAAGATTCCGGTTCTAAGATGAGCTCTAAGTAGAGAGACTCTTTAAGCTTCACAACAAAACTAGCAGCCGCTTTCAGAATTAGGATATAAATACACATATATACCTAAAACCTAAACTTGACAGCTGAAGGATGATCTTACACTTATTTAGTGAGTGCTACACTCATTCAGAGGGTCAGAACTTCAGAATGTGTCTATCAGTAGAGCTCACCAGCCCAAAGCATCAACCCATGAATGGTTAAATAACTCCAAGAAAAGCATTTCTTTGTTCATACGCAAAGATTATGGGAAGAAGCAAGTATGACAAACCACCTCCCTGTTGTTAAGCAGCTTAGAAGAATCCCATTTGAGATTTTGCAGAAAAACACTTGCTTCTGCTTGACTATAACCTTGCAGCTGCACTCCAAGTCACCAGGACCATTTTCAGTTGGGCAGATTATACCATGCCCCTAGACAGATTGTATCACACACAGCTTTTAAATATCTTCTTTTATTGGAAGGGCAATAAATAAAATATCGTATCATAGCAATGCAAGCAGATGTACGTTGTTGGAGGTTTTGCTCTGTCCCTTCCATCTAAATAAGAATAGCACAGATTTGTCAAAATTCTATTTTCTTTTTGGTATAAGTCCTATGCAAAGAGCCATAATTTCATCCACCCTGAGGCAAAATGCAACAGTGACATAACTGTACTTGCCAGCAATGCCTAACAGTATTATGAAAGAAGTGAAGAAAAACCCAAGGATAACACTGAAAAATTTTCTTTAAAGGCTGGGAGTTGCCAAGGCTAATGATGACTATTAATGAGTGGAAAGTACTTACCACTGCTAAAAAACAGATCTTTAAATGCTTAGGCACTGCTCACATTGGATATTTCACAGATCATACAGAAGGAATTGCATGACAAAATTTAGGAACAAAGAGAAAACTAAGTGTTCAAGTATTTTTAGCTAACACCATTGAAATTTTTAGCTAACACCTTAAAATTGCCAGACAAAACAGAGACGAGCATATAATTTTACGGATTAGACATATCAGTTGATTTAGTAATATGAATTATGGGCAAAGTGACAAGAGTTACTTTGTTGTGGTTTGTTTCTTTTCTATTTTAAATAGGAATTCTGTTAAAACTTGGAATTTTTTATTCAAATTCTGTACAACCTGTCTTTTGTTTAGACTTGATAAAACATTCAAGGGCACATTTGAATGTAAACAAGATTAGCTATAGCCTCCCTCTATTGCAATTAGATACAAATTAGTAACTTACAAAATAAACTTACTATTTTATAATCAGAAATGTGAGACAATGATTTTATATGGCTTCTGATAACAGTCTCATGAGGAAGCAAATTTGTAATTCGAATATTCAACTCCTTTAAACACAGAGCAAATGTTATCATTTTATGAGGTCATTTTAAAGATGCTGCCATAATTTATATTTAACATCTAACTACAGGTGCTGAGTCCCCAACTGCTTTGAGTATTTCCAGTTGCATTTTAGACACTTAGCATACTGAAGAAGAGATAAAGAAAGGAAGGATTGCCTTTTGGCTTTTATGTTGGCTAAAATGTAAAGCATATGAAAACATGTCTCATTGATAGCACACTTAAATAAAGCATAAGCTGGAATTACCCCTCTGCAAAGAGGAATTTTATTGCTAACCCATAAATGCAAAGATATCATTACTTTCACTAACAGCTTCAACTCACAGAGGACCCATTTTTACTTCTGCCTTTATGGTCTCTGCTTCCTACTTAACATCTTCACACAGGTACTGAAGGACTGAACTGTTCTATCTTGCATTCAAAGGAGTAAGAATGCTGGTGCACAAAAGTAAGTTATCTGTGGACAATTTGTTGGTCCACGCAGCCTTCTTATATTGTCTAATTATTTTTATTTTTGTTTGTTGCTCGGCTGTGGGGTTTTTTAAATTCTATAAGAATTGCAAATTGTGTTCATTCTACTGCTGGAAAAAATGTATCACAGATGTTAATCAGTTTCCAAATTGCTTTCTCATACAGGATATGAGCTCCCATGAATAAAGCTTCAAGGAACTGGCCTAATACATTAAGTACAACATGACGGCCAACATAATGTCCTGAAAAAGGATGCTTTCTGTGAACTTCAATGAGCTTTTGAGTCAGAGTCTTATGTTTTCTTTGAGCTCCTTTGTATACAAGAAATCGTGGTGAACAATTTGTTTCAGAAGTGCAGCATTCAGGATCTTCAATATCTCTGTTTTAATTGCCAACTTGATTTTCAGAAATTAAATTTAATTAATCCTAAAAGTGCTAGAAACTCTACCCAAGAACTAATGGCATACTTTAATGTTGCTAACAATATTACTATCTATTAAGATTTTAGACCAGAAATTTTGAGTAACTGCAATTTTTGGAGTAGTAAATATGTGATTTATAGTAAATGTGACCTCTTCCCAACCTGAAGTCAAGTTTGGTAATCTAAATTTATTACATGCAATTGAAACTTTTATTAATTTTTTCACATTTTCTAACACAATACAAACCCACCAAAATCCAAAGCATTCTGAAAGCTTTTGTTATTCTTAATTTCATTATAGTTTTTGAAGGAGATGATGGAAAATATGATACCAATCAATATTCCAAAGAGCAGAAGTCCTTAATCTAGAATACCATGTAACAGTCATTACTGAAATCTTACTTCTGTACATATAGTACATAATTGTTACAAAAGCAAGGGACAAACATCTACAAAAAAAATAAAACGGGTAAGTAACTAGGGCAATTAGTTCCTAGAGTTCCTTAGCAAATTTAGAGAGATTTTATTACAGATACACTGTAGTGAGTCACAGTGACTCATTTATTCAAATCTCTGATCCTCCATCCATTTTACTGGGGAGCAGGCACATGCTCTAAAGATAGAGGTCTTCTCCAGCGTTCATTTTCACACACACTATGGAGACGTGCTTGCAGATGGACTATAGCAGCAATAGAGTAGAGAATACTTGATGCCAATATTTGATTACAGCACAGTCTGCTACACCTGGAGGGCCACATTCCTTAACGTGGCACTAGCATTCCTGAAATGACAAGTAAAGTAGACACCTTTACAGGGTGCACAGGATGTGATGCATTATAACTCCACTGAGCATATGGAAGTGCTGGCCTTCCCCCCCAAAGAAATCATACCACATTTCTAGTACTTTTGAAAGTGCTGAAACAGTTCCACGTTCCAAGCAGCAACAGCAAGAGGCCTAACTGTTCCTAGGACAGAACAATAAAGGAGATTAGTCTATTGCCTACACGAGCAGAGTACAGAACTCAGTCCATCTGAAGGCATCTTTCAATCCTGTGCTTTTAGGAAAGTACTTAAGTTTTCAAAGAAACATACAAAGGTTGAAAGAAAGCAGTGGCAAAAGGAACTGAAAAATCCATCTAGAATCACCGAGCATCACCTGTTTGCTTCATCAAGCAGTCCCTATGATGCAATTCCCTAGTAAGTAGATTGACCTTCACTCATGGTTACAGGTATAGAAAAATGTTTGCATACAGTACACGCAACATACTGGTACACATTATGGTTTATTAACAGCCATAGAGCTGAAGAAATGATGAAGTATATCTAACAAAGAAAAAGGATGAGTGTACAGTGGGGGACAGAAATGAAACGTAGAAGTACAAGAACCAGAGAAAACCATAACCACTTTTACATGCTACTACAGTTCAGTGCCTCTTTCTCCATAATACAGAGAGATACAGATATACGTATATACATGTATAATGTGTATATACATTACATATATATAACACGAGTATGTACATGAATACACATCTCTACCAAATCCTTGAAGGAACCTGTGCCAACTCTGCACATTTGTTAGTTGACTAATTGAAGTTAGTTAACTGAAGTGGATTTTTATAACTAGAATATAATTTGAGAGTTACAACAGGTGCCCAGAACAAGCAGTAGGGTTGTAGTTAATGAGCTGTTGCTTCTCATTATACTTTATCTATAACCAATATTTGGCTCTAAATGGTTCTGTATATGTTTAGTTCAACAAAATGTTTAACTGTCTTAAATATTAGTATAAAGGTTATCTAAGTTCTCTCTCTCCCAATTTCTCATGCTGCAGACTGTTTGTAACTGTTCTTACTTTCACCTTCACTTACGACCTTAATTTCTTGCCATGACAACAATGTCAAGATAATTCTCTCCATTCAAACCAATTCAATCATGCAAGGAGCATCACATAAATATTTTTCCTCCTAATAATCCTAGACAAAAAAGAAGCAGATGTGGTAGTTAGCAGCTAGACAGTTGGCATCACCCATGTTTTCTATCCTCCTTGTCTTATATTGCATTCTCTAATGATACACTCCCCATCTCTCCCACACCTGCAGAGCTTTGACTTTTGTTTCCAGCGACATTACACCTGAGTGGAAGTGCTTCATTTGCATATGGAGCTGTCACTTTCCAAAGTATGATACCCATCATGGAATTATTACTACTCCTATTAATAACAAACATTGTGCTGCAGCTAAAGAATGGCAAATTTATAATAGTGTTTACAATTCCCGAGAAAAACTGCCAATTCACAATAGGGGCTGCAGGTTACACAGCGGGTTAACAAATGGCAAATGAGTTCTGGGACACACAAAACACCATCCCAGATTCTTCATGTTTCTTTAGCCTAAATAATAAAAAAATGAGCTCTCCCCCAGAAGAACTGGAGTAGCCCCCAGATATCTCAGGGACGGATGTCATTTAATACCCCTTACCCCTGCCACAGGAGAAGCTGTGGTCAGTGGTGGTGTGCACTGAGGGTACAGCAGCAGCTGCACAGCCCCTGGGGGTCTGGCTGCTGCCACCCACAGAGCTGCCCACTGCCACTCATACATCAGAGGTTTCACACTTTATCCCAGGATCCTATATTTTCACTGAAAAAAGTGCATTAGTCTGCCAGCTGCTGTCATCTTGCTCATTCTCCTCTCTGAAAAGGAGTTTCAATTTTTGCAAATAATATTTAAATAAATATAACAACGTTCTTGTATTGTAAAAAAAAAAGAAATACAAAAAACCCCAACATTCAAGGATCAAATTTGAACAGATTTTTTTTTTTTTTTTAAACTGACAAGCTGATTTCATGGTATAACATTATCAATAAGCTAACCATGTCAGCTGGGACCTAACCTTGCACTAATGGAAATCAGAGGTAAGGCTGTACCAGCAATAGGCTGCTTACCGTAATGAAGATGAAAGGTCCAGGCCCAGTTCTGTACCTTCTTCTCACCCCAGACTTCTCTGTGGCCTTCACATGAAAACCGACTCCAAAGCAAATACATCCCTAACTGAAAAACCTCAGGCAAGGCTCTGAAGTACAGTGTAGGCATACATCAGAAGCTCCATGCCATTTTGTTGAATACGTGCTCTGATTTCTTTCCCCTTCATCTTTAGCATTTGTTCTCATAATTGTTCTCTGGTGTGTGCTCAGAGCACACACCAGGCTGACAAAGACTCAGATCACCTGTGCAGCTGCAGAAGGAGAAACTGCCAGGTAGGAGCAATGCAGTTCACCAGCAACAGCCCTCTGAGTAAGCACAGAGGAGGTATCCATTCACCCAGCACTCATTCACTCTATGTGTGAGTGGCTGGTGCCCCCTGCAAGTAATAGTCTGGTTGCTCAACCACTGGGAAGAATGTTGATGCTCCCCAGCAAGTTTTGTTATTTCCTTCACAGATGAATGCCACTCGTGCCTATTTTTAAAAGGAATCTTGGGGTTGGCATCCCACTACATATACCTATTTTTGAAAGGCATCATGTGGTTAGCATCCAACACCAATGGAACACAGTTTGACCTTTAAAAGTTCGAGGCAATGATTTTGGCAAATAGGCAATGGCAATAAAAATTTGTTTTGATAGCTACTTTGAGGAAAGAACACCTTTAATGTAAGATGTTGTCTTAAAAATACCTAGACTGTCAACATCTCACTGGATACATTAAGGTGCCTTTGTAATAAATGGCCAAGATGAAGACTCAGAAAGGCTCTAAAGGCTCTTCACAAGTCTTCTTACATTCCTTAATCATACACTTCACTTTAAGAAACACACCCTCAAACTCTATTATTAGTCCCAAAGATTTGCCACATAACCATTTTATATGTTCACAGAACACAACCTGTGCTATCTTATCACCTACTTTAGAAGAGAAAAGTATCCCCAAGACCACTCACAGACAAGAAGTATAATGCTCTTACAAATGAAGTGACTCACAGAGCCAGTTCCAAAGGAATTACTCTTTTCACTTTGAACTCACCATGTTTAATTGTGGCTTCAAAGAATCACAGTTGTGGGGCACATTAAAAAAAAACAACCCACAAACAAACCAACCCCAAACCACCACAATAACGAAACAATCAAAAAAACCAAAACCCAATCACCAATAGAAAATAGCTTATCCAAAGTATATCCAGTAAATGTCTTTGGGCACCGGAAGATTTGACAGGTCACTTGTCAGAATGGAAAGCTGCATGTGAGAAAGAGAAATAACAGTTGATATGATTCTAACATGGATGACCAGATGCTGGTATCTGGCTACCAGTTCTCATTTGAGTAAGTTTGTTAACTATTTCTTCAAGGGCTATTAGAGCAAATAGTTGGTTATAATCCGAAGTAAAATAATTAAGGCATGAAAAAAGTGAAGACTTGAACTCAACCACCCATCTGCACAAGACATCTGCCCACTGCTATGTGCTTGTACGGGGAATGGGTGGAGGTCTGTTCATCTCCCATCTGGCAGACAACAGAGTGACAGTGATGAAGTCTATGGTGTGCTTTTGACTCCCTTGCCTCCTCAAGGATTCTCAAGTCCCAAAAGCTCTTTCACAGAAAAGATAGCTGTTCCCACAGAAAAATCATTTTAAAGTTATGCCACGCTCACCTCCAGTGAGGAAGCTCCTTTACAGGGTGCACATTACTACCAGTCTCTTATCAATGGTCATCCCATACTCACAAATTCCTGTAAGATACTTCTGTTTGATTGCCCATACGTACCTCGTACAAATGCAGAGGCAAGTCCAAGCTAAATGAAAATAAATCAAAACTGAATGTAAGTAAGGATGAGCAAAGGATAAAATAGTACCTTCACTTTGTTCCAGTTTCCATACAGATAAAACACCGTAATAAAGGGAGACAACTCTTCTAGCTAAACAACCATTTTGCTTTAAGATCAAAATACTGAGAACAATATAGTTCCCACTCTTTCTAGCAAACCACTGCAGGAGTACCATTCCTGTTAGAAGTAATACACATGCAGTAACTGTGCAGAGCTGGCAATTCCTTGGATTTGAGCATTTATGGTGAAATATTTTCCCACAAGAAAAAAAGCACTAGATCTAAAAGTCTCTGGTATTTAGCCTACATTAAATTAAAAGTACATGAGCCTAATGCTCATTTCACTAACATCTGGCAAAATTACATTACAGATGGTATAAATCAGGAGCATTTCAAAAACCTCCACATTTACATTCACTTTGGGCTGTGCATGTGAAGCTCATTGTAAATGAACATCATGCTTTAACAACAAAAATAACATTCACTGACATCCACCTATGCATCATCAATGCTATATGAATTCAGAGACCACGCACAACTCTGTTAGAAGTTTCGAAGCAAGCAAAACACCCCAAATGTAAACCAGATTTAAAATACTGTATTTTTTTCCTGGGTAAAAATACAGAGAAATATTGAATGCAGAGCCTACGGGTTTTTTGTGTCTCTTCTTTTTAAAAATATGCAATCAAGGATAAAATAGTTTGGAACCACATATTATAACCAAAATGATGGAACACCAAATAATTACATTAAAAAAACCCCAACATCCCTCCATCACACACACACCAAGAAACAACCCCAAACAAAACAGAGAAGACAGGATAACAATCAACACTATTGAAAACCATTCCTACTTAAGATGAGCTGCTAGCTCTATTCTGCTTTCTCAACAACAGCTACTTAGGAATTCCTATACTATCTTCCCACCTGGTAAATGCTATCTTCTTTAGGAATACTTCAGGGTAATGAACTGCTGGAAAAAGCCAGTGAAGTGACTATGACACATGCACTCTCCCTCATAGTCAATCTTCCCAATTTGGTGGCTAAAAATTCCTGATCAAGTGTTCATATAATAATGAAATACAATTTTAAAATTTTACATGTATATATTCATGCACAAAAATATTATTCAAGAAAAAAATCCACACTTCCACTACTAGGAAACTTTAAAGAAAACTCTCAAAAATGTAATAAAAATGCTGTTATATCAAACTGTGCTAACTACAGGAGGAAGGAGGTAACACAAGTTCTTCACTTTCTGGAGTCTATTCCGAGAAGTGTCAAAAAAAAATGGTGTCTCACAACCACAAAGGGAGAATCTCCCCATATCAAATATACTAAGTCTGTCTATATCAAATAAGGTGACAGATAATTTTTTGCTCATCAGATATTCAAATTCATACAGTACAGCAATTAAGTAACATTATTCCAGGTTTCTGAGTATCATCGTTAGCACTTGTGGTGGAGATTTTATAATTAGAAGCCAGCCAATGACTGTCTCGATGATTTTACAGGTTAGACTATAACTTAGCTTGCACCTGCTTACTGAAATCACCATAGCAGTCCACCAAACAAGTCTTATATGGAACATGACTGCAGCACAAGCTTTGTGCAAGCCCTCTCCAAGGAGATGAACCTCACCCTTTAAGAACTACAGTAAAAACTTGCTTTTTGTCAGCCATGAAAACAGGAAAGACCTTAAAATTCACGAAGAAAATATCAAAAAGTGTTGTCCAAGTGTGACTATTGCAAGCAGCTCCAAGACTTCAACCCTAAGTATTTTTTTTCAAACACAAGGAACTAAAAATAATCCAAACTTCAGTTCAGATCAGCTCTTCAAATCTATTAACATCTCCCAGGTGATAATAGCTGTGCACTAATCTAATTAATCTGAGTTATAAGGTGGAGACAGATGGTATAGCTGGGCATTTCACTGGTGAAGTGGGACTGGTTTACTATCTGAAATACCCAACTATCATTATCCCAATCATCAAGTCCAACCATATGACTTCTGCCTAAGTCACACAAAACTGTAGAACATTTCTGGCCATCTGAGGAATACTGGTGACTTTAAATTAGCCACAGATGCTGAGAAAAGAAAGCATTTGTATAATCTTTATTGGACTGCCTGGAATGTCTTTGTGTGACTCACAGAGACCGTGCATCCCTAATAATTCGTGAGATTGATGAAATTCCACCATATTACTTTGCAAAGGTAGGACAACTGCTTTAAATTCCACCAGGAGGCCACCACCTGAACCCCCCCCCCCGCCCCTGGCTGCCCCTGAATGGGGTCATTTATATGATTTTCAGCTAGTGGCATTTAGGACAGCTATTGACGTTACTGTATAATTGCTGAGACGGACAAAGAAAACAAACTGGAAAATTAAATAGTGTCTGCTTCCAAGGAGGACAATGCAAGAGGGGGAGCAGACAGTAAAACAGGCAATCAAGGAAGGGCAGAACAGCCATTCAGCACTCACACCTCTCAGGACAGAAAGGTACAAAACGAAAAATGAAATTAACAATAGCAAGAACTAAAAATCACAATATTTAGATGCAAAATATTCAACTTAGCCTATCAGAATAAATAAGACAACAGACACCTATCAAGAATTACTTTGTGTGTATATATATATACACACACACATATATATGCTCTTTTATATATATATACATATATATATAAGCTCTGATTCAGGCTTGAGACACACTGGCCCACCTAATTTGCAAATTGTATGATACAAACTTCTGACAATGTGAATACCAGATAAAGAAATGCCATGCTCTAAGAAATGCCGAATAGCAGATTTGGAAAAGGCCATCCTTGCTTCAGGTGGCCTGCAATTCTGCACAGACTGTGCTCAGAGCAAACCCCTGTAAGAAGTTTTATCTGCATTTGTTATTTCTTCATGAAATAAAAGCCATACCATGATGCATTCTCCCAGACAATGCAAGGGAGCTACAAATATGGGGTTCAATCAGTTACTGAGACAGAAGGACTGCAGCAGGCAAAGTGAATAACCTCAGAAAGCACAAATCTGTGCTATATTTTTTTACTGCTGTGGCATCAAGAAGTCTCTACTAGAATTTACCCTCGTGTTGTTGGAACTGCAGTTTATGAACAAGTACAGTCTTCAGAGCTTTTAGCCTTGAAGACAAAGCAAAAAGCAGGTCAGGGAAGCTCTGCAGGGAAGGTTAGCTCTACAGAACTGTAAAATGACTGTATTTGCTTAACACACTTGAGAGGGCTGAACTATAGGTTGGGAATGCAATCCCTGGGCACCCGAAGGGGATATAAGGGTCACCATGAGACTATCAGTTTGTTGGTGATAAGGGTGATAGGTAACACAATTCTAACTAAGGACAATTCTTGACCTTGTCTAAAGCAAATATTAACAAATATATTGATTACCTGTGATACAGAAAGCGGTTTTCAACTGAGCTAAAACTGACTTTCTTCTCAGAGACCAAAGAGCAATAATATTCGACCTTTAACAACCCAGCCAGCCCATGAACCACAGACTAGAGACGGAAGTTGTCTGATCTGTATCCAAGAGCCTGAGCCAGCTAGCTTATAAGGACTGCACCACTGGAAAGTAATTTTTAAAGTCTAGTTTATCCTTTTCTTTACTCAAAAAATGAGAGGAAAAAAGCAATAAGAAGTACACACATTTCTGAGGTTTTTTTCCCCCAGTAAAATCTTTAAGAAAGTTTAACCAGGCAGAATGAGCATATGTTTTCTATGCCAAGTCACTTGCTTGTTGATGAGTATCTGGAATATTAATTTTTAAAATACATTGTTAGGGTCATAATCAGTGGCACAGGGTCTAATTGGAGCCTGTCACTAGTGGTGTCCCCCAGGGTTCAATATTGGTCCCAAAATTGCTTAATTTATTCATCAATGACTTGGATGAAGAGACAGTGTGCCGCCTCTGCAAATTCACTGAGAGGAGTGGCCGATACCCCAGAGGGCTGTGCAGCCCTTCAGAAGGGCCTTGACATGTTGGAGAGACAGGCAGAGAAGAAGTGTCTGAAGTTCAACAAAGGCCAGTGCAGGGTCCTGCACCTGGGCAAGAATAACCCCCTGCACAAGCACAGGCTGAGGACTGACCTGCTGGAAAGCAGCTCTGCGGAGAAGGAGCTGGGGGTCCTGGTGGACAACAAGCTGTCCACAAGCCAACAGTGTGCCCTTGTGGCCCAGATGGCCAATGGTATCCTGGGGTGCATTAGGAAGAACACTGCCAGCAGGTCTTTGATTGCCACTGGCCAATGAAGTTCAAATTCAAAAGCAAAACACACTTACCAAGCATCCACAGCATTACTTCAGACTGGGCTGATGAAAATACTTGCCTTCATTCTGTGCACAATCCGGTTTCTACATGATGCTTTACAGACTCCTAAAGTAAGTTTTATCCTTCTTAAAACAGTTTAAAAAGCATGTAAAGTAATCCAAGTTTTGAGACATTATATTAGAGGCAAATAACAAAATAAAAAATGTATACTGGCAAATGGAGTCACGCAAAGGGTCAGCAAGTACTGGAATGACAAGAAAAACCAAGGAAGGTAAGATATTATTAAATGTTACTGTAAGTAATAGGGTGATATTCAGGAAACGATATTTTAGGTTAAATATCAAGTAAAGCTTTCAGAAGTTAAAAAAATAGTTGAACGGTCTTCTAAAAGAAAAGGTGGAATGAAGCCAACCTTTGGAAACACTTCATACAAATTTTAACATAGTGTAAGAAGGTATATTGCAGGGACTTAAATTTTTTGATGTTAACTGAACTACACATTGTTATTGCATTACAGTGGTTCTGTTATTAAAACATTATTTTCTTATTCATTATCTGAGATTTAAGAAAAATTATTGTATTTTATTAATAAACACAATAAATTATTTCAATTTTCTAATGTTTTTATAGAACAGTATTACTTTAAAGCTCAGCTGAGTGACGAAGTGTTGTACATATATGGAATCAAGACATATTATCTCAGGATAAGTATGTGATGAAAACAAAGTCCTGTTCTATATAGAACAGTCCTATTCTACGTAGGAGTCTGAAGGGGAATGATCTGTGTCTTCATATAGCTATGATTAAATCACATTTGTTGTGTCTGTCTATAGGAGTATAGGTGATGGCTGCCTAGATGGTCTGCCAGCTATTTTCATGTCTGCAAGCAATCAGTCTTTCCAGTAGGTTTTGCTCTGTGTGTGCTCTTGTTGCACTGTGAAATGTTAGTTTGCTAGCATTTCCAGAGTACAACATTTCCTAAGGAAGAACCAGGTGAAACAGTCCAGGAAACATCAACTTTTTCAGAAATCTTTACTAATTAAGCAGTGACATCACCAGCATGATGATCAAACAGCTCCATTTGGAAACTGTTCATATTAAGCAGCTAGAGGTCTTGGGAAGGAGGCTAATTGTATGGGTGATTCTGAGGGCATATATCATAACAGAGAAATCAGAGGGTCTCCCTCTCTCTGAAAAAAAGAGAGAGGGAGCGTTAGGGCCACAAACCAAAAGCATGGAATCAAAAATGGGACCCTATATCCAACAGAGAGTGATTTTCACCAAAGTCCTCTATGAAGTACCAAAGCATATTCTGTGTTGGACTCAAGGATACTACAAGTACCATCTACAAGTACCACAATGTTTAGATGCAGGAGTGAAGGAGCCTCAGTAACCTGACTCGTGAGCAAGCTCAGCTATCAAAGGGCTAAGCATCCTTAAACAGTGGAGCACAGAGATCCCACAACCACAGCTCTCAATCGATAGCTTATTCTATCACCCATTGTCCCAGAGCTTCAGCTGGAATGTGGATATGCAACTTATGGCAATCATTGCCTCCTCCTGCTCCGCCATCCCAGCCCATGAGGCAGAAGTATTTCAGCAAACCTCATGTCAGGACCAACCACATCCTTTCAGTTATATCCTACTTTACTACCATTACTATATGGTAATTCCTTCGAAGTATGTTTCTGTAGAAAATACCAACAAAAATGTGCCTGGGTATCCATGATGCCCACACCCGCCTACTGCTTTGTATGATCCATGGCAGGGGCATCCTGCCTAGCCTGCAACAGCGCTCCCAACCCTTCTGACAATGCATGCATCACTAAACCTCAAACTCAGTACCAGAAGAATGATTTTGCTCCTAACGTGCCATTTGCCAAAGCTGACACCTCTGTCAAGGTGAATGAGCACAAGTCGGGGAGCCCTGGGCAGTGTGCCCCATCAGAGTGGCTGCGAGTGCACAAGAGGCAGCTACTGAGCAACCCTGGTGCTCAGCTTCACGTGATCTTGAAATATTAGATTTCTCAGTACTAAAAATAAAACCATGTGATACAGACTCATGCACTGGAGAGTCTGTTGTTATACAGTGAAACCACGATAGCTGAGATACTGTCACCATGAGTTAAAAACTACTAGAGTTAAAAACATCTAGAGTTAGTAGTTTTATTTGCATTTATAATCCAGTTAGTTTACATTATTTTACCAGAAATCATGCTAACCTTCTTAATTTTTTTAAAATTCTGTTGTTATTATTATTGTAAAGGCATATGCGCATACATATTACACACTGATTCCCCCAAGCTCTCAAGTAGGGTGGTTTTTTTCCATACCATTTTACTGATTCCAATCAGCAGGTTTGCATTATACTTGCCATTTGAAGGCCAAATATCAGCATTTTCCATTAACATTTTGGAATTACCTTACCTTCTGGCAATTAAGCAGGAGATTAAGTTTCTTTTTTTGCATATATAGCTTTCCTTTCTCAAGAGGATTTGATTTCCAAGGTCTTTTCAAATATCCTTCTCAAGCCTTTGAAATCTGTATAGAACATCATGAATTATTGTTTGGAATTTTTTGAATTATCCTAAAATAACATGTCACCTATAAGGAGGCACAACTCAGAGAACAGCTTATACCAGCACTGAGATGAATGTAAGGCTGCAAGTACAACTCCTGAGGAGGTTATTATTAGGTGAAGTGGCATGACTACGAACTGACTGACTGATGTCTGGCAAGTATCAGAATCACATTCATATACACACAAATATAATGTAATACAACCAAAAATAATGAACTGCTCATTACCATGTACTCACATACATATCCACGAAAACCATGTGTGCTGGAGCTGCACCAGGGAGATGTGCTTTTATAGGCAAACAAAAATTTTCCTAGTTTAGGTTTGCTTATTTAGTTTGACAGTTTAACTGAAGACTTCAACTAAAGACAGTGGTTGCTTACATCATGCCTTCCAGTCACTGCAAGTGAAATGAATTCCAGAACACAAGTGCAGGAAGATATCTTGCTTTAAAGGGCTTTTAAGCGATGAAAATCTTTTACTCATATACATAATGCACATGTGACCCAAAAAAAGGCAACTCAACATCTTCTACCGAAATTTACAATCAGATCAGTTCCTGATGTCATTACATTTCTGGAATCCTGTACCTGCACACTTCTGTTTAGCCACAGATCTTGATGATTTCAAGAGATGGTGGGAACAACCCTTTCCTGGGATACTCTCTTCAGCCAGTGCCTGAAAACAGACCGTGCCTCTCTGAATTCAGGCACCACTCACACAGCGGGGCTCTTCAGCATGTTACTGAGAATCAGAACTAATTTCACAGTTTGTATACAAATATTATATGGATTATATCACTAACCTAATATTTTAGGTTAAGAAGAATGACAAAACAGAAAGATATCTCTAGTCACTAGAGATAGTCTTAAAAACTCAAGTTTAATATTCCCTTCAAAATCGGTCAACGTGGATTATGACAGTTGTAAATATTTCTGATATCCATTAAAGTAACCTTTTAAAACTTTGATAAATTGCTCAGCACAACTTACTGCTGTAGTGATTTTCAGAACTTAATCACAGATCTGAACAAAAATTTCCTTTTATCAGTGTTGGAATTTGCAACCTTCTGATTCCTTCGAATATTCACTCACTTTAATGCTTTAAGACAAGGCAAACAGAAACTACCTCAACCTACCTTCTCCATTACCATTTGCTGGTTTACACAGTTTTAGCACGCCTCTTCTCTGACTCATCTGCTTTCTAAGGTAAGCAGTCACAATTTTCTTCAGTTACTCTCCACAACTGAGATTTCCCCAATTCTTTTAAAGCTTCATCTTATGTTCCCAGAACTCCCACTAACTCTTGAATGCTATTTTGAGGTAATACAAGGGTGTTCTTGATATATCGGCTTTTACTTCTGGTAACATTCTCCATGCTCTTTATTACATTTCCTATTCTTAATGGTATGTTTTCAAAATTACTGGGATTTTTTCTATTACTTCTGTATTTTTCAAGTCAGCTGCATACCAAAGAACAGCTTGCTATTCTCATGTCCAGGACTTTCCTATGTGGAGGTCTCCATGGAGGGGTGTAGGACTTGACAGCCTCACAGCTCTCCATGCTCAGGGATCAGACACCATTTAGACAACTTCCAGTTGTGCCTTTCCGCAGGGCTAATGGGGCAGGCAAAATTGCACAACAGTGCTGCTTCATGCCTCTAAGAACAGAACAGTCACCATCAGTTTAAAGTGGGAATTTATCAGTATACCTCCGTAAGAAGGTTTAACTGGTTAATGTGCCTTTTGCTTCTAAGTTCAATACAGGTCTTGAGTCATGCCAGCAAACTGACTCTTAGTCATACCATGTTTCTAAATAACCATTTGTGAAGGACAACAAAACTTTCTAAAAGCTTTCATCAGTTGAATCAAATGATTTTCCATATCCCAAAACAGCTTCCTCCCCTTCAGTTTGGCATCATATTCGGCTGTGCAATCTCGATGCCTGCAACCTATGAATTGTGACTTGTCAGTAACTATTATTTCAGCAAATTTGCCAACTATCACTATAAGATTACTGGGCTTTAATTCTCCAGGTGCTTTCTAGAGCCTTCTAACATGTTTAGTTCCACATTCTTACCATTTCTAATAAAACTCTAGGTATATTTTGTCCAACACCTCAGTCATCTCATACTTGAACTCTCTCAGTAAACCTGGACACAAATCTGCAGTGAGGATTAGTACTAAAAAATAATTTAAACATCTCTGCAATACTCTGCTTTCTTGAATTTGCTCCCTTTGTGCACGGCAATCCAATCAGCAGGTCTGTAAGTTCTCTCACCTACTTCCCGCTTCTCATTCATTCAAAACATTCTCTGTTATTTGTTCCTTTTTTTCCTTCAGCTGAGTGCTCCACTGCCAGCATTTCAGTCTTTTGGGGTCCATTTTTATCTGCTGTAGGATTACCTTATGGGTAATCTTTCCTTTGAGGGTCCTAGAGCTGAGCACCTTCTGAAGACAGGGGTTCTCTTCTCTTCATGTAAGGTGCACCCAAAAACCATCCAGTTACTGGATTCCAGCTGCAGTATCTCAGGGCAGAGGCACTGCCCAGGATCTGGATGGAAGAACAGACTCTCTCTCCCTTCCCTGCTTCTCCCACTTACAGGACTACAGGGAAAAATTCTCTTGGTGTGTAAGCTTGTGTAAGGAATCAATTTTACCGTAACTTTCTCCCTGTTCGTTAGATCTGAAAACACACCAGAAGCTTACAAAGTAATCTCATTTATAGTTTAACACACAAAAAAAATTCAAATATTTTAATGTGGTCATCAGGAGTAGAATCCCAAACATTAACAGTTACAGACAAAAAGCTGAAAAGACTTAATATTTTAAATTTGTAAATTATGGGTCTGAGACACGACTTTTGAATACTTGTGTAAACAAACACTATAGGTATTAACTAAGAAACTTAAGACAATCAATGAGATGATCTCCTATAGACCATATCTCTTATCCTACAGACCTAGTCTCTTATCTTTTCTTATGAGATAAGGAGAGTTAATAGCTCTGCCACAGATTCAGACTGAATCACTGTGTCTTACTCCTTGCCCTACTCATCACATTTATATAGTGTCCATATGTATGGGACTCCAAACATGAGATGGTGTCCTGTCACAGCCTCTAGCAGCCACAAAAGAACAAGTATGTTAAAAGTATAACATGTACTAAAAAAAAAAAAAGGCCCATTGTTTGATCCTTTTACTCCTCTCAAGCATAACATGCCTTTATGTTCTGTGTTACCTAGGCTGAACTGTAACCAGGCTCAAAATAAATTACATTTGACTTGCTTTAAAAACACAGGGTATTGCCTTCCCTTAAAAGTAACCTGAGCTGACAGCTGCAGTATGCAATACTCCTGTTTTCTAAACAACAAGGCTGTGACTCTTCAAGTACTTCTTACGGTAGCACTGAACAGAATGAACAGGGTTCAGCTGTAAGCAAAACAAGAAATGTGTGAAACGGTATGACTTGATGCATGCTTGCAACAAAAAGCTGGCACTGTTTAATAGAGTCAGTGCAGTGTTTAGGATCTACACAAACCCTCCCAGGTTGGTTGAGAGAGGTTTTCCAAGCATCATTCTTTGTGGGAGACTTGGGAAGAACTGCTGTATAAATTTTCTTCAGTGGGCAAAGCTCCCAACTCAGCTGCTTGTTGCCACACCTGGTTCCCATCTTACTCTTCCTTCATTTGTGTTGGTGCAATTGTGTGAGAGGTCACAAAATACTTCGAATCGCAGAAACAACCTCTCACAACTATTAGGTTGTTGCTGAACTGTGGTGCAGGAAAATAAACTTTTTGAATAAGTTGTGACACAACAAGTTGTGACACAACATGAAACTGCATTCGTGCCCCTTTGGTAGCACGGCAGTGACAGAAGCAGGCTGGCTGTACAATAGAGCACATTCATCTGATGGCAGTGGCCTCTGTCGCCCAACAGAGCTCAGCTTATACACTGAGTTTCACCTTGTCGAATTCCCAGAGCCAAAGAAAGGTTGCAGTCCTACAGAGATCCAAAACCTGAGTGCCTCCTGGAGGAGCCTTCAGCGGGCTTTGTCCCCAGCCAAGATGAAGCCTGATGGCGATGTACGCCCACGGCAGCACCAAGCACTGGAGAACAAAACCAGAGATTTCGTGTTTTTTTCACAGCCCAGTAACCTTGACAACACCTAAACACAGAGGTCATCTCTGGCCATTAAAGACTATTCAAAACAACAGGAAGACAGTTATGAGTTAAAAGAGGATGATCTGCTCTTCTCATCATGAGGCTGATGCATGCTTCAAGACTGTGCTTTGCTTCCTAACTATAATTTGAGAAAATATTCAGATCATGAGTGAGACTGGTGAATTTTGGGGGATTTTAGCACTTCTATTTTGGGTGCAAAATTATTGGCATCTTGCCCCAAACTGGCATCACAGCCAAAAACAGAATTCATGATTGAAAGGTTTATTTTTCTTTCTTCCACAGTACTCTTTCTGTCTCCCACACTCGCTATAAATAATGCACAACTCTCATGTGAAGTGAATTAAAAGAGGTTGAAGGCCAAAAATACATGCTCCACAAGCAGGTCCTAAAAAAACCTTTCTTTTTGGGCAGCTATGTGTTCCAGGCTAACTTACTTACCATGTACCCAAATCTAGAAGATCTGATAATTCATCCACAGTAAAGAGATTTTCTTCCAAATTGTTTTTTTGTGAGCTAAATCCATGCTGTTCTAAGACTCAAGCTGTGCATACTCTCACTATTCAACAAAGCTCTCATTTAAGACTCATCTTGGCTTACGCAGCCCAGTCATTTGATGTCTACATAATACTTTGGACCACTTCTGGTGACTCTTGGGAGTCCAAACCCTGACTCTCTGGATGTGGGATATAAGTAATTCTCATTTTTACCACTATCCAGCAAAATGAGAACCAAGCTCTAAAAATAAGGGTAAAATTAACAAAAGCCACCTTCTCTAAAGACCTGCTTCTTAATGTACAGTCACTATGCTAAGGAGACAGCAATGCTATTCTTAAGAACAGAAAGGAAGATTAAAAGGCTCTCATAGACCACAGACTAAGATTACTTTCTTAACCTTTTTGATTTTTTCATCCTTTTGCTAAAATAAATCCAATGCAGTTAAATCATCTTTTCTAATTACATTCTCTATTCTTGAAGCATATACTAACTACGTTTTGGTGTCCACTTTATATCACCACTACATGATATTATCCACAATTTACAGTACTGTATTTTGTTCACTAGTCACGGTATCTCACGACTGATAATGGCAGACATTGGAGGTACTTATTCTAGGACAGAAGTTCTCAACTTGGGAGTCATGATAGCATTCAGAAATTACAGCCACACTCTTTTCTGAAGGTAGGTGAGAGGAGGTTATCAAAAGAAAATGTTTCTGTAATGAGAGGTCAGTGTACAAAGAAGACTATTCTACAGTACTGTACTGAACAATTTGGAGTGGCTTAGGGACTATTTTCAACCTGCAATGCATCGAGGCAAATATTATGACAACGGGTATGACAAGAGCAAGCACATCAACTGGCCAGGGAATTTTTAAAGACTCCTAAGCATAACTGCAGGCCCATTGTAAGAAATGGGTTCAACCACAGAGTCAGGTTTGTAAGGAAGAACTGAGTCATATATCACAAACACAATAGCTCTCTCAAGGTAATGCTTTGCTATATGGAAATGCAATATATAGTATACATTTACTTAATCTATTTCTAATATAATGTTTTGTGAAAGTTTCTTTTTCCTGAAAAAAAAATTCAGTATCTGTACCTTTTCACTCAAATTTGAGACAAAAGAATGTCAAAATACTTTTATCCAAGTCTTGGCATGTGTTACCTTACAAGGACAGGTTACAGAGGAGCTAGGACAGAAACCACTAACGAAAGAGGTTGAAAGGAATACTGCAGTTGAGAAAGATATCAGCCTCTAAAATTCACAAGCATTTGGTTCTTCAAAACCAGCTCTATTGGGGTTGTTCCTGAAAAGAACATTTAAGCACTTCTCGTACCAACTTCCCAGCAGGGTTTGGAGGCTTGGTTGAGCACCAAGCTTGCAAAAGCTTTTGGGACTAAAGCAGAAGCACAGATTCTGGGCTGCAGAGTCAGTCTACAGCCTACTGACTTTCAGCTGGACTCACTCTCAAGAACATAGAATAAAGAATCGTAGAATGGTTTGGAGGTTGGAAAGAACCTTGAAGGTCATGTAGTTTTATCCCCCACTGCCATGGGCAGGGACACCTTCCACTAGACCAGGTTGCTCAAAGCTCCATCCAACCCGGCCTTGAACACTTCTAGGACTGGGGAATCCACACCTTCTCTGGGCAAACTGTTCCAGTGCCTCACCACCCTCATAATAAAGACTTTCTTCCTATTATCTAATCTTAACTACCCTCTTTCAATTTAAACCCATTCCCTCTTGTCCTATCACTATATGCACCTGTAAAAAGTCATTAAACCTCAAGAACAAAAACAAAAATAAAAAACAGCAGGAAAGAAGAAAAGATTCTAATCTAATAGAAGAAGTGGTGTTACTGGAAGAGCTTAAAAGAATTAACTTTGCACTTTTCTCAGCCTTTTGAGCCTGACTATTTTCACAGACTCCTGTGGATTAGGCAATGCACTGATTGATACTTCAAAAACTAGTAGTAAATGAGACATTTTCTTGATCTCTGTGTCACGTATGAGAGCATCTTCTCCTCTAACAATAGGGCAAACCAAAAGCTTTCTGATCTGAGTGTGTTCCTCAAATGCAATTTCAATACAATGACAAGGGTCAGAGATATGCATAACAATTGCACTAAATATAACACATAAACGACTAAAATGCAGTTGCTTCTAAATGCTAGATACCTATGACATTGACACAGATTCTCATCTGAATTCAAATCCAAATTCAGATACACACATACAGATACACACTGTACATCAGCATCTGAATCATCTACAGCACTGCACTGAGGTGCCTTCTCTGCTCAAAGAGAACTGCAAGTCATAAGAAGAGCAAGAATAAACATGAAATAAAAAAGCTACCTCATTCAAAGGAAGGGCAGCTGCATAAAGTTCTTCAAACATTCATGTGACGATGTATGACAATAAAATGCTATTCTGCAGGTTCTCCCTTCCTAGTCCTGTCTCTCACCTTGACACGTTCCTGTGGTGCTGCCTGATCCCACAGCCCACAAGATCACAGCACAAGCAGCACTATCACAACAGCTACAAAACGAGTGCTGAGCGCTGGGGTCCAAGTTGCTTACAATTACTTAATAAAGCCAGATTCTTCAAAATGATTTCATATGAACTGAGTGTTGTTAGGGAGGCCTGTATGTCTTTGAAATGACTCCCTATGAAGTTTGAGTCAGTCAAGCCTGCAGACACAAATGCATCCAGTTTTGGCCGATCAGTGAGTCTGGATAACAACACAGAAAGCTGTCCCTGTTACACCATACCTATTATTCCCAGCAGTTTCTTTCTTCCTTCTCAATTTCTGTCCTACCACAGTCACACAATGGTCCAAAGAGAATAAGGAAACAGCCACCAGTTAGATAGAAAGAAACTGTCATTAATAACGCAACCAGCATTTCTCCAGCTCTTCTGTGAACTATGGCATCCATGAGCTCAATGGCCTCTACAGAGTGAGGTTAGAAATCATTATCCCCAAATTATTGATGGGGAAAATAAAGCATATTAAGGTGAATTAACTAGTCTGTGATCATATAGCCTGTGAGTGGCCAACTTGGGATTAAACCTATGCATCTGGAGTCCCAATCCACTAGCATCAATAACAGGATGGCAGGTTCCTACTTTAACTATACAGTGAGAGGGAGGATCTGACACTGCTGAAGAGTAACAGAGGGCAAACGCTGACCTTTAAATAGCACAAAGTCAATAAAATGGTCATAATTCTGCTGATACTTTCAGGTTCATCTAAGTATCATTTGGTCAAAAGAACCACCTAAATTCTTCCAACGCAATGTCAGCAGCCTGCTGTCCCCCTAGTTCCCCACATCTACACAGTGCTGAGAGATTTTACTGATGGGCTTCACAGATGTTTGCTGACAACAGTGAGTCATGAATGTTACTTATTATAGCAACACCAGGCCATGGTGTTTAAAACTGTTTTCTTCCTTCTCACACCATGCTTGAAATTCCTTAGCCCCTTTATACCTAAACTGTCCTTGGGTCCCACCCTATTTCTTCTACACCACCAGATCCTTGTCCAGTCTCATTCTAGTTTACCTTCCTCTGCTTCCTCACGTCCTCGTAAAGAACCATCCCTCAACCATTTCCTCTATTTCCCCCTTAACGTTCCCATCCCCAGTCTCCTCAGTGGGCTTTCCATTCCAAAACTCTCTTCAGCTATGCCTTCCCTCACCTTCCAGTCTCCTTTTCTAGACAAATTCACTTGTCTTCCCCCAACACAGCTCTTGAACTCTGCTTTCCCTTCCCACCCATTTCTGCCTTCACAATGTAAAATCACTGTTATCTCACCAGTCTCTCTGTTTTTCCCGCTCCCACCCTCAACTTGGTTGTCTCAATGCAGAAGCAGCAAAAGCAGAAACAGTCCAATCTCATCCCTGGAGCATTAGATACCATCACATTGAGTCACTTAGTGGGATGGATACATGTTTAATTTGACCAGTATAGGGAAAGATTTAACTGCTAAAATTTACATCACTTCTCTCAGATTTCAAGGAGTTACAGATTAGTCTGAAAGCAGACCTAGGGAATATGGAGATAAAAATTCCTATTCTTCGATACGGCGATAAGAGAAGCATTCAAAGGAACAAGAAGTATCATCTTCAAGTTAGACAAACAACTAATAAAAATTTCAGCCCAAGTGGCTCCAGCTGACAAACCTGTAGGCACTGTAAAACACAGCTTCCTAACAAGACATGTCAGACCAACTCTGTAACAGGCAAGCCTTTTACCTAAGAGAGTACCTTGCTGCTTTACGCAGGACGCTAAGATAAAATTCCCCTCCCAGCAAAATATACGCTGTTAATTCAACCTGTACTTATTCCAAGGAGCAGTAGAGCACATGTCTGCTGCACCCGCTCCTCTCTGCGATTCACACGCTATACCTAACAACATCATGTAAGCTTTGCTCCTGCAATACATCCTCTGCACAGAAAATTCACCATACGGATTTTTCAAGCTAAACGCAACTGTACCAAAGCAGATCTCTCAGTAGCATATTCAGTGACATTCCACAGCAGTATCAGTATTTGGTTTACAGACTATTACTGTACAACTGTTTGTCTTTAGATAGATTAATTTTAAAACTGTCTAATAATAAATCTTTCTGAAATTAAAACCACTTAGCTTTGCTTTCCAGACAGGTTAACAACCACAACTTTAGAAGAAGAGGCAAGGACCCTTGTTTGCTGGCAAAAATTTGGTGCAGAGAGAGAAATACTTTTGAAAAATCAGTATAATGATCCCAATGCAGTTTAAGTATTCGATGCAGTCACATCACCTACTGTATTCTTTCTCTAGGATGTGTTCCTGCCAAGCACCGAGAAATCAGAGGCTTTGAATCCTGCTCACATGCTTTCCCAGCAGTTCCTCTCTAGTAAGCAACCAAAGTAAAAACACCATATACCAAAATAATTCAAGAAAATTTTGTTCCTGATACTCAGTAATGACATACATGACAAAAACCACCTTGTAAGCAGTCCTACTCCTCTCATATTCCTGCTATAAATCAGCTAAAAATAAACAAGAAAAAAAAAAGTATTGCTTGGATTTGTACATATATATGTAAAGATGTTTGCTTCCAATTCAATTTACCTTTTTTCCACTATGAATAATCCATTTAACTAATCAACATCTGAATTACTCTAAGGAACACTTAATTTGATGTAAAATTAAATATAAAAAGAGAGCAAAAAGTAATTAAAGGAGGACATTATTAAGCTGTTGATTTGTTCTTTGCTTTTTGCTGGCATAACTATTAAGTAAGTTCCAGCATTTTCTGGTTGTAGATCAAAAATTAAAGCAATGCAAAAAAATATTAAGAGTTCTCAATTTACCAGTTCAGTGCAAATGAATTACTTTCAAAGACAGTATCTCAGAAGGGTCTTTCTGGTGTTAAATTATAGGCTATGCTTTGCTCTCAGAAACTCTCACAATGAAAAAGTACATTAAAAAAGACACACTGATGAAGTTAGTAGAGGGGCTTGGGATTTACACCATGCAAATAAAAACAATGCTGGATTCCTCCTTTCCAAAACTAAGCAAATAACCATATGTGTGCTTTTTTTGCTGAACTGTTGAGGCATTCATTCAGCAGTATGCCTAAAAAAATAAACAAATCCAGCAATCATTCAAGTGAGGAGCAGTTCCTTCAGATACCAAAAATACACTGAGCAATACTGCCTTGACTAATAAGACAGTGCACTGGGGTTACTAGAGGACAGCCCACAACCAAGTTCAAAGAGGAGAAACCTTGCTGACCTGCAGAAGTCCTGCTTGACCTCCAGCATTACTGGTAGAAACACAGAATACCTCCTAAGGGAACAGCAAGAACAGCAGCTGCTTTCCTTCATCAACATCCACTCTCTCCACACCGATTTTGAGCCAAAGAGCAAAGATGCATTTGGCAAAGGTGCGTAACTACAAGGCACGCTCATATTTTCTTCCAAGCTACCACCAAATGACAAGAAAAAGACAGGGAGCATATCAAAACACAACCACATAACACAGTCATCCAAATGTCTAAGAAACACCAGGAGATGGGACGTCTCTAAATTTTGCTAAACATTCAGCAATATATAGGTGCAAAAATAAATCTGATATCATAAGTTTAGCATTTCAGTCAGAATGGTTACGACAAACACTATTCTACACTATTTTAAAATTTATTTTAAAATCTCACCATCTTAAAGACCTGTCCACACTGCAGTTTAACTGAATGATCCCACCAAAGGTTAATCTTACCCCTGAAGGATTACAGAGCTATGCATGACTAACTTCATATTTCCATCGTGTGTTTATAGCTGAGGGTGACAATACACTTTTCAGGCTTTTTTTTCCCCCCCTATTATTGCCACAGTTCCTTGCAAAGAGGGAATTATAATTAGCTCTACTTAAGACAACGGAAAAATCAAAAGATTAAAAATAGTAATATGAGAATTACTCCCTTCAAAATGCAAAGGGCAAACCTACTGAATTCAATCATGTAGCTATGCAAAGACACCAGTTTTTTCATGCAATGACTCCTACGAGGCCCCTGGAAACCAGCTTTGAAGTTTTAAGTCTTCAGTCAGTCAGTTAAAACCTGGTATCCCTAATTACAACAGCTTACTATATAAAAGTGCATCACCCACTGCTCTGGCCATATGTTAGATATGTCAGAAATGACTCATCATTATATCTGAAAAGCTCCAACATCACAGACTGGGAAACTAAGCCTACAAGGGGATCACAGCTTTTAATCGCCATCACATGAAGAGCAACAGGCTCAGATCTATGACTTTGAGGAAAGTGAGCAAGGACAAAGGGCTAACAGTTTAAAAGAAGAAGAAGAAAAAAAAAAGACAATCATACCAACCCCTTTTTCACCCTAAAGTTGCCTGTAGAGAGTCACATCTAGATTAATTGAAGAGTCAGCAACACATACTTCAGTCTTGCTTTATGCATCTGTATGAAGCTGCTGAACTGACTGCTCGCAAGGTCCAGAGCATGAACAGGCACTAACCAGAGATTTTTGTGTTTCCTTAGCAGGTGAGAACCACAGTTTTCCTCTCCATTAAATTAACAGTTTAGTAATAGTTTAATCAAGTAGAGGAAATCATCTACCAAAAAGGCAGCCTAATGCCTTACAGGAAATCTAGCCAAAGGGATCCTAGTATTTCCAAAAAGTGACACTAACATTGTTTCACTGCTACAATCTAAGACCAGAGACTTCCTTGTGAAACGACTTCTCAGACATGGCGACATCAACTTCTAGCAACTTGTGAGCTACTCCATACAGGCTAGGAGGAATACCCTGATTACCCAGATAATTGGGAGGTTTTCTTTCTTTTACATTGCTTACATTTTTTGTGTCTAAGGTATGTATTATACATTGCATTGTAAAATAAGAATTTTATAAATAAAAACACATTTGCTTTTACCTTAACTTGACTTTATGAGAATTTCAAGGCAATTTAAAGGAACACATGGGAAGGGAGGTAGCAGAAAATACCACATTTTCCAGGAAATTCCACGAAGGTGGTTCATAGAATGAGCCACTGCAAAACTCTTCACTCACAACCATGATTAGGGAAGTACCACGGCATTCAAAATACTTGGGAAAATACCTTCATTTCCAAAGGGTGTAACAGGCAACACATCCTTTTATTAACAATAACAGCATATAAATTCAGAGGAAGAGTGAGTCATTCCTCAGTCCATTACTAGCAGATCAAGCAGATTACACTGGATTTACAACAGAGTTCTTGGTCCAGCTATAAAGTATAACCCTGACATTACAATATAAACTGATATTAATTTAAAATTCAAGTTTCTACATCATGTGTATTTTCCTCACCTTTGTCCATCTCCTTCACACCCGTGACACTTCATCTCTTTTATCAGTGTATGTCTCTACCAATTCTGCACTCCTGCTTCTCCTCCCTGTATATTTTCCTTCTTTCAATGATTTCAGTGGTTTACTTGCTTTTCAGCACCATATGATTAACTACAAAATAATTTCTTTTTGTTATCTGTGCCTATTTGAAAGCTCCAAAATAGCAACCCTAGTCAAAGCTGATGAAAGGACCAGATGGATGGCAGTCCCTCTGCCAAGCTCTGGGCGGGTGACCAATGGGGCATGAACCACATGGTGGGATGCAGACACGGGGGTCTCTGCTGAGCACAGCCTAGAAGCACAACCTCAGAGCCATAAAGCTCTCTGGAACCAGTTGCTTACAAATGCACTTGTAGGAGATTTAAAGGAAAAACAAGATCTGCAGTCCTTTTGTTTTCACCGTAATATTTTATTCCATTACTCAGAAATAATCACGCTCAGGCTCCAGCCCCATCTCTACAGGTTGGTGGGTGTATTTTTCTGGATCTTCTACAGACATGACACAGTGTACTGTTCATATGGATATCTGGGCTTCCGGGTTGGTGACCAAATAAGAAATATATATGAGAGAGAACTAAAGCACTTACAGACCAGGAAAAGGATAAACAAAGTGAGCTTACATCTGGTTACAGGGCAGGCTTTTCTCTCTGTATTTGGTCTCCTTCAGGAAATCCTGAACATCAGATCCTGGAAATACTACTTGCAATAACACTGGAAAAGTAAGTGAGGTTTGAGGGCTGAGGGCAAGTGGAAGAACAGTGTCCTGCAATTGAAAGAAGGGCTCTTCTATTCTCCATACTTTCGTTTCCTTCTGGAAACCAAGGCCACTTCTGCCTTCAGTTGCTAAAGGCTAGGAAGCTTGTGTTCAAAGTTAAGTTAGTGCAAAACCGTATCAAATTTAAAAGGTAAATCTTATTGAAATCAAATAAAATGTCTGCATCTAGTTTTTTTTTTTCTTTCTGTAAATTCTGATATTATGTCATTAAAAAAAAAAAGGTGGATTGCCCATGATAACTAACAAAGATCAGTTTGCTACATACTCTTCTCTTCCAACAACTGTCAAGCTATGCAGTTGGGTCAATGAAAAGCTAACTTGAGCATCCAGATTTTGCAAATTCAAGCACTTCAGAAAATATATATTTTGCTCAGCATTTGAAAAATGTGGATTTCAAATAATAATCACCACTTCCACTGTAAAGATGCTGGAGTTAATGTTTCTTTCGTAGGCTTATTTAAGTTGGGCACACATTCAAGGAAGGTGTTCTCCAAAGCCTGACTGCAAGTCTGAGTCAACTGTCTCAATCAACTGCCCCTTAGGGATTAACATTATCTAACTGGCCAAGTACTAAAAATCAAAAGAGATTAAAAGAGTGAAGAAACAGGTGGAAAGCCACTGGTGGCCTGGAGAAATGCATCCAGATAAAAAGCTTTCCTCTGTGGGAAATTAGCTTAAAGGTGTAACGTAGAAGAGGGACAGACAATAAACACACAAGATAGACTATAACATTTACAGAGCTGTAAAATTACTCAGTTTCAGAGGTTTTTTTAGCATTTTTAAACCATGGAGCCATATTACAGAACTAACTGAACTCTCAAGAAGCAGATTATAGTAGAAGCCAACTAGAACAAACTTTTCAATCAGACAATTCAATTGGGTTACCAATATTGTAGTTATAAGAGACAAAATTAGACCCTTTAATATCAAGATAAAAGTACAGTTAATGAGGTGAATAGATGATGACTTTTCGCACACTACATAGGTTTGAATTTCATGCATCATCTGATTCACTGTCAAGAAACACTGATGTACCTTCAGCATCTCTTCCAGCTAATGACTTTGGGGCAACCCTAATCCAAAAAGTCTTTCCATGGAAAAGCACCATTTATGGTCATTAAGTGCAGCATACCAACACCAGTATTTGTGTAAATGTGCCTAATCTTACACACATGGGCACTGTGTAGGCACTGACAGATAGTATATTTTGCATTTAGAGCTCCATCCATGAGGAATCACAGTCAGTAGGTGTTTGTGGCCCTCCCAGCACATCACACGCTGAAGTTGACTGCAGAGTTAGAAACAAGTCTCAGGTATATCCACCAAACTCCAACTGCAGTGGAATTTCAATATTTTTTTTTTAATATTTCCTTTCATCTCAATTAAAAGTAACATCCAGTCACACGCTCCTGCTCAAGAAGGGACACTGGGAAACCGGATAAATACTAGGTGAGTTACTCTGATGTCCCAGTTCTGACGTTCAATGCCACAGTGGGTATATCTTTCTTTGTTTTTTACTATTCGTAAAATCTTCAGGGAAGTAGCGAACCACCTCTACATAAACAGGGTGTGGTGAATTCTTTCCATTCCAGAGGGAAATTTTCTGTATGATATTGAAAAGGCAACCAGCCAGAGAATAGAGCACCATTTGTTACCCTTTTTATCCTATTTGGAGGTTCTCAATAAACTGCTCTTTTTAACCAAAGTCCTGGCCACAAGGCCATTTGATTTCATTAGGAATAAATGGAATGCTATATATAAACTGCTTCATCTGTTTTTCTAAAGAGGTCTGCCTGTGGCTGCCCTGGAAGCGGACACAGTGAATGCCATCAGCAAAAGAGATTAAAGTATCCCACATGACAGCTTGAGAAGCAATGCTTCGGAAAAATAATTTAAGGATGACAAGATTATTGCACAGGCCTGCTGCAGCTTTATTACTCTTTCAAAGGCTTTATTTAAAGGGTTTATCGCATAAAAAAAATATTACTGAACACGTTATAAATAAATGACACCTCTTCATATGCAAGAATAATAAATTCCTACAGTTCTATGTAATATTACAGTAATAAAAATGAAAACATACTCCTAGTCACTAGCAATAAAACTGACCAAAGCCCATAGAGTTACACAGTTGTACCTGGATCCGAAATGTAGCCCTTTCCACTAGCATTAGGAAAATAAAAGGGCATGAAGACAGCAGAACTGGCAATTGTCCATCTGATTTCTGTGATTGAATACTAACCAGGTTTAATATCTGTAAGGAATAACAAGGGCACCATTACCACTAATGACTAGCTCAGTACTGCACTTAAACCCAAACATAAGTTGTGCTCACTGTAGTAAGACTAAAGTATACACTTTCATGGTTACATGGTGTGTAGACCACAAAATTTGACTCTTCATCTCACTTCTTTTCCGATATTCAATATTTCACACCACATACTGCGCTCAATTGGACTCAGGGAAGTTGTGGAGTCACAATTCTTGGAGATGCTAAAAATCCAGCTGGGCACAGTACTGGTCTGCCACAGGTGACACTGCTTTCGGCACAGGGGTTGGACTAGACAATCTCCAGAGGTGCCTTTAAACTCCATCATTCTGTGATTCTGTACAGTTAGAGATTTGGGTAAACTCAGGAGAATGAGGCTTTATTCCATTCAAGTATTGGTGTAAGAGTGGAAGAGCTTTTTTTCAGAAATATATAATCAGAAACAAAGAAAACCACTGAGGTCACTCTGCTCCATTACGAGCCCATACATAACTACATATTTCATGTTCATGCACACAAATATGAAGGGGTTTGATTCTGGCTTTTTTTTGGGGGGGGAAGGCAGAGGTGTTGGTGTTCATTGTTAAAACATTCCATGCATTTTTATATCAGAATGGCCAAGCCCTCTATACCACTATAAGAGATAAACCCACATAAGAGCACCAGACACTGAAAAGGGAAGATATTTTTTTCTTTCCTTGTATAAACCTCTTCATTATTTATTTCTGACAAGCTGCAGTCAAATACAGGCTGGACAATATTCCAGAGAAAATCCTTCTTTGTTAAATGGTTCATGAAATTTCTGCTTTTCATGAAAGTTTGAAAGAGCACAAATTACCCAGTTCTCTAATGCAATCAGTACGTAAACAGAGGACAAACAAGATTATGTATCTCTAAAAATATTCTTAAATATGGGATACTTCAGAATACACACACAAAAAAAAGGCAATAACCTGCTTTATTTTCTCCTGCATTATCTTCAAAAGTAAGTCCAACTCAGGTTAATAGCTTGCTCAGAAAACATCTGGTTACAGAACAGCCTTTAACATGATGGTGTTACTAAACCTCGTAATATTGATGTGTCTGTAGAAACACACCATAATTTTAACCAAAGACTTTGTGAGACAAGATGACAAAGCCCCAAAGCACTTCTCCTCTTTTTTCTTCCAATTCCTGATGTGTAAGATCAGGAAGCCAAAGAGGCAGAAAGACATTTCTGACCTCATGCTGCCCTAACCTTTTCTCCTCTCATCACGTACATGTCAGTCACACAACCCCAGTGCATCAACCGCCTATACCCATCACATGTATTATTCAGGAGGTGTTATCAACTCATGTGCGTGCCAATGTCAATCCTGTAACTTCAGTGGCTGTGCATTTTCTGCAATAACAATCTACTCCTACAGCAATGCCCTAATATGGTAATATTCTGCATTCCAAATTTAATATTATAAAGCCAAAACATCTAAGTCTAAACAGAAGTCTCCGAAAATACAGATTTTTCAAGCCTCTGCTACAAGATGAAATTTTTAACTATACGGTTCCTAGTCAGATCCTTAGTTCCCAGGTTTCACTATGTTCCCTTAGACCTGAATAACACAGTCAAGCCCATCTCACTGTGGGCTACTCCTGAAAGGAATGGTTCCTGTCCAACCTTTTCTCCTATCACTCGCATAACCCCCAGTTCAGGGGCTAAGCTGTCAGGAAAGATAAATAAAGCAATAAAAAAAAAAAAGGGGGGGAAAATAATTGGGGGAGGGAGAGGAGCCTGCTTTTTGCCAGTAACCAGACACTAAATTGGCATCACTGTACTGGAGACCATATCTTGTCTTACAGTCACAACTGTCATCATCACCCTTTGACCACATCTCTTCTACCAAGCCTTGGAATTATGTAACTGAGCATAAAAATACTAAAGGCTTATGGAACTATGTATCCGCCTCTTAAACACAATATCCCTCAAAGTATTTTGTAACACAGTACTTAATCCTAAAAGTATGCTTTATTTTGTCATACTTTGTCCTCAAGCTTTTTATTTCAACATCCATATAAACTAGCAAAGACACATCACCAGAGAAATCACCAGCAAGAAAATCAGTAGGAGGAGATGATGATAATTATGGGCTAAACTACAGCCAATCTATCAAGCTCCAAATAACAGACAATCCATGTCTAAACTCATTAATACAATAATTGAAAGATGCCCCAAGGCCTAGAGTATAGAAGATACAACTGAATGTTTACAATGGTCCTTTCTGACCTCAACAGCCTGTGCACCTCTGGCCAAGAACCAATCCAAAAGAAAATACAACCTAAAAGTCATAGTTCCTGCCCAGTGACTTCATGAGCCTACAGAGGGAGGAGAGAAGTTGTGCTGAAGACAGAACTTTAACAGCT
Source organism: Oxyruncus cristatus (assembly GCA_013399855.1). Taxonomy (NCBI): domain Eukaryota; kingdom Metazoa; phylum Chordata; class Aves; order Passeriformes; family Cotingidae; genus Oxyruncus; species Oxyruncus cristatus. The sequence continues at coordinate 1,293,775 of VXAY01007011.1, read as the reverse complement.
CACATTCCCAGATCACCGATGGAACCATCTTTTCCACCGGCAAGCCTCTACCACCAGCTGCCCCGGTCACCCTGCTGCCTAGAGGTACCTGTCAGGGGAACAAAAGGTACTGTTTCTTCTGCTACCCTGCATCTCAGGCTTTCCAGAAGGGAAAAGGAAAGAAAAATAATTTTAAAAAAACCCTCAACCTTTTGTCATTAAGGCAATGCTAAAACAACCATTTTGATCACCTTTCACTTGGATAAAACCACTGGCTGGTATGTGGAAAATTCCAGCCATGGGCAATCAGGCACCAATTCTTCATTTTCAAAACCTTTAAGCCGCTGCTAATTTACTCAATCAACTCCTGTATTACATCTAGTTTGTACTACACCTAAGCTGATCATTATTATTGGTAACATCCTTGTCACATCCATTTCCCAACTAGTTTTGGGCTCCTCATTCTGCCTTTTGATTACCTACTAGCAGTACTATTTCTACAGTTGTTCTGGAAACATTTTGCAACAACATCTATGGCCATGATCTGCCAACGTTTTCTAAGCTGCCTTTAGATAAGCCCAGCTCTCCTTTCAGTCACAGTCTGTGCATGTCTCAACACTTTTAGCACTCCTTACTCAAAGATATCCCAGCACAGAATTGAGGTGGTAAGGGATCTCTGGAGATCACCTTGCCCAACCCCCTGCTCAGAGCAAGGTCAGATGGAGTCCCTGCTCCAGCTCAGAGCTGAGTATCTCCATGAATGGTGACTACACAGCCTCTCTGGGCAACATCTTCCAGTGTTTGATCACCCAAGTGACAATAGAAACCTAAATTGTGCTGCAGTATCCAGAGAACTAACCTAACAGTGAGGAGAAACAGTAGGTGCTGATGGCAGTTATTAAACAGCAGTAGGTGGGCATGTTCATTAAAAATGTTATTCCTAGCCTTGATGGAGTCCAAATACTTTGCATGCACAGTGTTGCTTTTTATGTCAAGCATTTCATCCTGCAAATAATTCAGCATATTTCAGCTTTGAGCCTCTAAAGTCTCACTGAAATAAAAGGTACACGTAAAGTGTTTCCAGGAGCTAATTAGCCTCCTGCTTATCTTTTTCTTGTCAGCATCATTCCTAAATGATTTTACAAAAATCTTTGCATACTACAGAAAAGCATAATACAGAAAAATGTAAACGATATCCAGCCTTTTAACCCAAACCATGGGGTTTTTGTTACCCTTCTGAACAGCAGACATTAACTAGTTTCTATTTTCAGTTCTAAATTTGCAAGTCAGGAAAGAACACAAATATATTGGTTTTACCTTTGCTGCTGTTCATCATTATGCTGAGGCATATTGTTATTTGCCAGGAGGTAAAAGAAAAGATGAAATTAAGTGGGAAACAAGTCACAAAAATGGAAGAGATAACAGACTGTGAAGCGCACTAGCCAAAAAAACAACTACATACATAGCACACTTTCTTTCTCCAAGACAATTATTTTCAGATGACCTTTCTCAAATTTATACCAAGTGTTACGGATCAATAATCATTTAACTTAAAGGGATCAGCAAAACATACAGGCTACGCAAAAAGCATGTCCAGAGATTGACTATTGCAAGTACTGTATGGGAAGCTCTATAAGTCCTATTCATTAAACAGATTAAGCATGGTTAAGAGCAAAAAAAGGTTGACTGCAAGTTTAAGCTAATGTATAATAATGAAAGTACTCGTATTCGGTGCTGTAAGACAAAATAGTCCAATGCATCCAATAATTATTCCAGGTGATCTCTCTCTCTCAACATTTCATTTCAAAACATCAGATTCAACTTATAAAAGTTACCTGAATTCAGGAAAAAAAAAAATTGCTAAACTGGAAGAATGTAACATTTCCTGGCTGAGGAAAAACGTGCCTTTGGAAGAGCAGGACTGAGTGTGTCTGTACCTCCTCATGGCTGGTCTGCCCACAGGCACTGAAGCGTTCCTGCCCAGCATGGCACAAAGCATGGAGAGGCACGCCACTGGACCCATCCAAGTCAGCAAATGTCTTAACTTTTCTTTCTTAGCCTGCACCACTCAAAATGTGTCCTGCTGGCAGCAATACCCAAAAACCTATGAAATGTACTGTCTGTAATCAGATATCCATATCACATATGAAGAAGAAAATGTGAGGAAGACTAACAGCCTTAATTCTAACATTACTTCCCAATTTCTTGATTTCATACCCTTACTTTCTTTTCAAATAAGCAGTTCGGTGTTCCTTCATTTTTGTTTCCTTAATTTTTCTTGCTACAGAAAAATAGAGAGCTTCTTCTTTCCTGACATGATGAGTGACCAGGACAGGAGACCTGAGTCTGTATAATTTTAGGTATGGAGAGAATGCAATGTAAAGCCCACACAGCTGGGCGTGTAAACTTACTGAGGTACATTTCCATAACACCAAGCTTCTAAATGACAACTCCAGTACGGACTCAGTTGACAGAGCCTAAGCTTGAGATAACTGAATAGAGAAGCACAGCCACCACAAAATTGAAATATGCAAATAACTATTTGCAGGCTTGGCTGAAATCTTAGTCTATAAGACAGTTTCTTCTTTCTTTTTCTCCCCCCCACCCTCTTTTTTCCCCTCAGTTTTCTGCAGAAAAAGGACCTGGACCCAAGTTAGAAAAAAAATCCTTCCACAAAGTATTTCCATTCTTTTGGGTAATGTTTATTCATAGGTAAAGAGCAACGTTTAGTAGCAAAAATGCAGGCATCTATCACTTGATTTTCTAGGCACTGAAATTTTCTAGTAAATATATGATTAAAGTCACATAGGACCATTACCCTCAGCAATGGTAGATGCAATGCTTTGTTCTCCCAAGGCATTCAGCTTGTTTTTTAACACTGTAGATTTTTTTTCAGATAACCCCCAGCATGTACATCATGATTTAGCCACACAGCACTAACCTGTGTATATCTGTCTGGATCAGTTCCAAAAATGTTTTTCATCCCTTCCTCTTCCATATGAAAAGATCTTAAGGATCAAATTCAAGAACAAAGACAGTATATTTACATACAAATGAGCAGTGTTCTAATCCAGTAGCTTCATTCTCTGACTCCTCTGGATAATTCAGATGCTATTTTTATTTCTGCAGCACATTATCTCTGTCTTTCAAGTAAGTATATTGAAGGTCTGCCCAGGTGCTTCCCTAACAGATTTTATCCACCAGATAACTTATATTTTAGCTCAGCTGGAGATTGTGTCTTTAAAAGTAAGAAATGAGGATGGTAACGAAGTGAGACAAAATCTGAATTGCAAATTTATGAATTGAGATTATAAAAAGGGCTAATAATCAGAAAATGAAGTATTTACTAACATGTTTCATCTCAGCAGGCACTAACCGTAGTTAGTATTTCAAGATTTGTCTATAACAACATAGTTGTGGGCGGGAGGGTCAAGAACACCTATATCTATCTTCAAGAACAAATACCAAGTTTTGATGCTGCAGAAATACCAACTACCATTTTTATATGTTCCAAGTAAACCAAAGATCCCGTGACAGTTACACACGAATAGTACCGTATGCACCAACATCAGCTCCCCCCACTCCTTCTGAATTAACAGGAACTGATGACTTTTGCTCTGTAGCAAAAAATTCCATTAAGAACCATACTGCAAAGGGATGGGCACATCCCAGTGCACCTGAAGGAATAGTGATGTAATCTGGCTTTAGGAAAGATGACAGCTCCTTTCTTTCAAATCACCATTCTCCGTAAGGGGAAAAATATGTCAGATGGAAAGGCTTTGCTAATCAACCTGTAAGGTTTTCTTTTTGTTCTCTGGCTATAAACTAGGGCAGGGCGGGGGGAGATTGACAGAAAGTATAGATTTCTACGTGCTTTAATTAATCAGCTTGATCTGAACTGGAATACAACACTATTATTCACAGAGTATTATTATTCACTATAGCACACCACAGAAGACTAGTAGTTCATGCATTTTAACTACGTATTTCTGAGCTTAGAAGAAAGGCAAATACATGAAATTTAACATTAATTACAGAACTTTTTGTGTTTGGGGGTTTTTCTCCTTAATGTCAGGCTGTTCCCAGTCTTTACAACATTTTTCTAAATTCACCTGAATTAATTGCATACATTCTGAACACAACTTTCATCTTAATGAAGGCTTACACTGGGACTACATGGTTGAAAAATTAACTCCCTCAAAAATTTAACTTCTGTTCCGTTGAGTTCATATGACAACAATTTCTTGATTAAAGCTTTTAGCAGTCTGTGGGGTCTTATGCTAAGTACCAAACTAAAGAGCTCTCTTACTTGTCATAAGGTTTGGGATCAATAGGGAATGGAATTTATTATTTCTGCCACTACTTATGGTAGTGCTCGAAGGCTTCAGCTAAGACAAGGATCCCACAGTGCTAGATTTTGTGCAAATATGCTACAATCAAGAATCCCCAAAAAGTTTAAAATCTACATATGAACAAAAGGGAGCTAAAAGGGAATTACTGTTACTCATATATTGTAACGGGAAAATCAATCCAGAAAAAGATTAAATGATTGGCCAAAACAGTCACAAAAGACTGTACAGTTGGAACTGGCACCCCATCACCAGCTACTGCTTACTGAAAAGACTGTTATCCTCTTCTGCAAGCTTTTATAGAGAATGTTGAGGAACACCAGAGGTGCTGAGAACTCGTGGTCCCCTTCTACATGGGAAGAAGTTTTCTTAGTCATAAAGGGGCTTTCAGAGTGCCCATATGAACCCAAACCTTTTATCCCCACATAAACCTACCCGTGAATGAAAAGAGCAGAAACCATTCATTGCAAGAAAATGACTGAATCCCAAAGACATTAAAATTGAGACTGGAAAAAGTGAAGTTTCTCCATTACCTCTAAAAGCCAAATCTGCTCAGTTGGGATGACACCAAAGATGCAGCTCAGACAAGGGTACCTAAATCAACACAAGTTTATTCTGAATCTTGTTTACCACAGCCATCAAATAAACAGCACCTAATGAGTTTATTATTTTGGTTCTAGAAGAGCTCCTCAGCCAGCTATTTTGCTACCACATCTCAGAAACAAAATGCCACTGGTCCTAAGACAACTCTGATGCATAGAAGCCTCATCTACCCTATGATTACATGGGTTTAAATCAACAATTCTACGATCTCCCTTAGCAATTTAATTTATTGGCTAACTGTCCTTGCATTTTTAATCCCTGCATCCTTAAAGTTCATTTTTCTGGGCTGCAGCAACACAGGTTCATTATCTCTTTTACACTGAACAGCCAGAACAAGCAAGACCCCAACTCTCATAAAACTGCTTTCCACACAGAGCCTTCCTTCTGTTCCTTTATTACCTCTCTAAAATATATGATCATTTTGTGTTTCTCTTTCCTTCTTTCATGGCATTAGGAACTAAATACAGGCCACGTCAAAACCCAATCATTGCCACATAAATCCCACATGATGAGCTTTGCAGGTTAATCTTTACAGTGCACAAGACTGACATGCCCACAAACTTCTAAGCACAACCCGAAGAGAGAAAGAAATAGTGAACAGCTCATATACACAATAATCCTAAATAAGTAAAATGGACAGCCACCTCAGAAAAGGAAGAAATGGCACTAATTCCTCTACAGAATTAGTTTCGTGGGGTCTCAACCAGTTCAGCTGACCATTTCCCTCCAGCTGCTCAGCAGCAGGCCTGAAGCAGAGAAGCTGGTGAGAGCACAAGTGATTTCTTGCTCCTTAAGATCATCTTAGCTTTAATGTCCAAGAACAGTATTCAAGATCCAATGACTTCAGTCACTAGGTTCAATGAGCTTACACATAGTACATAATATTTGCTGCAAGCTAAGATCATGCACACAGAAAATGACCATAAATTGGTGTGATGCACAGCAACCTTTTATTTTCCCTAATCTGCTTCTGTGTGAAAGCCTGTGCAAACAGTCACCACATTGCACCATTTAGGGAATACAACTCCAGCCCAGTAACTGGCTCCAGGAAAGAGATAATAGCAAGTATCTTCAAAACTAGGTCAACTGTGAGATTAAAGCCTATAATTTCCCTATTATTATTATTATTATATTTTTATTATTATTATACTGTATATAAAATATTATTTTGTATTATTTTATTTTATACATTGTATAGTGTATATAATATATAATACATATAACACTGAATATATTATACTAATATATTATTATATATTATAGTATACATGCATTATATTTTATACTACATTATTTTCTATTACATTATTACATTTTCATTATCATTATGAAACTGTTATTATAGTCTATTATTACCAATGTTATTCTAACCCTTCAACACCTGCTTAGGTTGATTCTTCATCAGTAGCCTATACTTACATTCTTTTAATTTATGTTTCTCTAAGTATAACACAGGGTAGAAAACACAATTGTTTCAGTTCAATATGTGAAATGGGCATGGTTCTCTATAGCTACAAATCTCCTGACATAAATTTCTGTGCTTATGTGCACAACTCTACTAACTTTTAAACCTTGTTAACAAACCCCTTAGTGCATGCCAATCAGGGATTTAAACATTGATTTTAAAACAATTTGCCAGGAATCCTAAAATATCATAAGCAACTGGTAGTGACTTTAACATTTAACACAGGTAGGTACTTTTCCTGCACAGACCTTTTGAGGTCTTTTTACTTTTGAGCATTGACTATTATCACAAATGATAATGCCAAGATGATTTGGGAGGCTTCCAGAACAAATGCAAGCAAACCAGATATTCTGTTGTATGGAAGAGAGGAAATCCCACTGTATGGTTGTATAATTAAGGACTTGATCATGAAGCCTGTGCATAAAGTAGAGAACTTGTGTCACAAAGCCAAATTTAATTCAGGAATTTTGTGACATTTGGGCACTCAGTGTTTCATCTGCCATAGCGTTCTTTCACACTTTTTAAAATACATTGTACCCACTCATTTCAACACTAGAACAGGTGCAACATGCCAAGCAATAGCCTAGTACAATCCCATTTTAGATATAATGAAAGCATTTAATGAGTGAAGAAGTTGGCTTACCAGCACAGATGCTTTCAACTTCAATACACCAAACCATTTGGGCACTGGACTTCCCTCTCAGTTAGAATAAAAGATAACCAAGACACAAAAAAGCAGCTCATTCCAGAGCTGCTGCTTCAGTAGTAATATAATTAGTGACAACGGCCATCTGTCATTAATATGCTGTATGCAATAAAAGATTATATAATAATATAGCAGTATTTCTTTTATTACTAGCTCATCTTCCTGAAGAAAAATCGTATTATACAACAATTGTTACAACATGACAGTTTTTAAGGCTATGCATCTTTTCACAAACATATTATTTATTGTAAAGCTAAACCCATGACTGATTCTATTGTAATCAAAACAGAATTTTAACTGTTTTCAGTGGGCATCTGGAGGGCTGACATACTTCCTATGCTTCTGAAGCCAATTCTTGTGTCTTGCTTGGGCACTGTATGTCAAGAAAGACAGAAAAATAATGCAATCCATAGCAACTGTCACCGCACAGACTGTGCAGAAGTGGTCAGTTTAGCACGACCCAAAAGGAGACGTGGACAGTTAACTTGATTTACAGAACTACTAAGCAGCCTTCAATCCAAGTGGCTTCCCTGATATGGTTGCAGTTTTCCTGAGAGCAAAATTTGGCTCTCTTTCTCAGAGTCTGCCTGCCCAGGACTGTAGGAGCTGGAACTGCTACAGAACTGCACTGTCACTCTTCTGCTTGAATATGAACCAGTGGTTACAGGCTCTGAAGTAAGTCCCAGCCTAATGCCAGAGAGAGAAAGAAAAAAGAACCACAACCAATCCATGAGAGACAGTAATAGAAATGCATAGAAATGCTGTCAAGTTAACACTCCAAAATTAATAACTTATTTTACACTATTAAAATGCATGGTAGTACTGTTCCCCTGTAGGCAAAATACAAATCAAGTTTAAGAAGGATGACCAAAACTAAATAGATTTTCACTGAGCTCCACACAAATAAGCTCTTTGCTTAGATTTAATTATTTATTTTCTTCCTTTATAAAGTGCCTTAAAGCCTAAAAATATTGTAGGTGACAATCTCTGTACCCATTCTGAGCTAATAAAAAAAAGGCAATATATAAAACAAATCAACCAACCAATTCACACAAGCATACACTTCCAAGAACAGCCATTATGCAGACAAGTTTTTTCTTTATCATAGTCCAACCTGAATGCATTACTTTTCTAAGCACTTAAGATAACTTAAATGATTTTCACATTGTATGTTGAAAAAATATAACTCAGCTGCATTGCACTTGTATTTTGATTTCTCCACAGTCCGTATACAAGTCAAAAAAGACAGTATGTGCTGAGATGTCTTCTCACGTAAAGGATTGATTTGGGGTTCTTTTGGTAGCAATTCAGCAACCACATGAAACACTACTTCAATTTCCCTTTGCCCAAAGGAAAAGACTGAAATAATTGATTTTGTGAAATATCCGCTGTTATCCATTAGAACAATGACAGACATTTAAAAATACTTCTGACAGTATGAGGAAGACAATACTGGGAGCAGAGCATCTGGTTATCTTTGCACACAGCCCTGAGCAGACCGCCTTCAGGTCCCATTAACTCCTACCAATTAATCTGTCTCAAGTAGCCTTCTGCATTTCTCTTGACAACTACATATGAGAGAGTTAGTACTCCAATAGGACTTCGAAGCAATTACAGATTATTGATGGTGTTGTGACTAGGTATTTACTTAGAGGCGAGAGAAAATACCACAAGGACTTATAATTTTCATTTTCTCAATGAAACAAACTTGCAACTTCCAAGGGAAAAGGAATGAACATTTTTCAACTGCAAGAGAAAATTTTTATTTGATACAAGTTGTGTGACCAATGTTCAAGTTACTGATTCTGCAGTGAACTTGGTATTAAAGTTTGCAATCTCCTGGTGGCCAAACTAGATGGTGCACTGGTCCCCTGTTTCCTACAGATTCGAAGATTTTAATTCTTGTAACTCACAATGTAAACACTGACATCATTGTTTGCACTGACATGCTAAGAGCCGGAAATAAATACTAGTATCAAATTAATTTTGTTTTGATGTAATGACAACCTGCAGAGTACATCTACATTACTCCTCTAGGAGATCACATAAGCCCATTGACTTCTGTAGCTTTCAATCTTTCTTTACTTTTTTTCAACAATTTCTCTAATGTTTGCCAAAAAAAACAGAGGGTTTTTTGTTTGTTTGTTCCCTACTGGACTCCTAGAAAAGAACATTCAAAAACAACACTCTACAAACAGTGACAGTATTGAATAGTGCTGGCCATCACAGATCTTCCAAGAAAATTAAAACCACCTAGTATTAAGCCTATTAACCACCAAACAGCTTGGTCTCCTAACTAGAAGTTATTGCAGCTTCAAGTCATCAACCAATTAAAAAAAAATTAAAACAAACAAACAAACAAAAACCACAAACAAAACTTTTGAAACAACCGAGGAGAAGTTTCCAAAGACATGGAAAATGTGAGTACCGAAAGACAACTCATATGAAAAACAAGCAACTTTTCTCCAGTGCACTAAAAAAGTAAAGCATTATAAATAGGTCATAACAAAAATAGTATCTGCCTATAAAAAGAAACACCCAGTCCCAGTCATGAGCAGATCTATTTACTCACTACTGGAAATTCCTGGAAGACATCTGCTGAAAAGAAAGGCCATTCCCTGCTCTGGTTCGAACACTACTTCTTCACATCATCAAATGGGAGGAGGGACAAAAAGAACAGGGGTCTTGTTGAATATTTTCTTTCTCATTATTACAGTGCTTTGATCTCCTTTCTACCTCTGCTCCTGTTCTTCCATCTCATTTCTCTCACCACACTCGGAACACTGTTGCAATTGCACAGCAGCCAGAGACAGCATCCTGTATGCTCCACCGGAAAGTCAAAGCATTTAACTAGATGGTGCTTGCTACCAGACTTCTTAAGTGAAGTTCCTGCTGTTAACAGCTTCTGCTAATGGACATTATTATTATCACAATTTTTTTTTTCCAAGCAAACATATGTTAGACTCTCCAGAAACACTTCTTTTTTTCCACTCACTGAAGCAATCTAATCCCAACTGACTGGTTTCACTTGCAGTTAACTTTTTGAATCTTTTCCACTTATGAAACAGTACAGAATTGATAATTGAACGGCTTCACTTTTAAAAACTGTAGACAGCACCTTTTCCCATAAATGCTGAAATCCAAATGCGCCAACTAAATAGTAACCAAGATCTTGCTAAATCTAATGGAAGGCTAAATATTCTTTCCTTGATTGTTTGGGGTTTGGGGTTTTTTTTCAAATATTAAGATCAGCTTCAGCTTCAAAGGCATTTTCTTTCTTTCAAAGAGACCTATAAAGGCAAAATCTGGTTTCTTGGACAGCAAAAAGCAATATTCTTTTCATAAGCTTAAACATTTTTCTTATTAAAGTATTATTTCAAGTTGCTCCATAAAAATAAAATTTAGCCTGTAACGTGCAGCAAGACAGCTGAATTGCATGTGGATTTGCATTCATCAGTTACAGTGATATGGAGAGGTAGTATAAGAAGCAAAATCAGTATCTTGAAAAACAATAACTTCTATATCAAAGCAAAGATGCAATCTAAATTTTATTAAGCTTCACAGTCACAGAAGACTCAAGTGTTATGTAAATCTCTGATATGGAGGATGAGTTACAATGTATTTGATTACTGCTGTGTCACATGTCAGGGCACTAAGATAGCATTTCATATTAAGTGTGTGCTTTGGTTTTTTCCAAGTAATAAAAAGATACTTTTGGCAATTCAGAAAAAAGTAAAGAAATATTAAAATTTAGATTTAAACACTGGGAAAAAATTTGAAGGTTTGAACACTATCAAAATCAGGAGAAAACTAACCAAAATGTGAATGCATCCCTTAAGGAAATCAGCACTACCAAGAGTCATTAAGTGATTCTCAGAAAAATGAAAAATTCGGCTTTGCTCTCAGCTAAGCCACCTATGCCAAGCAACACAAGCTGTAGATATAAAGATAAAGGGAAACCACAGGGAGAGTGGAATTGGAGCACAAATTCATGCAAGCAAATAAATTAAGAGCAGTAGTCCAAAGATATAACACTTTGCTCTAGCATAGCTTCTTTCACATTCAAAGCACTGAAAACATGAATTAACTAAAATAAATACTGAGCCGTTAAAAAAAGTTGTAATGCAGTTCAAGCTACATTGAAAATTACAAATGCAAGTAATAGAATGAAGTTCAAAGAAGCAGACACAAAATTTCCTTTGACTGGAAGTTACTCTCTGCTTTTCCAGCCAAACCTCATAGAAAATGTTGTAAGGTCAGCCAATTAGGTTGTAACTGTCTTGGATCATACAGACTGTTCTGTGTCTTTGAAAGCAGGCTTTTCCTCTACAGTCCTCTCCAAAGTGCCTTACGTTGTCTAACTTTGTATGCCTGAAAGGTTTCTGTCCCTCAGTAAACCTTCAATCAATACTTTTTCATATCCCTTATCAAAAGCAAATAACGTTCTCCCCAGCCTGCAGCTCAGACTGAAGGATTGATTTTAAAACAGTATTTCTTCCTAAAATGAGTCATCTTAAAATGCCAGTGCTTCACACTTTAGTATCAATGTCATCATAATTTTAGACCAAAAACTAATGCCAATGGATTTACACATGAAGCCCTGCCAAATAATCATATTTGGATGGCAATTAATCTCTCATTAATTTTGCACTTCTACTTTAAAAAAAAAAATTCTTGAAGAAAAGGCTTTAGATCGCACCCGAAGAATACATTAGTAGGCCTCCCAGTGAGTCATAAACACCAAATACTTAGTGCTGCTAATAAGGCCCCACCGAGGTTGTTTCCATATATTATCCATAATGAGATGTTTTATCAACAGTGCTATGTAAAACCTCCATTTTGCAGCTAGAGGAGATAGAGCCCCAAATTCACACTGTGGTCTGAAGTTTCACCTTTGCCCTGTCTTATCACTAAAATATAACAGGGAACATTTATTTGGTTGTAAAGCTCATTTTTATGTCTGAAAGTGAATGCATATTTTCACAAGTGTCCACTATGTTGGCTGAGCATCATGCAAATTACAACCAAAAATTCCTTTTTTTAATTAAAATACGTTTTTGCAGAATCACAGCATGGTTGAGGTTGGAAGGGACCTCTGAAGGTCATCTGGTCCAAGCCCATGCTCAAGCAGAGTCACAGCTAGAGTTGGCTGCCCAGGACCAAATCCAAGTGGCTTTTTCAGTATTTCCAAGGGAGGTGACTCCACAACCTCGCTGGGCAACCTCTCAGAGCTCAGTCACCTTCAAAGTGAAAAAGCATTTCCTGATGTTCAGATGGAACCTCCTATCTTTCTGTTCGTGCCCATCATCTCTGGGCCTGTCACTGGGACAAAACTCAGCTCTCTACTCAGACAAAAAATAACAATAAAAAAATCAGAATTTACAAATTCTTAAGGGAAAGTGAAAACAAGTGCCTCTGACATTTTAAAGAACATTTGAGTAATAATTAAGGCTGTGAGAACTTCATTTATGTTAATGTCTGCATTCCCTTGCTAAATTTTGTTTTCCATTTCTCAGTACAATGACTCTATTATAGGCTTTAGCTACCATTGTGTCCTAGCTTTTTTTCTGTTCTTTCCAAGTCTTTATCTCATGGCAATTTTGTTCCTTTTTACATTTGCTTTAGTTTGTAGGTGCCTACGTCCTTCACCTACTCTTTGCATGTTAATATATTCTCAAGAGAACATGCTCACTACGTTGCATCATTTCCACGTATTTGTTTTGCTGCATTCAACAATACAGATATTAGACATTCAATATCTTCCTCACAAAAACTTTCAAAAAAACTTTAAAAAATGTTCCCTATTTTCAAGGTGGACAAAGGTGGTTACTGAATTAACTAATCTGTTAGTTGAAATTAGAGTATGCACTATACGCAGCATGATCAAAGCCAGGAAGGTGGACACCTCTAGTAAGGCCCACAAGTCTTTCCCTCAATGCATGAGATCTTTCTGAGAAATGCCAACAACAAAACCTAGCTGACAGAAAACAGATTGACACTTCAGTACATCAATATTACCATGGACCAAGCCTAGCAAAATAATACATACCCATTAACTGGCCAAGAGAGAAAAATCAAGTATACTGCTTACATACACAAATTTTTAAATGCTCACTTTTTAAAAGAAATAAAGATGATCTTATTTCTCATGACAAAAGTACAAGATATGGATAACTGATTACATGACAACTTTACATACATAAAGGCTAGAGATGCCAGAAAGAAGAATCTCCCAACATTTCAACTATTTATTTCCCTTAACTCAGTAAGTGAACAGCTGCTTTGAATTGACAACTGTAGCGCAAAAAAAACCCCTGATCTTCCAGCCAACAGGTAAGTAACTATTCCTCAGCTTTAAGGCTTGATGCCATTTTAAAAGATTGCTCCAAGGTATGTAGGATGGCCTTCCTGAGCACAGGCACACATCTCCTCATCACAAAACCCAATCAGAATTAGGTGCCTGGGAGGGCTCATTCTGGAGGAATGAGGGATCACAGCCTGCATCCTGCTCTCCTAGGATAGCATAACTCTCCTACATGGTAAAGTGGCCTCTGTTCCTCTGTTGGCTTCTCTGCAGAGCTTTTAGAACATGAGCAAAGGTACAACAGTGACAGCAGCTCACCTGCCTGCTCACCCCTCATGTGAAGCCCTGGTGCAGTGAGTGGCTCAGGAGGACCCCGGGAGCAGGGCCAGGCCGCAAAGGTGGCTGGTGTCCCAGAGAGGACACAGTGCACGAAGGCTGTGCATCTCCAAAAGAGAAATACAGCTTGCAGAAAAAAAAAAAAAAAAAAAAAAAAAAAAAAAAATCTAAAAAATATATTTAGGGCAAGCTTCTTACAAGGCATGTGAAGATGCGGTCAAAGCAAAGCCAGCCAGCTGCTCTCTGTGGTAGTCTTGTCAAACAAAGCTCCCTTCACCCCCATGAGCAAACAGATCTCACTTTCAGGTCCCATCTGTACACGCAGGACTCCAGGTCTGCCAATGTGATTTTGACAAACTGACTGACATAGCTTTTGAAGCTGTTCAACTTCTTTTATCTGCATGTGTGCATGTTGAATGCAGCCATCCTTCATGCTGAAAAAAATAAATATGTATCATCACTCATCACCACTGTTATGACAAATATTACATGGAACAAAGAAGCTGGAATTGTACTGGGAGCCAATGTCAAGTCCTCTATCCATCACCAGTTAAAATGTTCCCCACTAGGCTTTCTTTCAAAGAAACACATCAACCCTAACTATAAAAAGTGGCAACTGTCATTATTACATTGGCCTCCATTTGGAACTACAAGGAGGTGGGGGAGAAATGAAAAACAAAGACCAGCAATATGCCACAGTATGGGTTTTCATTTCTATTACGTGTAGTTCTTGTTCCTCTAACCCCAAAATTAATATAAGGCAACACCAAAACACACTCAGAACAGGGAAAAAAACAGATGACTCAGATGTACAGATAGACCGGATTCTATATGAGCACTATTCAAATCAGGAAAATAAATCACCATAAAGGGATATCATATGGGTCTATTAAATCAGGAGGGGCATGGAGTAAATAGGTTACAACTGTTACTGCCATTTCCAGTGCAGAAAAATAAAAAGGAAATCAGAAGTATGGATATTCAAACAAAAAAAGAACACACTTTTTCCACACAATTCATAAGTAAATTGTACAATTCACTATACAGAACACGTTAAAAATTTACACAGATGCAAAAAGCAATCAGGCAAATTCACAGAAGAAGTCATAAGGACACAAAGCCTGTGCACCTGTCCCAGAATGCTCCTGAGCTTCAGACTCCTGGATCTCTACCAGAAGAGTAACTATAAGCTTACTGGTGCTTAAACTCTTTCTTATGTGTTGATTACCAGCCACTGCCAGAGTCAGGATACTGTGCCATCTGGATATCTGATTTGATACTCTGTGAATGCTCTTAACCACTGTGGACAAAGCCTTTAACATGTAAAATTTCATGCTGTCCTGTCTCAAACTAGAGACAAATAAATCCTAAAAATTGCCAGTGCCAGCATTAACCTTTCTTCTTGCTCTCTACCTCTGGTAAAGTCTGTTCTGTATTTCTTTTTCACTCCTCAAAAGGTCAGTATTTGAAGCTTTAAGTGTCTTTTTTTTCTCCTCACATCAAAAAGTTCTATTGTATAATTAAGTTAAAATCCTGACACGGGTCATTCTAAGAACACTGAGCAGTATATCCAGAAAGGTCTGTAGACTGGAATACGTTTTATCACAACCATAAAACCAGTACTATAGTAAGAGTTTCCAGAAGTCTCACAGTATACTGACAGTGAAGAGCAGGAATTGAGAAATGCTAAACAGCAGATTATGTACCAGGGTCTAAAACTCCTTTCATCACACTCCTTTTACCTGCATCCCTGCATATCGGGGCAAAGCATCCATCTGAGGGTCCATTCAAAGCTACAATGAAGAGGATGCAGCTTCCCATGGGTATGACAAGTTTGGACTTACAAACACAACTGCATGTCCAAGAAAACTTCAAGAGTCAGAGCTCTGCTTGACGAGACACAAATTACTACTTTACATTTTTTTATCTTATTTAATTAAATGAACTTTAAATGAAGATAGCCATTCTATTTTTAACTTACAAATACCAAACACATGTTAGCAAAGAGGAACTGAAATTTGCAATGTTCCACTACTGTTTAAACCTCCAGCCATACTGTATATAACATCTCGTCAATATTGGTCATAAACCAGAAGGGTCAAAATTCTCCAATTTATACAAGACTGCCTTTGGTTACACGTTTAAAACAGAACAATAATGAGTGAAATCTTCCAGTTAGAAGACAATTATACATGTGCTCCTGAAACAGATTTACAGGTGATTCTGCATAGGAGGCACCCCAGCAAGAGCACTGGGGATTGCACCAGGACTGCTGGCAACAGGTGAGCATAAGCTTTGAAGGGTGAAAGAATTCTTACAACTGTCACATTTTTCCACATCCACTCTGACTGGCACCTCTCTGATTATCCTCCAGAACAGTCAACTTCTAGCTTTCAACAGCACTGATTCCACATAAAGAGATTCAAAAGGAATAAAGGGCAAAATATGGTAACTTTATCATTAAGATATTTTTATGCAAAAGGGTGAGACTGCAAGAGGGGAGGGAGAGAAAACTATGGGAATATTACTTCCAAAAAAGCAGCAGTAAAATTAAAGATGTATTTTAATATTATTGTTATGTATTTATTTGTGCAGTTTAAACAAAAACCTATATGGGCTGGGCAGAAAAAATAACCATCAAGAAGAATTCAATGAAGTGCAGCTATGCCAAGCAGAAATCACCTACAGGTTGCCAGAAGGTATAATAAAAGAGCAGCGTAATGTTCAGGGACTGTTTGTTTTGAAATTTAGAGCAGAGGGCAAGGGTGGCCTCTACCAAAGTACCAAGTAACTTGACAGACTTTTCTTCTGCCCTCAATAATTTACCTGTTTGCAGACAATAATTTGGCACAGCTAAAAGATTACAATGCAGATAACAAACATGGCAGCAACACAGATTTCATTTAAATTATTTTATAACAAGTAAGGTCAATTTATGGAGAAATCTATCAAAAAGAACATGTTAAAGATAAGCCCTTGTAGTTGATCTCCATTTGCCTATAGCATTCTGATGGCTACAGAAGGGAAAGATGAGAAGAAATCACCCAGAGCAGTAACATCCAAACCTCAAAAGGATACATCTTTTTACAACTTCTAGGTTTCATCCTACAAAACTTGGGTCTTCTGTGCTTTATGGGTGGATAAGGGTCCTAATACTGTGATAACAACCAAAGCAAGCAAACTTGTGTTTCAGAAAAGCAGATTTCTTACTTGTATCAGCATTGCCATTTCCCTTCTTGCAGATGGCCATCCATGGGCAGGTTGAAAAGGCCAGGCAAAACCAAACTCCAGACAAGAGTCTGCATGTCAGCAAAGTTCTCTGTTGCAGATCAGATCCTGGCTTGGGATGCCCCATTGCACTGTGACTTCCACTACTATATAACAACTCACATTTTTGTGTTACCAATTCAGCATGCACTTCTGTTCTTGCCCTTTTCTGGTTGGCTTTACTGCAAGACTTGTTTACTTCAACTGAGCTATTTTTATCTATTTTGGGTCCCCTCCCTTTGCTCTTTTATCTGCTACCCACGTTTTTTTCCATTCTTTTGAGTAACAGGGAACTAATTCCTTTGTGGGTAGTTTCCAAGAGGTCTGGTGGGCTTGTGCTTGCGCCTGATTATTTATTTATAATCTTGCCTGGCTATGTATTTTATTTGGCAGTTTTATGTAGAGATTTGGCTTTAGTGCTTTATATCTGTTTTAATTCAGGCCATAGAGGCCTCACAATAGGAAACTTAATAAATGAGCTAAAATAAATAAGGAAGATATTCAAACAGTTTCACACCACACATGGGCAAGAACAGAGTTCTTGCAATAAAGCATTTCAGTGATAAATGGATTCACAGGCCCAGACAAGAAGTAAGCAAGCATCTAAAGGCGCCATAATCTAATGCCTTTCATCTGAAAGGACCCTGGAGGACTTTATTACATAGCTTTATTTATAAAAAAGGGAGACCATAAAATAGATTAATAATGTTAAAAGATCCAGCATGCTATTTGTACTAGAGTTTCTCATATACTTATAAATTTTAACAGCTTTTTGATGTCAGATGGTTTGGCATCCTCGTGACGGAGAGATCCTGCCCCAGTCTTTTCTGCTTGACTTGGTCGCTTATTGCTGGGATCCTTCACTGACAAAAACCCTGCAGAATGGAGGAAGCAAACAAAGAGCTTCTGCTACAACTCAGCTTCAGGAATAGCCTGTCTCCAGGGATAGATCAGCTCCAGCTATCTACAACAGAGTGCGCTACCACTACAGACGTGCAGTGGTTCTTGCAGCTGTGTAAGGCATAACAATTTATCAGTGCTGGCAATGCAAAGGAGACAGGCAGCCAGATCTCATTCCTTAGCATGGCTCATTCCTTAGCACCTGGGCTCCACGTACGTACCACCCTGAGCAAAGCACGGTAATGTGCATTTTCTACAGCTGCTGCTCAGGTAACCGAGGGACAAATATAACTCACTAGTACAAACTACCTGTTTATTTTTACTGGTTCTGACAGTAGTGCCCCACACAAAGTCCAGTCGTGGCAGAGGAGGAGCCAAAGCACTCAATTTTCTCTTAACACTTGAATAAGACATTGGTTCATCTGAGAGAAATGTTGGCCATCATTGGTCTAGATACACTGCACTTCTCGTCACCACCTCTGAAAAATGTGGTATAAAATGCCAGGATGATCCCTTGGAAAGACACCCACTGCTTCCAGTGACAATGACAAGAAGTGACAGGAAATTTCAAAACAGCATCCAGAGTTATTAGCTTGCTAATAACCACCCAAAAATGAATACAAATTGGTGAGCAGCCTTCCATGAAACAATTATGTGATTGTCATGATTGGAGATGTTCCAAAAATTTTCAGCTAATCAAAAATCCTCAAAAACAAGCCTCTTATTTTCAACTTAGACTATTACTGGTTCACAGAAATAGAAAATCTGTGTCTTCAATTCTATTTGAAGTATTTTCAAGGTTTCCCTCCTTACTTATCCCAAGTAGTGAATGAAGAAAGCAGCAGACTACTTTCTTTCAGCAGAAATACAAAAAGATGAAGAGGGGTGAGCAAAATGGCTTTTGAAAACTGTATTTTAGGTGAAAAGTTCAAATACTCTCAATCCGTTAAAATAAAAAAAAAAAACCAACGCAAACACAACAAAAAACCACACACCAAATAGAAACTTGTCATTATAAACAGACTAGCTAAATATTTTACATAATCTAACATGTTCCACTAAAAGCAGTGCCATCCTCATGAATATTTTAAAAATAATAACCCAGCTTTCTCTATTAATGAAAATTTTGATTTCACAACAACAGTAGCGAATCTATACTGACACAAGTTACCCATGAGTGCCACAGCACAGACTGATGGAATTGTTATTGCAAAAGACACTTGTAAAAATAATTTAGAAAATCAACCCTCAACACAGTGAACCCCCAAAGCATTCTCTGCAACCAACTGGAAGTATAAAAGTAAAAAATAATAATAAAAAAAAAGGTAAAAAGACATTTTACCTCCTTTTTAAAGTCTTCTGTACATTTCATGCACGCTTCTGTTGAGTATTTTATGGGCCTCTGCCTCATTCTGGCAATGTAAGGGCTTTAAAATGCAGCCTTAAGGGTGATTTATGTAACAGTAGCAACTGTTTACTCAATAAATTTGCTCCCCATGTGTATTCAAAACTCACCTTCATTGACATTCAAGATAAAAAGTTAACACCTCAGAGTTATCACTATAAAGAGAAAAGATAACATACTTTTTGCTGCTTTCAGAACAAAAGGAATATCTTTACTCATAAATGCAACAGTTTTTTCCATTAAACTCACTTAAACCTGCTGGAAATACCATGTTGGACGGATCATATAGGAGAGCAAACCTACATTAATCTACCTTGATTACTCGTGAGGATTAAAAGCTCAACTCGATTTTTCAGACCGCGGTGGTATCTGCAGTACTGGTGAGAACACAGTAAGTTGGCTGATAAACTGCTTTTCTCAAGCAATTCTGGAGTTAATTGACAATAAGAAACTTCACTCCATTTACTATCTGACTTTCTTCCAGCTTTCACACCTACCCAAGGGAGTCACACTACCATGTTTCAGATTCAATTAAATGCCTGTGATTCTCAGTCTTAATAATTGCTGCCGCATATAAGTACATCACAGAATTTTTTTTAGAGCACTTTAAAAGTCAAGCTCAAAAGGACAAGCTAGATCTGACATCTCTAATGTTACCATCAACAACACTGAACTCAATTATTAAAGCCTTCCATTAACAGGAATTATGTTATACATCCTCTGGGCACAATCCGCATCCTTACAATTGTTCTGAAGCTCCAAATGGGTGATTTCTAAGCTCATAAATTGACTGAATCACAGAGAGCTGGATGTAAAACCTAGCTAAAAATCTCCTTACTCCAACTGTTATACACCTAACTTTTGAGCTCTGAAGGTAGCTATGCTGTCCATCGAGGAATCCCTCAAGATCAGCTAGCTATATACCTAAAAAACCCACTGTACTGATGCCAAAGTGCTGTGGGGTCAAATGATCATGATCAAACTCTGAAGATGAGTCATGAAAATTTATTTTTAAATTGGCTTGTGAAACCAGATTCCCAGAAGAACATCAAGATTAGACTGACAAGGGCAAATGCCAAGAAATGTTGGCTACCTGTTACTGATCTTTTAATGAAAATTAATTGGTTCGTCTTCACAGTTCCAAAGATAGTAAAATGATAACCACCATTATTAAGAAAATGAGAAATACATCCTAGTTATGGTGAAAAGCTATGTTAAATAAACCCCAAAACACAGTCCTCCACAACAACATTCAGCTGAGGAGTCAAAAAAGGGAAAAAAAAGTATATATTCAGGTAACTGAAAACTGAATCACAGTATGTATGCACTGACACATTCAAAGAAATGAACCAACACGGTAAATCAATTGCAGCTGATGCTGACATTTCATAACTTCTGATAGCTTAATCTTTCTATCTGGTACTCAATGGCTGTCCGACAATTGCTCAAGTTTTACAAAAGAAATACAAAAAACCTATGTGTTGCTCATGACATCCACCATCAATCCACAAAATGATGAGCAGGACTGATATCTACTATCTACATTTAACCAGGAGCTATTAAAGTTGTCATCTCTGGTTAGGATCACTACAGAGGATGAAGCTATTTTGACCACATCTGATAGCTGTTTATGAATTCAGGACATCAGAACCATAGGTCCTACCTCAAAGCCTGGCAGAAAAGTCACATAAAAAGCAGCAGGCAGGCTTGCCTTCTCTCTGCCTCCTCTCCCCTCGAGGTACTCCTGTATCTCGCATCCAAACAGTCCCAAATTCCCACCCTACCTACCCTTCAGGCTCATACCCACTTCTAACTAAATTCTGAGCTGTTTCCCTATTCTCATGAAGGCTGCTATCAATTAACATGCAATTAATTACATATTAGATGCCTACATCAAATTAGTAAAACTCTCGGCTTGAACAAATGCCAATAAAAATAATAATGGATGCTCACTATGTAAAACTACCTATTTTTCAACAGCACAATAATAATATTGGAAAGCTTACTCTAGAGAGTGAGTAGAAATAATACTAGAAATTCAGGTGCTACTAGTATTTGTACTAGTAATTTAAATATAAAATTTTAATAGCAAGGTATTTCTAATACTACTAGCAGTATTACAAAAGACAATCTAAGAAACTAGAGTGACTTCAGTATTAAAAAGCTTTAAAATTTCTGTCCTGAAGATTACAAATGTAAAGGCCACAAGAAACTTAAAAATAACAGCTGCCCAAAACCATCAAGTTTAAAATCTTTTAACCCTCTGTCTTATTATTGTCAAACAGGAGACACACTTGCAACTAAACCTCAGTGTATTTCAGTATAAAAATCCCATGCTCAGAAAATACCTTGAAAAACTATGTCAAATGAAGTAATAAAATGCCTAGCGCATAGCAAGAATTTTTATTCTGTGTACATGTAACAAAAAAAGTGCTTCTAGTTTCATTTCAGCTATTATTGTCATTAATTCTTCATGCACCAAAAATGGAGAATTTGTAGGAGAGAAACATTGAAAGCACTGAACAGCCACAGTAAAATCAGGTATCATTTCCTTCAAAACAAAACAGATGAATAGGCAAAAAATGAGGACAAAGAGCTTACTCCTTCAATTAGTTAGTGAATCACGCCTATTCGCAACAGATTTGAAAAACTGTTAACTAGAAAACAAGAATATTCAAAGGTCAGTAAAAAAATGCTATGCTCTCATTTAAAATAGTATCCTAAGTTATGGTATGTCTCATGTATTTGCACTTTTATCGAGATCCATATGAATCTGTAGCTCAATAGAGAACATTTGTTTTATACTTCATTAAGTTAGCTGAAACTAAAGCATGAAACATTACAAGACTGTAAGAAGTCCCTAGATCAAATGGTTTAATTCCTCATTACTGTACTTTTCTGTGGAACAGAACTTTTCTATGCCTGTTATTTTTTCAACAGCTTTACTTACATGTTTTTTTTTTAATGTCACAGTATTACAGCTCTTATACATATGTAAGTAAAATAGAATTCTAGATGGTTTGAGTTGGAAGAGACCTTTAAAGGTGTTCTAGTACACCTGCCTGCCATGGGCATGGGCACCTTCCATTAAGACCAGGCTCATCAAAGCCTCATCCCACCCGGCCTTGAACACTTCCAGGGCTGTAGCATCTCTAACTTCTCTGGGCAACCTGTTCCACAGCCTCACCACCCTCACAAAGGAATTTCTTCTAATCTAAACCTGCCCTCTTTCAGCTTAAACCCCTTGTCCTATCGCTATACGCCCTCATAAAAAGTCCCTCTCCAGTTTTCCCTCTTCCCTCTTTAGGTATTGGAAGGCTGTTATAAGGTCTCCCCAGAGACTTCTCTTCTTCAGGCTCAACAGCCCTCTGACCATTTTTGTGGCCCTCCTCTGGATCTGCTTCAACAGGTCCATGTCATTCCTAAAACAAGTACGGATGTAAAATTCAACTTCTTTGTATTATGTTCTCTAGTCTTACGAAGTTCCTCAAATCTGACAAACATGTTCTGGTTATTGTTACAATTATGCAAAGCTGCAGAAAGTGTAATTAAAATAAGAATGAGACATTATGAAACTATTCTGTATGTACAGAAACAAAATTTCTTGTATTTGTCTCAAATGGTAGTTTAGGATCATCTGTTTTTAGAGAATGCATCTCCCTCTCCCATTTCAGGGTTTAAACAGCTCTTTTTAGTTTTTAGCAGCAACTCAAGAACTTCAGAATGGAAAAGTGACCCACACCTGTAATTACTGACACCTGCTGCCTGCATTAAACATAGTCATCTCCCGGGCCAGTGTAATCACAACTACGTATCACTTCTTTACTGGGAGGCAAACAGGGGAAGCTGGCTGAGGGAGACAATTATAACACATACTCAGTGACCACAGAGACTAGAACTGTTACCAAAATTAACCCAATGAAACTCCAGCCTCAGGCAGGGCTTTAAATAATACATAATAACATTGTGTCAGAACCTAATTTGAATTTGTTTATTCAACAGAATGACTTTATGGCAGCCATAAGACATAATAACAAGGTATAACTGGTTGTATAAGTAGTCCGTATTAAAATGACAATATTCTAATCTAATTTGTTAACCTCCCTGCTGGATTTGCTTCTTCTGGAGAAAGAACTTGGAGCAGGACAAATTTTGTCATTATGAACAACTCTCTATTTGAGTACTGCTTCAAAAGACTTCTGATTTCCCTCAAACAAGAACAACATCTGTGTATATGCCAATACATATTTCTCAATAAACAAGTTTACATTTTTATAACTTGCATAAATATTGGTTATGTTCAAGAAAGCTTATGAAATGCAGGCTTCTCTCCCAGGTGGAGGGTGGAGTTTGGAATCTCTAAAGTAAAAGGAGTACTAAATCTGAAGAAAGTATTGGGGGTATTATTCTAGAAACAGTAAGAATGCTGGAAATGCAACGAAGTTTAAATGAAACATATAGATAATGATGATTTTTCATAGGAAAACAGCAATTTCTACCCTAACATCTATGATCAGTAGGGTCTCTCGTGGGCAAAAGTTGCATTGCTAAGATGGCAGGTAAAAAAAGCATTTATTTTATGCACCAATAAACATAACTTATGCTAATGACTCACTTTGTACAGTAAAGCAATCTGAGCCTGTAACTGTAACATCAAAGGTTCTTCCATTTCATACACTTTATTCAGTATTGGTCCCATTTAGGTCATGAAGTATATGCCTAACATGTTACCAGAACAAGAAGTGACATCTACCCTCAAACTGCAGCCTTTCTTAGCCACTTAGTCCTCTGTATACTTTTAAGACACCTTATTTCAAGGAACTAAACATTTTGATCACCCATTCCTTACAACACTCTTTATTAATTCAACAGGCATTTAACATTCCCACTTCTGTGCAGCATTGTATGCTCCCAGAATACTGCTCAACTGAGCAGCAAGATACTAGTCTATTATCAGGCTCAAAAAGCACTGCACAGGACCAAATTAAAATTAGGGGAAGGGAAAGAAGAAACAGAATCCCTTTTCCTTATGATAATTCTAATAAAACTGCCTTGTGGTATCCCTTATAAACTAAGCTCTTTAGTATGCAATCAACACTCCTTTTACCAAAAGCAGAGAATCAGAAAACAGTTTCTTTGTATCCTTGAAACAGCCTTCTGGGATATCTTCACATGTGCATACTGTAGAGATAAGGTCATTCCTCAAGGAAGATCCTCATTAGGGTAGCTAGAAATTACGAATACCTCTATTTTTAGTATTTTGTAATCAAATAATCAAGACTATTTGATTCTCCTTCATACCTCTTTTTTTTCCACTGGCATAATTTTCTGTTGTGTCTCTAACTGAAGAATGACCGTGACATTCCTTTTGGTGAAATCCTTTTTTCTGTGAAACTCAATCTCCTCTAATTCTTTCAGGTTCAAGGCTTGAGAGCTGTCTCTTCCCTGGGTGGGAGAACCTTCTACCATTCTTTTTTTTTAGTTTACTCAGAAGACGGTTTTCTTCTTCAACAGACTGAAATACTCCCTCTTTCTCAAGTTCTCCAGCACCTCTTGCAGGTCCTTATGATTGGACCACTCTTCAGGACACCACTCCAGACATTAACTTCAGGACATCACCACACTGCTGATAATCAGCTTTCTGCTGCTGGCCATTATCCTCCCTGGAAACTACATCTGTGGAACTGATTGCTGCCTTCTGCTGACTGTCAGTGAAAGCCAGATCCCTCACACATTTGCTCAGCTTCACAAAAGCCAGTGTCATTCTCTGCTTGGACAACATTTCTGAGTCTGGCTGCACTCCAGCTACATCTGTTCCTCCTGCACATATGCAGGTACATACCTATCCTACTGTGCATCTGCTGCTGCAGGTTTCTTCATAGTTTTGCCTTGTCTTTCCTTGATGAAACAGTTACTTGCCATTCTCTCATTTTATAAGCAGATGAGCCAACTCAGTAATTAGGGCGCTGCTACCCTGTGATTCAATTTCCTCCAGAAGTCTGATTTTTCACTGTCTGCATTTAGCATTTTTTATCACTTTGTTTTAAGCAGGGCTGTAGATTTCTATAGTTTACAACAGACTCATGCTCTGCAGCTGCTTCTAAAACTTTTCAAGCCACATGGTTTATGCCATCTAAACAGTTCCTTCTCTTCTTCAGATCAATGACTATTTTCCTTCCCAAATTCTTTTTCTCTTTTGAAGTTACCCTCACATGCAACAGCTTCGACTTTCTTCTGCATTTTAATTACCTCTGCCTTCTTACTTCAAGAGGATTTTGAGCATGCTCTCCAACTGCTTGACTACTTGGAAAATCATCTGGATTTCTCCTCAGAAAAGAAGCTTTCTCCTTCCTCTAGCACATCAGTTTGTTCTCTCATTTTAGCCAAACTTGAGTGGCTTCTCTCCACACTTTTGTATATTAAGCACCTCCTGCCTGCCTTCAAGAGCTGGCTTTTTTTGATATTGCTTCACCAATCTAGGTGCAAAGAATTTCACTTAGATTTACAGATAGATTCCACAGAATCACAGAGTGGTTGGGGTTGAACCTCTGGAAGGTCAAAGCTCCCTGCTCCAGACAGGACACAGAAATGCTTGCCCAGGACTATGTTCACGTGGCTTCTGAATAATTCCAAGGATGGAGACTACACAACCTCTCTAGGCTACCTGAGTCAGCTGCCCTCCCAAGGAAAAAACATTTCCTGGTGTTCAAAGGGAACCTCACGATTTAGTTTGTGCCCTTTTCCTCTGTCACCAAGAACTGCTAAGAAGAGCCTGGCTCCATCTTTTTGCACCCTTTCTTTGGGTATTTATATACATTAATAAGATCCTACTGAGCCTTCTCTTTAGGCTGAACAGTCCCAGCTCTCTCAGCCTTTCCCCACTAGTGAGGTGCTTGAGTCCTTTAATCATTTTTGTGGCCCTTCATTGATCTCTCTCATACAGGGAACCCCACACACACCTCTCCAAGAACCAGACATGGTCCTCCAGGTGGGGCCTCACCAGTGCTGTGCAGAGGGGAAGCATCACCTCCCTCAACCTGCTGACAATACTTCTCCTAATGTCACCAAGGACACCATTTGCCTTCTTTGCTGTAAGGGTTACATTGCTTGCTCATGTTCAAGATTCTGATCAGGGTAAACAAAACTGTATTTTCTTCATTACTAAAGTCATCTATGTATTTCATTTCCTTAAAATGCAAATAAGGATACTATTTTCCAGTATACTAGTTTGTCAAATATTTCCAGAACTGAAACATCGCAATAAACCAGCACTTCTTTCTGAAAATTCACAAAACTTTTCCCAATTTAACTTTATTTTCATTACTTCCCATAACATTTTTATTACATGAGTGGATAACTTCCCTTTAAAGAAGTTCCCGATGCAAAGACAATACTGAGAACTCCCTCAGAAGTTCACACAGGTCCATAAAAGATTGCTGTCAGAGCAGAGATGGTGGTTGCCCAAGGATAAGTGCCTATAAAATTTCTTTTGTCTGTCCTACTGCATTCTAGCTATACTTGACAAGCAATTACTTGGTACTCAACGTTCCATTATATTGTGAAATGTTTATGGTTTGTAATGGGTATCTTATCTGTTCAGACTATCTGTAATTCAATGAATTCCTTTGGGAACTGTTCAAAGCAAAGCAGTGTCCATAATGATTATTATGGCTCAGAAATGCCATCATAAAACCCAATTTCTCCACTATTCAGATGCTCAATATGTATGCATTCCTATACAAAGCCTTCAGAATTACATATTGAGTTCCTGATTCAGCGCCTTACTGTCAAAGTGCTCATATTCCAAGCTTAGGTATCAACCGTCTAATTGGTGAGTAATCTCACCTACTCAGTGCATGAATAGGTCCACATCATTACACTTTTCTTAAAGAAAATGCATTTATTTTCCTTGAACACAGAAATTATCATGCTGAACAATTGCTTCTACCCAGAGTAATAGAGTATCTTCACCCTAATTCAAAAACAAGAAATGCCCCCTTATCTTAAAATATGCATGTTGGTATCTTTCAGCAATTTAACATGAATAAAATCTTAGGGCTAATTTCTGATAAAGGTGCGCTTGATTCCACTTCAAACGTTTTTTGAGTAGAATTACAGAACAACAAAATTGGAGGATCTTGTTATGGCATGGTAAACTTTAAAACTGCCTTGAATGAGCCACTTACAAATAAAATTGATTTTGTTTAAAAGCTGACAATACTAGTTTCATGTCATATATTCCTTTTTTGCCCAAGTTTGAGGGTGATTTTCTAGATGCTTATTAGCACAAACCAGAAAAACTGAGATTTGAAATTTTCCAAGCTGCAGGAAACAAACTGTGTTGCAAGACCTACAAAAACAACTTTCAAGAAGCACTCTCATTACTCAACAATTGTAGCAGTATTGGATGGTTTGCTTCCAAGCCACATGACTGCATAAGAACAAATATAATCCTGTACCTAATTAAGCAAAGACTGCATTGAGCAGTCAATGCCCCTGGAATTTGAGAGCTCATATAGAGGCTCAGACTGTGAGGACATTGAGAAAGGTGGACAGTCAGACAGAAGGGGCCAAATATTTGCGAAAGTAGAAGCCGAGTGTGGCTGGAAAAAAGTAGTATCACAAAGAAATAAGATACATAGAAATTGGTCACAGTTCTTAGAGTGAACAAACTATGCAGAAGGTGTACTGGAACAGTTTAGGCCATACCTTGACATTTGCATACTGATACAGGGCTTGGAAATGGGAAGCAGCAGGTCTGCTATTTGTCATTTAACGGAAGAAGATCGATCCTTTCCAGCTTACTGCTTCATTTATTTTCTTTGGTAATTCTCTTAAGAGAAGGCTATAAAAGGCACTTTTGCATACCACAGAACACATGTAAGCTTCATCAGAAGTTGAAAAGATTGGTAAAAGACTAACAACAAGGTTTAAAATGCATTTTGGCTTTTTTAATATTTCCTTTAAGAAATTGAAGCACTCAAGCACCCAAAACCAACTGCAGAGCAGACAGTTCAAGAAGGTATAATAAGGAACCTGTATAAAATCCCAGTGTGTTTGTCCTTTCTGAAAATACATAGTCAGAAAAGTCTCACAATACTAGTCACAATACAAATTGAACAGAGCCAGCACAGTTAAGCACAGGACCTATTGTCCTACAAGTCACTTCTACTAATTTTGCTTCTCTCTACAGTACTATTTTTCTGTTGCCATAATAGTTTAAGGACAGAGGAAGGGCATGGTTTGTAGACAGATTCAGCATTGTATCCGATAGGAGGGTTGTAAAAACTAGGGAAGCTTTCAGAAAGACAAGTCCTTCTTCAGAACCGTGTATGCCCAAAAGCTTGCCTGTCGTTTCCAATTACACTAGCTCGCTTTAACAGAGAGATTGTATTTCTGCCAACAAACGTCCTGTCTTCTGTGTGCAGTGACAGGAAAACAGAAAGGAGGATCTGCAGCACCACCGCAGTTCTACATCAGCGTATCTCTTGTACCACTGAGGCTTCTACAGCCAGAAGGCATCATCGTGGCATCACTCTACCTCAAGTAGATACTTACACTGTTCATCAGTAACAAGTGTTACAGGTGAGTCTGAAGGCAACAGTTGACATAATAGACCCATGCTATCAAAACTCATTTGCTGACTTGATGTTTCTGTCCAGGAATCATAATAAGAATCACATTTAAGTCAAACAAACAAACAAAGTTTTCCTGTATTATTTTTCTGTATTACTATTAGTGATGTACAAAGCAAGAAACACTATTGAAAAGGTTATTTTTTTGTTTGGTTTTTTTAAAATTTATTTCCCACACAAGCAATAGACTTCTGGAAAGAATCTGCTCTGCCAGATACATAAAAGCTCAAAGAGATGGAAAAGAATAAAGAAAAGCTTTCTTTTTAAAACAGGAAAAACAATTTGTAAGCTCCTTCCACCCTAAAACCAAACCAAACCAAGAACTGTGCAGACTTCCATAACTAATACAGTATGAAAAGCAACATGTATTGAATATTTTGAAAGGACAGCATTCTTCTGAAAAGGTGTAACCAATTCATTTGACAGTCCAGCTGAGATACGTTTACATCCCTATCTACTTCTAAATCCTGTGCTAAATGAAACAGGGTGGTTTTTTTGCAGGAGTAGACATGCACTTGGAACACTCAAATAATGACAAATGTAAATAAATGAGCAATTTACTTTAGGTTTACAGTAAAAAATGTTATATATACTCAATAATGTATTCAGCATGTTACTTAACTCACTGAATTTGCATATTCTTGGAATACTTTTTAACGCTTCAGTCCAGCAATTAGCATACTGAATCTTATCAAATATATCAAAGATGTCTTTTCAGTTAGCATAGTCAAAAGAAAATGTATACCTGCAAAACATCTTTTAAACACTAACAATTTAAGAAACATTAAGTGCCATTGAAATTGTTATCATCTTAATACACTAGACACAACAGAAACCATTAAAAAGTACCTACAACTGCACCATCCAACCAATTTGATTTGCAGACATTTTAAAAATTATTTCACTGGAAGGGAAAATCCCTATAAGGGTAATTGAAGCCCCATAAAGATAAGTTTGGGCTTTTTTCTAACTACCCTTTACAGATCCCCTTGAAAATCTCTCCCAAGAAAACTCAAGATGGATCAGATGCTGAAAGCTGGTGTCTCTGTGGTACTACAAAAATTATTCAGCCTGGCACTACTAGTCACTCTAGGTAGAATAATGGCCCTGCTGAAGTGATCAGGTATTTTTGATTTAAAACTTACTTTATCACAGAAATAATAAGTCATAAAAGGAATGTGCTCAATTCCTTTTCAACAGTTTCCCAGTGCAGCCAAGGAAAGTCAAGTTAGGTCAAAATCAAAGACTTCAAAATTTCACTCTTTAATTTCGACAAAGAACTGTATTTACACATGCAGGGGAAGGGAAGGTATTTTAGATCATCAGACCTTTGCTCCTTGACTGCTAATTCACACATTGTGGTACAATGGCACATCTTCCTGCTACGTAACCTTTCTGCCACACAAAACCCTACCAAATGCCAGCTTCTGTCAGTTTGTTCTTCCAGAATAAATGAAACGCTCCAAAGCCAGACTGAACCATGCGCCTCTGCAGTCATTCACATCTGCTCCATCCACTACCTACCCTCACAGAGATGCTTCTTATCCCATGGTCAGAGATGCAAAGTATTCCACCTCCTACATGTGAAACACACAGTAGCTGCACAATTGCTGCATAATACACACCTCCCCTTCCTTCTGCATCAAAGTCTCTTCTGCCTTTGACATGTGCACATTTAAGTTTTCAATTTTTTCAGAGTTCTGGCCCTTAAGTAAATGAGATCCAGACTGTAAACACAATGCCAAAGTTAAAAGAAAGATCTATCAAAAAGTGCAGTATTTTCACCTCTTCCCACAGAATAAAGGGAATATGCTTATTTTAACTCCTGTAATTCTTCTTAGTAACTACAAAAAAAAGGAATGAGGTTGTTGCAAACTCTAAAAACCAACCTTGAAGCAACTGTAAAAACACAAGTGTGGCTCACACTACAGCGCTTTTAATTCTCAATTATTGTTCAACATAATGAGTCATTCAAATCCACCACTATAATATGCATGTCAGTAATTCAGTTCTGGGGATTCTTCATTCTTGTTTATTCTGATATGCTACAGGCATGTTATTACAGTCAAAAAAGTGTCCCAAAAGAAGGTTTCTGTGAATCTCTTCAGCAACGATAAAAACATTGCAAAAATACATCACTAGCATTCACCTTCCTGACCCACTTAAAAATAGTCTCATGTTCTTGCCAGAAGCCGAGTGCTGTCACATTACCTCTTCCAGATTTTCACCCTAAAACTGAAATACAATATATGTACAATAAATGAAACACGAGCTCTGCCCACAGTTTGCTGTTAGTTACACCCCAAATAGAAAGCATTTAGATTCTGTATTTTCACCCTTCCTCTCTGTTCATTTCATCATTTTATACTTTATAATCAAACACACACTGATACTGAAGTAGCATTGTATGACTGAAAAGCAATAAACTTGACATGCCACCCTAGCTTTATCCCAGAGAAAAATATGTATAGGTAAAAATCACCACTTCTGGTAACAACACAATACAATATTCTTCTAGAACTGGTCAGTGAATCAAACAGGTTCTTAAAGTTTTGAGTCAATTACATTCCTCTGGGCACATTCTGTACAACACACATGGCTTTAATGAGACATATATACCAGGCTATGCTTTCAAAATTAACATTTTCCATTATGTAGTAAGGTACACAGAAGAGACAAGGTTGGCTTGCTTTTTAACATTAGAATGGGAAAACAAAACATTTACTACTTCTTATACAAATATGAGCAACAAATGCTGCTGTTCAGTATTTTCTTCCAAGAATCTTTCAGCAGACAGATTTAGAAGGAAAGATGTTTTCAAAAGAAAATAATCTTGCTGTCCATTCAACTGCATTTCTTTAACTAGTAACAAATTTTGTATTACAGTTTCATTCCTACTCAAGTCAGTTAAGATTCTCCTATAAAAGGATTAAATTCAGTAAGCCTGGTGAAGAGTGTTGTATAACATATCATCTTGTAAGAATGAACTTCCACTTAAAATGATGCTCAAAAAATATGCCAGCAGGAAAATCTGACAGCAGCCACAGACTTATCATGGAAAGCGAGTTGCACTAGAGCCACTTCTCTCTTCCTTCAGTAGGATCCCACCATTATCAGTTTAGCAGGGCCATAGAGAGAAATAAATTGGCAGTCTCCCCTCTGGTCATTCACATATTTTCTGCAATTAGGAAGATTACTTACAGAAACCCAACTCTGTTAATGACAAGCTTGACCCAGCATAATTTAAGCACCCAAACAACAACAACAAAGATTCAAACAGAACATTTTCCTTTCATTTGAGAGTCTCTCTCATGCCAATCACTATTAGGTGAAAGGATCCACAATCAGCACAGCTCAATCTGCACAGTAATGATGCAGTGATCCAGAAAGAGAATCTAATGGCCAACTGAGTAAATGAAGCAAAAACATACTTAACTGCCTACTTAACTGGGAACACACTCAAATCTAGTCTCATATTTCCACATTCTGCAACAAGACTTCACATTTCCATAAACAGCACTTCCTTCATTGTTTCCAAAACATGTATTATGCAAAAGAAGTAAAATAAGTGCCCAGGTTCACAGAAAAGTTAGAGAACAAAATTCAGAGAAACAAAAAGTGATTGCTCTATCACACATTTTAAAAATAAAATGAAATCTGTAACTGATAGTTATACTGACAACTAGGTATGGTTCAAACCAAAATGCTGGATTCAAACATCATTCTTCCTTAAAACGTGGCTGTAAATTTATCAATGAACCTGATACAAATATATACATGAATCTGTCTCTCATCTATACATACAAGTCTACATAATTTACCATATACCCACACACCTCCATGCACACAAAGCAATTATTTCAGAGTAAGTATTTATCCGCTGCTCCCTTTTTTCATTAAAAAGAGGACTGTTATTAATATTACATAAGAACCAAAACCACCCACTTCTGAATTTTTGGTGCAGCTTATGTCAAAAGGGCAACATATTAAAGAGGTCACCCAAGAAGTAGCACAAATGACAAGGAAAAAACCCACACTGTATCTTTCATTTTCATTTCTGTACATACAATGTCATTCTACCCACTATTTTAACAAAAAAGCTTTTCAAATTCAGATTCTTTCCAAAGAGCACATCCAAACCCATCTTAATGAACAAGCAGAAACAAACTAAGCCCTCACACTTGCCCCAGACACTCGGTATGCCACTGGGCATCACTTGCACTTTCCGTGAAGCATCATACAGAGAAAGAGATGGGTGCCAAGAAGACGATAAAGCATAGCTGAAATATCAGTTTATACCAACAGATTTATTCCTTTCAGAAAACACTAATGGAAAAGTTTTTGTGACACTGTAGTCAAGGCAATGCCTTGCACTCTGAAGTTACAGCATTTTACTGTAGGGCATTTCAGCATTTTTCTGAGAAGTCTCACTTGGCCCTTTGTCTAACAAAATTAGAAGTTTTCCTAGAGATGACAGCTACCGCTGCAGTTTACAGCTTCTGAAAAACCATCAGACTTCAATTGAGCTCTTCTCCCACTCCCCTGCCTTTTCCTCAGTCTTCCAGGCCAAACTTTAGTACTGTGTAAAAGCAGTCAACTATCATGATTTTTAGCTCTCTTAACATGCATTTATTGAATCTGCCTGGAAACTGGGAGGCACTGGGGAATGAATAGGCCAAACCAAAACCAGAACCATTTCCAGAGAACTTCTACACCATCAGTCTCACATGCTTGAATTTACTAGGAAAACTCCAATAAACCCCAAACACATTTGGATTAGTCTTAAGCCTCTGTCATACCACCCTGTCAAATTTCAACCAGAAATAATAATAAAAAAAAATAAAAAAAAATAGCTATAATTTCCTTCAAAGTGTAACACACATTTTGCTTACCTCACTGTTGTGGCCCCTCAAATTGAAGTTGATTCTCTGAGGGGTGTTCCGGTCCCTCCTGCAATGGCTGGAAGTAAAAGTGACGCCTACAACTCCTCTGCCATTGCCTGTTGCCAACCAGCCTTCCTCATAGTACCGCCTCCTGCACACCGGTTTCTCCTTTTCACTTTTGGGGACTCTCCCTTTCCAGGAGAGGCAGAGGATGTTGGAATCGCTGCAAAGAACAGGCCCATGTTCCACTGCTGCATACATGCTTTTTAAATATTTTATTTTTTGACATACGAAAGTAATATGTCTAGTGCACAAAATTTAAATCAATTTTTTTTTTTTATTGATAAGACTGACCTGGGATAGATCATTGAAAGGGAGGAGGATGGGGTCAGTGTTTATAAATATCCACCAAATGCATAGTGAAAAATTCCTCTATAAAAGATGATGGCAGTTGGCTAAGAAAAAGTAACACTTAAAAAAAAATTCAGGTTCATTTTTGTTTTTGAGTCTGTAGAGTGAGGGTGCACTTATCCTTTGGAGAAACAGCTACTTCATAAGAGGCGCTCAAGAAATGGTTAAGTCATCTTTTTGCTCAACTTGATATAATCTTTATACAGCCTGAGATTCCAGTTTAGCGCAATGCAATTCCAGAGACAAAGAGTTGCAAATGTGTAGGTTTCAAGTAACTTAAGGCTTTTAGAATTTCCTCCAGTCAGATTTTCTTCAAAAGTTCAGTTGCAGAAATTGAAACACACGCACATACATATATATGTATATATATGACATTCCTCTTTTCCAAGCTGCCCTCTGGCATATCTTTTCCATCTGATGTATTTCTGCTGCTAAAGCTGAAAGAGATTGCATAAAGGGAAAAAAAGGCACACAAACCGTGTGAAACAACAGACCCGAACTTGTGCAGGCACTGGTGTGCCAGGCCAGTTGGGAAATCCCTCCTGATTCTGAACTGCTTGTTGGACTCAAAGGTTTTTGCAATCCAAAGCCAATCCAATTTTCATTGCAGCACTTTTTTTCCAGAGACCCAACACAGCCTGAACTGTTTATCACGCTATCTTGCCTGCTTTCCCACTTTTTGCTGCCACACACGAATGAAAAAGAACCCCCTCTTCATTTATAGCAGAATCAAAAATGCTCTAAAGCTTTTAGCGTTCAAAGTAGATAAGTTTGCCTCAGGTGAACCATGAAGTTCTCTCTCCTCTGAAACAGGCTAAAAATGTCAAGCTGGTTTTCCTTTACTTTTCCCTTTTTTTTCTGCTACAAGGAATCACAGACTTTTCATTCGACCATAAAAAACAAATGCCAGAACTAAAGCACATCAAGTAAGCACTCTTTCAAAATCTTCTAAAATTCAAGGAAGGAACAAATATAATCATCTAAAAAAGAAAAAGAAGCAGCATTGAAACTCTGACTTCCTGGGTTCACTATTTCTCTAGGTATTTTCCTTGCTTGTTTGATCGGATCTTTCCTTCTTGATGCTTGTCTACAGCACAGATTCATAGTTCCAGACACAACATTTGCAGCTGTACAAGAAGGAAACATATGAAGTATTCCAATCCTTTTATTTGAATAACATTTATGAGCTCAATTAATTAGTATTTATATCACACTAAGTGCAAAGAGGAAAAAGGAGAGGGAGAAAGAATATGCAAGTTTGATGACCTGGTTAACTCAAGAAGGGCAGCAAGGTTTGTTCAGTTCAATGCCCAGACTTGTCCCATAGTTCCTCAACTTATTTACTTCCAGTCATCATTACTCAACATAAGGTCACTGTTTATTAGTCCATTCACAAACTATTGAGCCCAAAGCAAAACGTGGCAAAGACCATACATTACTCCTCTGCTAAAACAAAATCCGTTCCCTCTGCCCACTGTATTCTTCTGTTTCCCTCACAGCTATTGATTTAGATTGTGGAGGTATTTATTATGTTTTTTCTGTGCAGAGGGTGTTTTTTCTTCCTCTTCTTGCAAACTTTTTTCACCCGTGAAGACCATGTGGAAAGTTGAACATTACTGGCAGGTGTCTTTCCATGGATTACTGATTCCTGCTCTGTAAAGGTGCTCCATCTGGTTCTTAAATTAATTTTCATCAATTGCAAAGCTCTCAGGAATATGCCAGAGTAAGTCTATGTGATGACAAAAACATGTGCGTTTTCATGTACATGCAGTGCACACATCAATCTGATACTCAGAGCTGCATCTGCCTTTTCAGTTTAGCTGTGGTAATCTTGTAAGACGCCCATTACTCAAAACTTGAAATCCCCGGATTCTTCCAACTCTGCAAGGCAAAGCACACAAGCACATACACAAAAAAAAAAAAAAAAAAGAAAGGAAAAAAGTGAATAAAGTATGTCACAAAACAACTTAAAGATTAAAGGACTACTGTTACAGTAATCAAGACATGATAAAGGATTTTATATTGGACTCCTATAAAGTATCTATATTACATATAGATAAAGACATTATTCAGAAACACACACATGTATTTGAGAAACATACAAAGACGAAGTACATTTTCTTTTTCACTTTCAAAATTCCCAAAACTTTTCACAATTGACATGTATAACTAATAAAATGTATCTAGGAAGGATACATTAGGAGGTGAAAAAATAACTTTCTTTTGGTCACAGTCTCTGGATCAAACTCTTTAAGGTTTCACAACTTTGGAGTGAGGATAAGCAAGGGAGAGGTTAGTGACAGAGGCAGGCACAGAGTTAGACCCTAAGGCACACAAACAGAGTCACAGAATGGCTGAGGTTGGAAGGGACTTCTGGACATTATCTGGTCTAATCACCCTGCTCAAGCAGGGTCACCTTAGAGTCTGTTGCCCAGGCCTGTATTCAGGCAGCTTCTGAATATCTCCAAAGATGAAAACTTATGAACTCTCTGGGCAACCTGTGCCAGTGCTCAGTCATCCTCACAGTAAGGAAGTGTTTCCTGATGTTCAAAGAGAACCATCTGTGTTTCAGTTTGTGCTTATTGCCTCTGGTCCTGCCACTGGACACCACCATGAAGGGCCCGTCTCTCTCATTTAATTCCCTCCCTTCAAGTGTTTGTACACATTGAAAAGATCTCCCTGAGCTTTCTCTTCTCCAGGCTGAAGAGTCTCAGACTTTCCTCATAGAAAAGATGCTCCAAACCATGAAAGTACAGTGCTAAACTCATCAGTCTCAAAGAGATGAGGAAGATTCCTCCGGGGCTTAAACTACTACTTTAAAGAGATCTAAGGTACTTCAAAATTAAATCTTAGAAGTTTGAATAAATACAGATGAATTTTAAAGATTATTCAAATCCTGCTTAAGTCTCCATTTGAAAAAGGGGAGAAAAATTCCCCAAAGTCAGTTTTATACAGAAGAGTGTAAATAAAGTAGGAGAGATCAAGAAAAAGGCTACTGAGGATATTCCAAAAGTTCTATGTTAAGTGCACACATATGCACAGTTATTGGATCTACACAGTTACTGCTAAAGAGATCTCATTTAATTTAAGAACTGCATTCATAACATTCATCAAAGATGTATCTTCATTACATACGGCACCATACTAACCTCATGTTTCATGTAATCAACCACTTATTTCAGTGTAGCATTGATGCACCAATAAGATTTTTGTTAAGGGCAAAGATAAGAAAACAAATTTATAGATAGAAAGGCAAAAAAGTAGTTTACAACACTATGCAGTTGGATTACTTATCAGAAACACTGAGGTTTGGTGAGTCACTGCCAGACCTTTTCAGCATTACAACTAACTGAAGTTTTAAAAATAATTGCTGCTATTAATTTCTTTTTCATCACAGCCTGATGAGGATATGATAAATGTCACCTAGACTTTCCAAATTTCTGGTGCTTCTTGATTACAAACCAAAGAAAGTTCTTATAAAGGAAAAGACACCAAAACTTTCAGAATACAATGGCTTGCAGACAAACTTCTGTGCTTATCCCATAAGCAAACTTGATCCTCTGAAGGATCAGTGTCATTAGTTCCATATTCACTCACATCTTCCTAAGAGACATAGGCATTCAAGAGTTGACATTTTATGTTAGCATCATGTGTATTGATGCAAGCCTTTACTAATCCTACAGAGAAACAAACAAAGAAAAATGTTTACTGAGAAAGCAGAGAGTCTCTGAAACATCAGTTAGAGCAGCACCAGGTAAGCATTAAACAGAATTGTTTGAACTGCGCAAGAACCGTGACTTTACAAGTGGATCATAAAATACAGATAACTATAGATGCAGTGGTTTCACATAAAATCTGTATGCAATTTCTGTCCTTATTCACTGCATATAAAATTAACATTATTATTATTATTCACTGCATATAATTATTGCATATATATTCACTGCATTAGTAGTAGTAGTAGTAGTAGTGGTAGTATTCAATGTATATAAAATTAACAAGTTTGAGAAAAGGACTCGTGTCTATCTTGACCAATAACCTTCTCTCACCTGAGTCCCATTTACCATCACCTTCAAGATTAGACAAAACAAAGGCTTCTCCTCTTAAAAATACTTTAACTGCATAAGAAATGCTTGACAGGGAGAGATGAAAATCTAAAATAACTACAAAAGGCAAAAGCCAGTCATTATTCAAACATGTTTCTCAGTATGATACAATCTTTGAGGATATTCTACCTTTAAATCACTGAGGGTCAACACTTCCTTTATGTTGTACTTATATTCAGAGACAAGGAAAAAAAATACTTTTAAGATGGTAGTGTGAAACACTCAAAATACATTTATTATATATTAAGACTTAACTCCTTCCATTTCCCTCTCCTTCATTTCCATCCACTCTGTATTTCTTAAGAAATAACCTAATTAAAAGATTCAGATGCTAGTGTTCCCTCAAGAAAATCAGTAACTTAGACTACCCTTCTTGTGCCACTACAGCAGTCCCACAGTTCTGCTCCTTTCCATATGTTGAAACCAAACTTCTTGTCTTGTTTTTCCCCCACCAAGAAACACCATGTCTTCTAACTCTATTGTAAAGCATGTGTAAGAGCAGAGGATAAAAAGCATTATAGAAGAACTTGGACAGTCTTACCACTAGAGCAAATTCAGTTTGGGTTCCCCATAATAAAAAGAACTTGGCCTTCCAGAAGCAACTCATCCAAACTATATTTTTAACTGCAGATATTTTATAATCAAACTTTATGCATCTCTCCTTTCAGAGCAGTGCAAAGTCCAATCACAGAAGTACAATATTTTCTGATTTTTCTGGTAATTTTTTTCTAACACTATTTGGACACTAAATATCAATGAATTGCAGTTACCTACCTTTACTCTCACTTAAAAGGTTAGCTGAAAATGTCTTTCCTCTGGAGTCTCCCTTCAACAAAGGGAGATGATATTTGAACTCACCCTCTAACACTGTTTTAAGTCTGCCCAGTGATATAAAACATTTCTTAAGTACAGACTCCTAATGAGACAAAAACATTAGACCTGTGGCACAGGAAAGTAGGATTCACAAATATTTTATCTCATTTTGTTTTGAAAGTATAGCTCTTCTCCAATGCAAAACCCAGCAGCAAGTTATGTTTCTGCATTACAGAAGATTTAGGTATTAATTTTAAAAAAATAGCTTATAAACAGTAGCTCTCATACTGTAATGTCAATATTTACTCATCATTTTTACCTCCTAACTGTTTCTATTAACTTCTATAAAGTCTGTTAAGCCACAGCTGGACAATCAGAAAAATATTTGCTTGTTCGCATTCATCTTTCATTGGGGTGTCTCTTGTTGACAGAGAGAAGTCATGCACAGCCAAATGTACCAATATTTTCAGCAAGCTCTTCAGCATTTTATGTTTATTCAAAACATAAATATGTTTTGAACAGTTCAAGTTTCAATAGTGCAAGGCTTCAGAGCAGAGTATCTGAAGGTAAGGATAAAAGGGGCCTGGGAAGGGAAGGAAAGCAAAGAAAGAAAATTGAAGTGAGTACACACTATTTCTAAATTATTATCTTAAAAAAAAACAAACCAAAAAAGGACTCACAGTCTGCTTTTGGAAGATTCCAACTGCCCAAACATCTTAAGGAAAGAAATATAAGCTGAAGAGTCTTTGAAGAGATTTCAGGACTTTTCAGCATAACCAGATTTCCTTCCTGTCAAACCTGCACAAGGTCAAAGGAAACTGTGGTTTTCCCTCCCTTTATAGTCTAAGAAGGAAAAAATGTACACCAGTATCCATGAAGATAGTAAGAGGTTTTAAAAGTGCCAGTCATAATTGGTTTGGCACAAGCTGATGGTAGATGATCCCACCAACTATCAAATGGTGACTGTGGAAGTAACCATCAAGGTTACTACTGAAAACTACATCACAAAATTGGCACATTATGTAATACAGTTACTGTATTACAGGATAAATACTATACAGCTGGAAGCCGGTAAAATTATACAATTTGTTGTTTATTTAGTCCAACTTATAAAGTAACATAAATTATTAAATAAGGCTATCTAAAAAGAAAAAAAATTATTTAATGAAACTAAATACATAATTCCTAAAAAGCCTGAAGATAACTGCTTTGAAGGTAAAAGATTTTTTTTCCGTTAAAAACAGGCTAATTCCATAGGGATAAAACGTAATTTTGACCTGAATAGGTACTGGTTTTCCTCTTCTTTGATTCATATCTTCTAATTATCTTGGTTTATTTATTCACCTTCCATTGTGGCACAAGTGATTGAGGTTAACACATTTCTTGCATATTACACAGCAATACAAAATTAATTTGGAGGACGTGATTGCAAATAAATACCAATAAGCCAAATAATGCATGTCAAAATGTTCTTTACTCCAAGAAAAATTAAGGAAGAGTGGAGAGGAAAGTTGAAGATTAGATTAGAAGATGCTTGATTTTTGTTCTGTTTGTTCTTAAATGGTTTTCTCTCCACAATTCTAATTCTAGAAGCTCTTTCCCTACTTGGGGACAGCTGCATGGCCTGGGCAAGACAGTGAGTCGTGTTAATCAGAGATGGAAAAAGACCTGTAACCGCAGCATAGCTGCCCAGAAACAAATATGTAGCAAAGGTGTAATGCCAGGCACTGTGATATTAACTGCCAGCCCATTAATACAGACACTGTAATATTAGTTATGTGCACCTATATATCATTAAGCAAATAAAACTGACAAAAATCATTTGTTGGCATATTGAGAGAAATGAAGCTTGTATTAGTGGCTGTTCAGCAGGCATTCATTGTGAGTATTGACAAAATTTATTTCATTGCAATACTCTGACAAACTTAAAACCATCTCCTCCCCAAATTACACTCTCTGAGAAGTGAAAATAAAAAAGAGTAGTAGCTGATCGGCATTTCTGATGTGCTGAATGACCCTCCTGAGTCTTTGTAATAGCAGAGAAGGCAATATATGTATGGTGCATATGTTTTTTAAAGTGGAAGATCTTTTTCATGTATAGTTCTTACATGAAAAATAAAGGAAATATTTGTATGATTTCTAGAACTATTATATATACTGCACTTCCAATTCTTGATGCTACACCATCAAATTAAATGGTAGTTAAATTAAAAAGTAGTTAGAAGTAATATGTAATAAACAAATTTTAAAATGCCTTGAGGAAAATATTTTTCAAGAAAAACACCAAAGGTCTTTAAGCAAACTGTTAGAAGCCATTAATTGTGAGTTGCCAGATTTATACACATTCTCCAAATGGTGGAGGCCTGAAGACATGAAATACAGCAGATTGTTAAAAACCCTACCTATGGAAGAAGTGAGGTAAATAGTTATGCTGTTCACAGGCAAAAGAAGTTAGAAAAGGTAAAAAGGATTCAGTCTCAAATCTAAGGATATTGGAGATACCAGAACCTGCCAAAACGCACAAGAGAGAACACCCAAATTGTTGCTGTTGTTGTGTTTTGGTTTGGTTTTGAAACCCTTTAACAACTATATACTTTTGATGAATAAATAATATATCCACTTGTGGAAGAACTGATGCAAGTCCCTTAAATCAGTTACTGGTCAAACATGGTCACGGGAAATTTCTGAGTCAAATAATGCTAGATCTGTTATGCTTATATGGCAGGGATG
Organism: Oxyruncus cristatus; assembly: GCA_013399855.1. NCBI lineage: Eukaryota > Metazoa > Chordata > Aves > Passeriformes > Cotingidae > Oxyruncus > Oxyruncus cristatus. The sequence goes on along the minus strand of VXAY01007011.1, from coordinate 1,251,883 downwards.
CAAACGAGAAAAACTGAAGTTTAGACTTCGCAATACAAAGCTTTCAGCTGTAAGAAAAGTAGAAGCTATCTCTGCTCCCATAGCTCTGATCCTTTCTTTCTCAATCCCTAGCACAGCACACTATGCCCCTCACTTAAGCCAGAATGATCACTCAAGGTGCTACAGTCTGAACCACATCAGAGAAATGATTCAAATAAAAATTTTAGAAATGAAGATTTGTAACAGCTTAACCAATATATATCTGGTTGGCTAGATTCAGTCACACTCTCAGCTTCCCTTGTGGCGAACCATACCCTCCAGCCTCTCCTAACACAAGGCACCAGCACTCTTTGAATCGTGCAGTTCAGGAAGCTCATCCTGCCAAAAAACTTACCCTCTAAAAACAGCAATTGATTTTAAGAGTGCTTCCCTTAGTGAACTCACCATGCATATGCAACAACACTATTGCCAACACAAGAAAGGGGTTGGGAGGTGTGGCAGGAGATTTCAATCAGTTTGAACTGTGCCCAAAACCTTTTGCTCTTTTAAGTTGAATCAACCCCTGACACAGCCCCAGCGTTGTCCCACATTCAGCTGCACTGGCAAATTGGAAAAGGTGGAGCTGTACAACACAAGTGAGAAACAGAAGGGACAAGTACTTTCTAGTAGTATTGCCACCCGAACGCTACTCATGACAAAGTTTGGGTACAGACTATTTCTGGACTCAGCGATTTGTCCTCAGAAGACAGAGAAGCAAAGTTTTTCTCTTGAGAATGAATTTGAGATGGCTACGAAAATGTCGTGGAGCCAAAGCTACCCAACAGCCATCACAATATGCCTCATTTTCAAATAAAGTGAAGTGAGCAGAAATACTTCAAACAGATTTTGAAAGGCCTGTTTCAGAAAATAAAATGTACAATTATCATATACTAGCCTTTTCAACAAATTAGAGATTCACACCACTGAAACACACATCCAAAAACTTTGAAGATTCAAAGAAATGTGAAGTGTGACCAAGACATTCGTTTTACTTGGAAGTGTCAATCTTCTCTCCCAAGAAAGGGCTGCAATCCTCATAGCACAGAGAACACTTAGACAATGTATACTTCACCAGACACTTACTTAAAAAGTGGCAACAACTGTGTCTCTCTAATGACATGCAAAGATCTTCAAGGGAGGGAGCCCCAGCTTTCACCATCTCTTTTCCATTGAACTGACTGCACTGACCTTGCCTGTAATTACAGAGCAATTTCTTCCCCGTAGGAACATTCTGCAGCCTGCAAACATCCCTGGAGCCTGCAGCAGTTCCAGCAAGTTCCTAATTATCTCCCAATATCTACCCACAGGCTCTCTGAATACTTTCTTATGAACATACTCTGAAGTTTCGATATTCTTCTCCAAAATTCCAATACACCTTTGTATGTGATACAGGCACTGCCACACTGGACCCCCTCCCCCCAACAATAAAATAAAAAAAGGAGGGGGAGATAAAGGGAGAAAACAACAAAAGTCCCCAGTTTTTAAAATTCCAAAGACCCTCATAAACAATAATTATTTCTGTTGGACAGCAAGATACATTTAAGTCAGAAATCTGATAATCTCTGAGAAGCAGTCTGAGTGCAGCGTGCTGCAGCAGGGAAGGACGCTGCATCAGCCTGCAGGGAGGGAGCTCCTGGTGATGCCTCCAAGCTGCACCACAGGTGCAAAGAGGACTGTGGGCATGAGCTACCCACTGTGCAGACCTATGCTCACCACAGGCTCCTTGGCTAGAGCTGAGAAGCAAGGCACTTCTCACAAAGACCTTCAGTGGGCTGGAGATATATGTGCGCATATGTATTTTTTTTAAATATAAAAAGATGAGTTGCATTTTGCAAAGAACTTGGGTTTCTCAATCTTTGGCTTTGGGATCAAGAACTTAACTCTAGTCCTGACTGTCCCTCAAATGTGCTACAACTGAAGATCTCAGTCTGTGTTTGAGGACCTGCACTCACCTCACATCCACTGCTTAGAGGTCTAGAGGCAGTGAGGGATACTCCTGCCCTTGCAATAAAGAAATGCAAAGCTAAATGAAGCTAACAGCTTCATCTCCTCCCTATACCTGTTGCCCCCATTTGCTTCAAGGTACGTGGTTTTTTTTGTCCAGATTCTGAAAGGTTGTGCGCAGGTCTCTGGGTTAAAGGAGGCACACGATATAATGGAAACGTATCAAGGAGTGGTCACTTTAGAGGCAACCTTGATAAGAGAGAATCATTGCAGAAGACTTTGTAAAAGCCAAGAGCTTTAAATGAATGCTGGGAGCACAGCAAAGACTTCTCTACAGAAATGAGTTGTTTCACTACCACGACTCAGAAGGCACGAGATCAGCTGCATACACATGTGCCTTTTTAGGTAAATGATGTTTTTGATCTGCTCTGTCTGCAATAACATGCCAAGTGTTGACTGGCCACCTGACCAGACAGAAGCAAGGAGGCCAGCAAGACACAGGTGTCCTCTAGGCACAGTCATGTTCTGGTGGGTGAGCTGAAGGCAGGAAGGCAGATGGGCACCTAGGCAAACTCACAGAGCAGTCTTGTGTCCAAGCACTATTACTTGGCAGAGGTCTTCACAATTCTGATTCTCTCTTTATATGAAATACATAGGTGGATAAAATGTAAAATTCTGAAGTGGGGATAAGAAACAGCAGTATGCTGTAGTCATCAACATGCATGACTTCCTCGTGCATGACTGTGACACTACTACCTTTCTAATAAGAAGTTTGTAATAGGTAAAAATGGCCAATTACAGAGGTATTCAGTGGAAGGATGGCTATCAATGATTGTGTCTTCTATTTCCTTAAGCATGAAAAATAAATATGTGTTAAAATGGTCACAGATGAAAATGAATGAACAGAAAAAGAGTTTCAGAAATGCTAGAAAAGTATATTCCAGGAGAAACAGAAGTACAAATTCTGAACATTTCATTTTAATACTCTCTGTACAACTACTGAATAGTGCTTGCTTCTAACTTTAATCTCTACAAAGTTATGAAAATGTTCTTCCATTGAATAAATATTCAGGTTTCATCAAGAAAGTAAACAAATGTTGCAAATTTCTGTGGGTTTTTTTTACATCAAAGTAATATTCTCATTACTTGCTAGCTAGGTGCTATAATAATTTTATTCCTTTTTTTTTCCCCGGGAAGTTATATAAGTGCAGCAACTTTTAAACTACTTGGACCCAATTATTTTTCTTCCTTGACAGAAAACTCTCAGTGCCTCTTTAAATACATCTTTACCTAACCTATGCCTATCAGATTTTTTTTTTTTTTAAAGCTCAGATTCAGAATCTACCAACAGGAGAATCAAAAGGAAAGATTCATCATCACAGTTAAATCTGTATCTTTTAGATATATACTCACACAGAGCTAATGCATTCACGCACAACCAAAGCTAAAGCTATGCATGACTAAACAGGAGGAAAAAACATTCTTTGAATTTGAATTTACCATCTGAAGATGGTAAACTTTTCAAAACAGCCATAGAAAATACTGATTCGGCTGAAGAATGTCAGCTTCGTACATTTTCTACATCATTTTGAAAACTTGGATTTGGGGAAGGAATATGATTGCATTCAGTAGATGCTGTGCTCCTTAGCAGACAGCTTCTGCTAAACCTGACAAATATAGGTCATAGTCCTGCAATCATGCTTTGCTCAAGCATGCTTTGCCATTCCTAGACAAAAGTAACAATAGGAAGATAAAAAAGCTAGCTGAGGTCATTTCATAAATACAGATTTTTTGATCTAAAATTTTATAGCTATCTTACATAGTCACTCTTTTCCTTCTATGCCTAAAATTACTATATATTTAGATAAATTTGGTTTAGTAAAATATTTTTTTATTAAATAAGTACTTCGCAAAGTACCTCCAGAGGCAGAAAAAAAGCTTAATATTTACTATATTATGAGCTACTTTTGTATTTCTATATGAAGGGGTGAAAAAGCAGAACAGTTAGAGAAAAGAAACAACATATAATCCACCCTGATGATTCCCATTGTAAAACTGAGCACCTGTACTGAAGGTTCCTCTTCTGTATGAAAAAAGCCTGTTTGCAAATCATTCAAGGAAAATTCTACTGCTTTTTCTGGTAAGTAGCTTGGCAAGGTAACATCATAATCTTGCAGTGTCAGTCGTCCCCTTGAGCTTGCAAAGTCTATTAAAACAAATTACATGAAAACATCTTTTTCAGGATTTCAATTCAGTAGCTTAAGAGGATCAGTATATTCCAGTTTCTTCTTAGTTTCAAGGAACATAAGACAGTATAGTGCTTTGGTGTCTAAGGCTGCATTGACACCTTAATACTTTCTCCATTAACTGTATATTACGCAGAGACCACATAACAGGAGGTTACTATGAGAAAACTATATGCTTTCTTGTTACCTTTATTAACTAGACTGTATGAAATCAACAGTTCAGCATCTGCTTGAAACAGAAATTCCATCTGATCTGTAGCAGATGGATGCACAAAACAAACATTACTTAGAGAAAAAGGTAAAAATATGCTATTTCATAAAGCTGATACAAGACTTCTGAAATTAAATAACTCAAGAACATTTTTTAAAAATTCTACCCAAATAAGTCAAATATGTTACTTTTCACTTACTCTTCTACTAAATGACAGCATGAAACAAAGACAGATGATGAACATACAAAAATTACAATGTCAGAATACAAAAATTCTATTTCTAACTAATAAAAGAATTAAATACCTAAATATTTCTAACTAGTAAAAAAATTAAATACCTAAATTAATATGGGAAAATCTATTACTCAGAGACTCTAAAAACTCAAATAATATCAGACAGTTGCTGATTTAATTGAACTGTCAACCTACCAACTCAATATTGGGCTGCATGATGTAAGATATAAAACAAAAAAAATCTATTATACTTCATCTATAATCCAAACATTATGTTTGCCTGAAATCAGCCTATTTCTTTATAAAAAGATACAAACCAAGACATTACATGTAAATATACTGCCTTGTTCATAACTGTAGACCATCACACCACAGTTGTTTTGCTGCCACTGCTATTTCTCCTTGCATCTATATTGTAATGTATTTCTCTTGTACAAGGGGCTCTGTAACGCTTGTGTCACTGAAACGGAATATGGACAGTTGTTAGGATTACCTGGGAGGAAAAAAAAAAAAAAAAGAATAACCCACTCATTGCATTCCCAGGATGAGCAATTCAGTGCATTAATAAAACTGCAAAGCCAGTGTAAGGAGATGCCATAAACTGTTCCAAGCATGTTAAATAACCGCAACATAGAATTGAATGGATAAATGTTCTGCAATATGCTTGCAAAAAGCAAACCCCTGAAGACAATTATCATACAGGAACAAATAATTTTACAAATTAACGCACCTAAGAGATATGTAATATGCCAGTTTTATCTTCCAAATACTCCCCACGCTGTCAATCCTACAGTAATCCTTCCAAAATCTATCACGAAGAATGGGAATAAACACCGTTTTACTGATGGATAACCACAAACCCCATAAAACAGATATTCCATTCTTTCCTGTCCATCCCTACTGGACAAAAAGTCCTTAAGCAACTGAACTGCAAAAGATCCCACACATACGGGACATTTAAGGGACCTGCTAACACAGCCAAGGTTTTTTCCCCTTGCTCTAGAGAATGACCAAAGTATAGCATTAGGTTTAAGAACTCTCTAGAACTTCTTTCCCGTTTCCGTCCATGTAGACTGAGATATTCTACCCCTGGTATTCCAAGACAGCCACAAATTATCTGCAAAGACTTGCTGGTCTGTTGAATTATCTTGCATATTTATTTTTGTTATTTCTAGTGGGTATATAAGGAGGAGACAATATTTGCAAGTTTTATAGACTTTCCCCTCCCTTTAGGGACAAAATGTCTATAAAATAATACAATATCCAATCCATATGATTTCTTTTTCTCTGCTTAACTACAGTTAGCATCTGAAGCAAAGTACTTTCTGAAATCTTGTAACCAGTGTAAGTAAAAAGGCTGGAAAGCTATATTTTGTTGATTAAAGCTTGAGAAGCTAAAGCTCATATCCACAAAATAATTAAATTGGTATTTCAGTTGACTGAAAACAGTAACAAGACTTTTCATAAATATAACTCACAAGCTTTATTTTGCACTCGTATGTTTACCAATTTTCATTTCAGGTCCACCTCACAGAAGAAATCCATCTCACAGAAGGCAATATGAACCATAAAATAAAGCAAGACAGTGCTAGATTCTTGACAGACACATTAGAGCAATGCAGAGCTATAGGGACCTGATTACAGACTATCTTCCGCTAGGCAGTCAGTCTCCTGCTGGGATGGGGAGCACAAACACTGGGATGTTGTACAATAAAGCAGTGTTTGTTTCCTACATAGAGCTTTACAGATGTCACAGGATTATTCCCTCTCAATGCTTCAACGTTTTATCAAAATTTTTAAGCAGAGCGTAGCAAGGCACTTACTGTTTAATAACATTACCCCATGCAATGTGTTCTGTGATTCTTGGATCTGTTGCTCTCCTTGCAAGAGCCAAAAGCCAAAGCACAAAGCAACTGCACTGGGTTGATAAGGAATGCCCTTTATTGCTGCTTCTCAGAACAGTACCCAGATCATCAAGAGTTCTAACAGACTAAACTCAAGTCTATCTTCTGGAATGTCACATGCAGATGCAGACAAAATCAGGTGCATGCAGGTCATCTCTGCTCTGTTCAACACTTGTTATTGGTTTTTTGCTCAGAAGCAGAGCTACAAATAACTGACACATTATCAATTTTCAAATGAAGCTTCTATAATTACATTGCTACGCCCTACGGAAACACTACTGGGTTTCTCATAGCAACCTTCAGTGATTCAAACACATAGCCCCACTCTAACCACAAAATTACTAACACCCCAGTGACCCACTCCAATTTCCCTTCTAGATCTGGTTGGCCCTCATCCCCCTTCTTAATTCCTGGGTGCCTGTCTGACACCTCCTCGGGCATACTCAGTTTCTTAAAATATCAGAAAATAAATATTAAAAAAAAAGTGAGAAATACTCTGTGGTCTTAGGGAGCTGGATTAAAACACTGATGGGTCAGATGAGTGTTGGGGCTGAAGTTAAGGAGCAGGCACAAGACTTAGGTGCAGGGAGACATTTCAGAAACAGAAAGGTGTTAACTCAGCTCAGCTGCACCATGGAACTTCCTCCACAGGACAGAGGTGGAGCACCTTTCTTAACACTGAAGGGAAAGATAGCATCGAAGTATGAAGGCAGAATTTACCATTACTGGCTTCCAGTCTATGCTACAATCCTATCACCACTGAGTGTAGCTCATCTGGTATTTTCCTGTCAATTTCTACCTTGCTTTAAAACTTTTCTGTCCAATTCTATCTTTCATTCATTCAAAAACAAAAAGGAGTGGTTAAATGTTCCTTCTCACTTTCTGGACCAGATGTTCTCCAAACTGCCATCTGTGACCAACTGACACACTGTATCTGCATACGTAACACTGCAAGTACACAAGGTACTCCGAAGTGTTATAAGACCCAGCCTAGAACAAGAAATACCACTGACAACAGTCTAAAATACAGTGCCAACAATGATGCTGGGGATAATCAAAAAAAAGGCAGTATTTTAAAGGATTGCATTTCACAACTGTATAAAGTTACTCTCAAAGGAAACTAGAATTCCATTTACAGCAATCCAAGTTTTACAAGATTTAGAGAATGTTACTAATGAAACTACACTAGATTTTTGGACTCATATGCCTCTATTAATCATGGTTTTCACTGAAAATTAAACTATTTATTTTAAATAAAACAAAGAATTATCTATCATCAGTTTGTGAACTGAGGTGACTTTCTAGATGCTGCATCACTTCATCAGTAGAAATAACTGATCTCAACATCACATTTCAATTTTATTACACTGTGTAAGAAGAAAACAACCGTTTCCAGTTTCTTCTTGGAAAAAAAATTGACATAAACTCTAGTGAAATAAACAAAGAATTTTTCACCTATGCCTACTGAAGAAAATCTGTTGCAGGCTGACCAGCCCCTTCAGCAAACTGAATCCAACTATTTACTCAACAACTTCCCTTACTTTTAAAACTTCAGCAAAAACATTTATGCAATACATACTCAGATTATTTATCAGCAAAGCTATTTTATTTAAATTTGACAACTTACACTAAAGGCTAAATCTACTGCAATAGACTAAGATAAAAAGTTACACTTAAAAATAGTGTCTTTAAATATCCATTTTTAGCCACCCTGTAAGTACTCTCTACCATATCATAGTAAAAAAAGACTTCTGGCAATGGTATTGTCAGAAAAGCTTCTCCTGCATTATGGACCCACGATTTTGCACGTCCATCACAACACAAAAAGGTCCCAAATTTCAGTTTAAAAACTGATAATGAAGATAATACCAAGCTAAAAAGCCAAATTCTAACGTAAATTGGATGAGCTCCAGACACACATTCTCTTCTAATCATTCAGCAGAGACTGGAGACAGTCTCTACCAGGTATAGCAAGAGAAGACATAGCAAACTGTCGAGGTCAGACTTCAACACATTTTGCCTGCTTTACAGACAACAAAAGCAGACAAAAAATAGATGTATTAGTTTTACTTACTTAAAACTTCAGGACAATATAGAGTCTTCATAATTGCAATCTCAACATCCACAAGATTTCAGACGGATGAATCTGGCATGAACAACGCATATGTCCAGTTCATAACAGAGGCGCTATGCAGAAATTGGTATTTCTACTTCCTCTCATTCAAAGCCATCTACATACACACATGTGACAAGAAAAATTGTAATGGTTATTTGCCAAATCCTGCAAGTCATATGGCAGCAGTGGGTCAATCTTTCGAAGCTGGTTCCAACCTGACCGGTGACTGACGTGCTCTCTTCCAGCCGAGACATCAGGTCATGACAAACATTATCCCAGTCATGCAGCTAACGGCAGAGCTGGAGGGAATCCTTCTAAGAGCAAAAGCAGAGACACAAGGAGCAAGATTCCTTCTGGGAAAATGGGATGAACTAAGGCCATATTGAGAAGAGGCAGGTGGTTCACAGGGTAAAAAGAGAACTAGACCAACATGTGGAATTCATGTAGTTTTATTTTGAAGCCATGATGCTAAAGCTCTTGGGCAAGAGGCCCAAATCAGACTTCGGGCATGGTATTAATTTCCTGAACTGAGTAAACAGGTCAAGAGCCTTACATACATATTATAGTGTCATCTGCCATCTAGTACAAGGGATGCTTAATTAGCTCAGTAAAGATACAGGGTTTGGGGGGGGAGGAGAGTGGCAGAATCTGTATCCTTCAGACTAGTAATAGCATTTGTAGGACACATTCAAAAAAAATAAAAAAAGGAAACAAAACCAAAGTTATTGAAGCATTTTTTTATTAGCATGCCAATTAAATGCTAAATTATTTGACATCAGAAATTACACTTTCACAAAATCCACTATGCAGGACAATCCTGTCTCAATAAGTTAGATAGGAGCATTATTAAAAAAAAAAATGTGCAATCAGCAATTAAGCAAGACAGAGATAAAATGCTGACGAAAAAATTAGGAGGGCAGTGATTCCCTTTGAATTATTCCCGTAAAGACCCAATTGATAGAAATATACAGTATGTGTCTGCCTTAAAAATTAATGCAGGTTGCAAGCTCCTGAGAGAAAAGAGTGTTATCCTCAAGCTGGACTCTTTACAGACATATTTCTGGCTACTGCTGTAATCACATAACATGACAGGGGCTGGGGGAACAGCAAGGACATGGGAAAATACCTCCTTGATAACCACTATACCTGTCTCAGCCCAAAAGCTGTGTACCTTTGCTACATTTTTATTTCTGTGCGACAGAAATATGCAACAAAAACAGTGGAAAGCAGGAAGCAATCTTTTCAGCTGATCAAGGCATAAGTTCAGCCTATGCCTAAAGACATAAAATATGTCTTTATATTCTCAAGCTACAAACACACTCTGATACCCTGCTGATTATGGATGTAACCACAAAGAGTCAAGGCATTTGACCCAAGAATCTTATGACTAAGCTATATACGATCAATTTCTATGATACTAAGGATCTAACAAGCCCCTGACAATAAACAATACTTTTCCAGCTGAGAAAGCAAGCTGCTGCATGGCAGCATTTTCAGGCTTTCCACTGACATCACGCTAAGAAAGAGTCAATTGTCCCAAGGCAGATTTTGACTTATCACCAGCATGAGGGAATGCTTTGTTTACAATCAGTAAAGATTTTGAATCTAGAGGAAAAAAAAAAAAAAGAAATCAAACACAGACTACACAAACCTATCAGAAAAAAATTAAATTTTTGTCCACTTTGTTTCTAAACACCAGAAAAATTCTGCAGAAGATACTCCATGTGAACGGGTGCTAGGGCAAATAACAATTTGAAGCATCACATTTATTAAGCCTTTGATCCTTCAAATAGTAGAGTATGGGACACCTCTACATTAAGTCTGACAACCTTAACACAAGAAGAGAGACTATAGGTTTCAGAGTAGTAGCCATTTTTTGTCTAAATAGTGTTTTGACCAGAGTTCTGGGCCTGAAATTTTCCAAACTAGTGAACAAAAGGCTATCAGTTCACAGCAAGAGTGCTGCAAAGTGCACTAGACAGCCTAATGCTGCCAAACAAGCTGCACACTTCTTTGAATCCACCATCTCTCACAACTATTCCCTCCCTGTTATCCCTTATTCATACTTTGAAATATCCTGCAAGAAAAGCTTGAAAGAGAAGGCCTGAGTACTATGGTACAGGCCACCTAATAAACATCAGAGTTTAGGGAGCAAAAACCTTAACCGTCTCACTATGAGGAACTGTGCACAGTATCAATCACACAGCCACAGGAGCCTGATCTGAAAGAAAAACTCAAAAATGCAGAGGGAAAAGAAAAGAAACATGACAGTGCTATCATCTTTTGATGAATTCAAATCCCCGAGAGACCCCTGAATTCATTCAGCTACTCAAAGAAGGCAAGTAAACCTGTGAAGACAAAGTATAAGCCCTTCAAAAAGTAGAAAGGAAAAAAGATAGGTGAACAAGACATGTTACAAAGAGAGGTGGCAAGTAGCTCAAGATGAGATACCCGGAGAGCTTCACACCACAATTTGAGAAACCTAGTGAAGAAAATTATTACAAAAGAATGCAATTGTGTTCACTGCATTTTTCGTGACATGTTTCATTTGTTTGGTTTAATTTCTGAATAAACATTTGCACCAGAACACTGATAAGCCTCAAAACAAGGACCTTCTTGAGTTTTCTTACCCCAGTCTGTGACCTAAGAAATTTTATATTCAGCTTTTTATCTGGAAGTACAATTCCCTTCTTCACAGGGTCTCTACCTATATCCAGATGCAAGAAATAACAGTCCTATTAACAGTTAAGTGTTAACAGTTTGTGAGAACAAATTTCATACCTGCATCATGGATTTAAGTCTCAGTTTCTCAGAAAAAAACCCACTTCTTTAGTTTAATGTAAGCACCCAACTTCACGTACAATGCAAAGACAGTGCTGTGCAGAAGTTTAGGCCACATAACCTTAATGTTTAATTTTAATCCTAACATCAACATCAATAAATTGTATTTGGTATATTATACACTACACTGTTCAAAAATAAATCTGGGGCATCATAGCTGAATTATTAAAGAACTAAAGAAAAATGTTATAGGAATTAGTAATCTGTCCTCTAGAAACAATCCCAAGAAGGTAGGATAAGACTTTCCAACAAAAGAGCAACCCTGCTTTATTTGTACTGCTTCAGTAAACACAAACATTGCTGTGAAAATGAAAACTCCCACAACCTTACATAAATATCGGCAGCCAAAAAGCATCTCTGTGGATAAAGCTGAATACTCTGCAGATGTATTTTCTTATACAGGGGAGATAGGAATGCAGTAACCTTTTTGTCACAAATACACCCTTACCAATGAATGAATGATAAAGACTTCTCATTGCTAACTCTCAAAAATCCCAACACACCATACCCTAATCTAGTGACACCGTGGACTCTTCCCATGATTCCCTATCTGGTACAAGCATGTGCAAGAATCCTTCAATACAAGAGTGCTTTAGTGGATATGTCCAGATACATGCCCTATGTGTTATACCTCATCCAGGCATGCACTTCTGTCATTCTTATGATTTTAAAGTATTGTAACCTTAGCATCATTTCTTTGTCTGACGGTTTACAACATTAAGTGACAAGCCAAGAGTTCACAGTCTCAAGAATCAACTAGAACACCAGGAAATAAGGAGTTGCATATCAGGATTTATAGCTTACCCTGTCCTGTTTCAGTCCCCTCTCTTTCTGCAACATTTTTAGTTTAACCAGTACCTAATCTAATCATTTTAAGTTAAATGAACATTTGACTCAGTTCCAACTACACCACGATTTCTTTTAACGTGAGCCTGAAATTTGGAACATTTTATCCAATGTCCTAGCAGTGCTGTACTAGCCTCAGTGATCCTACAAGAAGCAGGAAAATAGCATTATTCTGAGGAAACTGCTCAGTAAGAGACAATTAAGCACCTCAAGGCAATACAGAAGCTTATGGTAGAATTGAGAGAGGAGTACAGAAGTTCTGACTCCCCGTTTGCTGCTGTAATTATCAACTCATGCACAACAAAAATAAAATCAAAATTTAACTGTTACTTTAGACTGACACAGGTTGATTTTGGTTCTTTTAAATCAACATTTCATCAGAACACTCATCTACAAAGGGTTGCAGTTGCCTTTTAATTTGCTGTACTTATATGGCAACAGCCTCCTACAGCCTACTTCACCTTTCCAACCACAAGACCCACCAGAGTAAACACCAAACAAGCAGAGACAGAACTTCAAACACACTAGGAATTACTGGAATACCTGGGGCTATCTGAAGATAAGCATGGTTTCCCTTACACAAATGATTCTGAAATCTGATCCAGAGGATGCATTCATTTATCTATTATGAAGGACTGGAAAAGATGTCAAAATTCATTAGGATGTCTCAAATGAAGGTAAAACTCTGGATCATTAAAACTAAGCAAAAACAAGACAGAAACCTTTTCTAAAAATAGATCTTGCCATGCAGCCAAGTATGCCTGCATGCAATTGTTATTTATTTTTAAATTGAGGAAATTTTCCAGGTAGATTTTTAGATCACCTAACCCAATGAGGTGCTTTAAAACTAAACAAACAAACAAAAAAACCTCAAGACTTTTCTCCTGATGATATTTGTCAAAACTGTGACTACACAGCTGGAGGAAAATCAGTATGATCCAAAATCTCACAACATATCTGTCCCACTGCATCTTCCTTAAAGATTATGGACAACTAGTAGCAGATCTACTCGTGAACACACAGTAAAAATCCTATTATTTCCCATGCAAAGGTCATTTGACTGTTTTAGGAGAATTTTCATTAAAGCAAATGCTGGCTAATTCTTGGTTTCCCTGTGATTCCTTGGACGACAAGGATGGACACAAATTCAAATCCAAATCAGGGATTGAAGTTTTCCTAGTATTTCTGAAGCTTCAATGAGCAATGCTATTTTAAAATTCAGAATCACAGAATCAGAATCACAGAATATCGTGAGTTGGAAGGGACCCACAAGGATCCAACACAGCACTGGACAATTAAATCACAAGTATTTTCTCTCCAAACCAGCTAGAAGTTTCCTCACACAAATATTTAAAGCAAACTCTAAAGGGAGAAGGGGAAGACAATTAACTATCCAACCGTTGGAATATAATCTCCCTATGACAGGGACAAAAGACTTTACTGTCACATCTTATTGAAGTAGGAGGCTATCTTTTGTGAGATCTTTCAGCATTACCGGTCACTTTTAGCCCAGAATAACCGCTAGTCAGGTGGTTAATACTTTCTGTATTAATAATGACTGCAAAACCCACCAGCACAGTACTGAAAATGAAACTGTATTAGAAGAATTTTCCATATAATCTTCTTCCTCATCTCCCAAGCTAAATGATAACTATCTAAACAGTGGTCTCTCATTTAAATCCTTGGAAGAGAGAGCAATTTCCAATTCCTTAGTTAATAAAAATAAGTACTAGTTTGGTTTGGGTTTTTTTCCCCACTATTAACTTCTTGTCCATTACAATTAAGAAAACAAAGTCCTCTATAACTCCTTAATAGGATTTAGAAGATACCATGCAAAAGTCACAACAGCCAGACTCTAAAATCCTTCCTTTAAAAAGCCGTTGTGAATCCTACCTCTAAGAGTCAATATGGTTATTAAATTCTCATACTGCTTCATGTCAGCCCTGTCCATACGTCTTCACCATCTCTCTGTCATCCAGTATTGGATATTTATCCACTGGATATGGGTATTTTTTGATTGAACATGTTTCCCTAATGAGGACAGTCAGCAATTTGCTACTAGAATGTATGTAATACGCAGTTCTTGTGAACTACTTACATTCATGTGTCTGTACATGTCATCTTTGCTCTGTTTCCCTTATGTCCTCTCTCCCTGTCCATTTCCTCTGTGGAAAAGCAGACTAGCATCTTGCTAATAAGACTTGCAGCATGTAAGCTGAGGCATTTTCCAGGAGATGCTGTCAACGGATTTACCCACCACGAGCCCCTGATGCCGCTGGGAGGAGGGACTAATACTGTACAGGCATCATACTCCTAGCACTAGTATTGAGTTCAAATTATACTTTTTTTATACAGTACACTTTCCTCAATCTTATTACAGTTCCAGCGAACAGACTTTCAAATTCAAAAATTCTCTTTCCAACACTGGGAAATAACTTATATTGGATTTAATACATGTTCCACAGGGTTATTCTGCTGGTATAAAGGAAGAGAAAATGTCTCCTCAGTGGGTTGGCAAAATCTGGTAGAAATGCACTTCTGGAAGGTCTGTAACTCAAAGAAAGAGGACTTAACCATTTAATCTTGTGATTTGTATTTGCTTTTAATAGAACCCTATTGATGCACGAAAGTTTTTGTTGTTGAGAGAAACAGACTAAATTCTGCTCATAGCGGTCTATTACAGTTCCCAATAAGATGATACAGGTATCCTTAGAAGAACCATGTCCCTTCCTCCACTGCTCAAATCTTTTTTTAATCTTTTTTATATCTTTATCTCCACTTTTGAAAAACATCAAATGGTTCCAAAGCGCATACCTATAACACAAGCTGGTTTAATTTTATCACTTGATTATTCATGCAAGATAGCAGATTTCCACTGCATAGTTTCCCAGGTTATTACAAAATTCAAATACGTTTATTTAACTCTCCTGGAATCAACCACTTTCACTGTTTCAGCTAATTGAATTAATAAACAGCTAATGGACAATGGAAGCTGTGCCCCCGTTTTCTGTTCTGACAAATTAAAAAGAAAAAAAAATAATATATATATATATGCCATAAAGGATCCTTTGCCTTAGGCATCATTAAAGATCCGCTAACAAACCCTAAAATTTAAGAGAAGAAAGTAGGAATCCAAACCAGGGATAAGTTTATATCAAACTGCATAAGTACCCAACAGACTCCAGAGCAATCCAAGTCCAGAAATGTATATCAAACCCATTTGTTTTATATCATTGTTTCGTCACAGATTAAGTGAAAGTTCAGGTATTGACTATAGGAAAGAGTCATTTCATTAATGTGCTGTTCTGTTTCCAAATTATTCAGGCATGTCTTGCTTTTTTCTTGAATGACCATATGACAAATACTGATATGTGTCCTCTGCTACTCAATTACAGAAAGTTCAGACCAAAATCTCAATCAAAACTTCCTTTATTCTTGTAAAAAATTACAAACTTGGCAATTACTTTTCAAAGGTCAGCTTTTTATAAGGTCGAATTCATATACAGATATGAACACCATGGTCTTTACAAAAAGACACATTGCTAAGAGCAAAACTGGCTATAAGCAGTTCTCAGGTTCCATGTTAAGATAAATGCAAGGTGTAAATACACTGGACTTTACTGTGAGATTTTATGAAGCCTTCTTCTTTTGTATTTCTCAGTAAACAAGAGTTTGCACGCACGGCCTCACTTGGCATACGTACACATCAAGAACTCAACTTTATCCATTAAAGTTTCGTATAAAATTTTACAAATTAAAAATAACTGGGTTTTACACCCTACAAAATGAAAGGAGTGGAGGATTGTAACTCTTAAGCTGGCAACAGTCTAGCTAAAAGTGGACACTTTAAACTTCTGTGACACTCTTGTGCCACAGGATGTAGCAGATGCTGAAGCTATCACAGGTTCAAAAAAAAGATGCAGAAATTCGTAACTATTGCAACCCATGTGATTAATTACCAAACCATCTGCCCAGAGACCCCTAAACTGCATCCTGTTGGAAATCAGTGATATTTGCCTTCAGACATTCAGCTATTCACACACCTTATAATACTCTTTCCTGAGCATTTGATACCA
Source organism: Oxyruncus cristatus (assembly GCA_013399855.1). NCBI lineage: Eukaryota > Metazoa > Chordata > Aves > Passeriformes > Cotingidae > Oxyruncus > Oxyruncus cristatus. The sequence goes on along the minus strand of VXAY01007011.1, from coordinate 1,235,446 downwards.
TTCACTGTTAAAAACAAGATACTAATGTAGAAACACCTCTGGTCTGAGCTGATATACCATTCTTAGGTCCGTACTTTTGTGCCTGGGAAAAAGGAAGGTACAATACCTAAAGCTGGTTCAACACCTACACTGTTCAAGTCCCTCATTTCCAAACACTATGTAGGGCACTTGTATGGCAGCCAAGATATTTATATAGTAACAGTTCTTAATATACTTACATGACTCGTGAGAGCTGGGAAAGACACCACAAATATATAACTCTTCCTCCTTCTCCCTCAGCTGAATTCACTCCCCCTTAAAAGTTTTACTTAACACTTAAAATAGCTTTTTTTATACAGCATTAACTATTATCCACACCTCCTATGATCTGCAAGACAGGATTTATCTTAGTCAATCTCCCTTCTGGGTATTTTATTCAGATTTTAGACAGGATCTCTAGGGTTGTGTTTTATTTTTCAGGTATTTACAACTGAAAGGATTTCCTAAAAGTCATCCCACCTTTCCACTGGAATAGAGAGATCTGTTCTTTTTAAAGCACAGGCAGCAATAACATTGCTACTAATGTGTGAATGCCCAACAGACATGGGTTCCCACTGTACTAAATACTGCACCCAAATGAGAATAAAATGTGAGAGTGCTTTCTCCTTCTCACAACTTAAGAATTTTGTTAGTTATGGTCTTTCTACAACTATAGAGCCTCCTGTGGACTGTGATCCATCATGATCACAGCAGGCAGTCAACCTTTGCTTTTTACAATAACTTTATTGCAAAACTTAACTTCAAAAATACTGCTCTTCTATCATATTCTTACTATATGTGCAGAAAGATTCTTTTTTTCCTATTGAGTCCAACATTTATGGCTCCTTTCTATGTTTCTGTCTGCTTAAATGGCGCCAGGTACCACTGGTAAAGTTTTTGCACTTATTTTCATTAAATGGCTATGTGAATGGATTTGACCTTGTTCGAAATTTTACACTGTGATTGCTGTCCAAACTAGTGAAACAATAGATATATGAAGACTTTATTTAGAAAGCAGTTAAACTGCAAGATATTTGCTTCAGCAAGTATTTAGTGAAAAGACTGTCTTCAAAGGAGAAGAATCTATTCCACCGCACATACAAAGCAGAGGAAGAACTGACAGGATGGACTGATACGGGTACTGAGAAATCCTAATCTTTATATTCTACTGGGAGAATCATTCTTCAAGTAAATGTTTTGCAAAAAGAATTTTGCACTAGGCAAGGGTGTTGGAGACTGTTCACACCCAGGCTACTAGGAAAGTATATGACTACCAGCTGGGTCTGCTAGCTCTCAAACTATGCAGAAAGCAACAAAGGATCTCCACACTACACAAACAGCCCAGCTTTCCAGTAGGAGATTCCTCAGACCAGCTTTGATATAGCTATCGATGATATGGCACATAGCTGAATAATACTAAGGTCTTTCATAGGTATAAGCATAAAGTGAAAACTATTATCACAGACCATTTAAAACATACTGAAGCTTTTAAGTACTGTAAAATGATGTAAACAACAGCATGAGTTAAAAAACAATCCCCTCCCTCAACCAGCTGGTGATGCTTTGCCTGACGCCCCCCAGGACACAGTTGGCCCTCCTGGCTGCCAGGGCACTGCTGACTCATGTTCAACTTGCCATCGACCAGGACCCCCAGGTCCCTTTCCGTGGCACTGCTTTCCAGCATCTCATTCCCCAGTCTGTACGAACATTCAGAGTTGCCCCATTCCAAGTGCAGAATCCAGCACTTTCCCTTGTTAAACTTCATATGGTTGGTGATTGCCCAGTCCTCTAATTTGTCGAGGTCTCTCTGCAGGGCCTCAACAGTTTCTCTCAGTTTTGTGTCACCTGCAAACTTGCTCAGTATCCCTTCCAGTCCTGCGTCCAAGTGATTTATGGAGACGCTGAAGAGCACAGGGCCCAAGATGGAGCCCTGTGGAACCCCACTAGTGACAGGCCACCAATCTTATATCACCCTATTCACTATTAGCCTCTGAGCTCAACCCTGAGCCAATTGCTCACCCACCACATTTTGCCCAGAAGGATCCTATGAGAGACAGTATCGAAAGCTTTACTGAAATCCAAAATGATGACATCAACTGCCTTCCCTTGATCAGCTAGGTGGGCTATCTTGTCATAAAAAGAAATCAGGTTTGATAAGCAGGACTTTCCTCTCATAGTTCCCAAACTATAATCCTTCCCTTATCAAACCTTTCATACATTTCCTAACTTGTATTTTATCGCCAAATAGCAATGATTTAATGTATTGCCTTGAGCTTAAAAAAAAAAAAAAAAAAAGACTTTTTGTCCTATTTTGCAAAATATCAACTGAGTAGAAGACTTGAAGACCTAAACTATTTACATGCACCAACAATATAAATGGTAATAATCATCTGCACACCCCAACTGATAGAGGTAGCTGGAAAACAACTTAAGAGTGTGTACTTCACTCCTCTAGCATCAAAAGTTCGTTCTGCTACCGGATGCATTACAAAAATGGAACACTGATCGTGACTGGAACTGGTGGTTCCAGTCAAAAAAAAAAAATGAAGTGCAAGATTCTGTACCATTTCTACCAGCTCTACACAGCGGAGATGAAGGAAAACAAAGAAGATATGAGGATGCTGGCCATGTAGCCTCACTCATTCACGAACGCTTTTCTTCCTGACAGATATAAGAGACATATATACTAACTCTCTTAGCAGTCAAGCTCACTGGTAACTGAAGTAGAGATGCGCACCATTACTACTTCGATCACCTTAACAGGAACTGTCCTGAATCATTTTCTAACTTGTCAATGAATTTGGCTAAGCCTTCAGCCAAGTCTCTTCTAACACTAAGAAGAGGAGTCTGTTATACATAAAGCACAGGCTTAGCTTCCAACACTGGCATGGAGGGTACAGTATGAAATTACCTCAGTCTTCATTAAATGAAATAAAAATGCTGCAACCGAAAACTGTACAAAACAGAAAGGTGAGTTTGTGGGGGGTTAGTGTAAAAAAGGATTAAATAAAAAAATCTGATTTTATTATTAGACCTTTTACAGAGTTTCTTATAGCAATCACAGGCAGACAATGATCTCTTTATGAGCACTAGATAAGATGATAATAATTACCCTAAGATAAGAAGAGAATAATTACACTGAATTCTTTTGCAAGGTGCTTTGAGACCTAATAATGAAAAGCACTTCTAAAAGCTGTGTATTATAAGTATGCTTAATAATTACATAAAACAAGTACAACTTTTTCTAGAGGCTAGTTATAAACAAAATTGATTTTATTCGAAAGTTCAGTTGAATCAATCTTTTTTTGTAATAAAAAGGAATCAGGTGCACTAAAACAGCTTTCTTGGTGCAAGCTTATAATAGAACCATTTAAAGCTATTCATCGCCTTACTGAAGGAAATATATTGAATATTTTAAACAGCCCATCATGAGCTCAGTATAGTTCAACACGAGTAGGGTTTTCATAGAATAATGAAATGTGTTAAGGGGTTTAGAATAAACATGTGTGGACTAGGTGAGGATTCCACAGTTGTTAGAAGTACAAAAAAAAAAAATCATCATTCTATGAAAATCATTCATAACAGTTACAGTTGTCAGTTTTCTAAGCTATTTTTAATCTTATAAATATCTATCTATACACACACACACACCAACCCACTATCTGCTTTCAGCCCCCAAGAAACTGATAATGACCTTCTTATAAAATTCCACTGGGGGCGGGGGGGAATATGCAGTTTTTTGAAATAGCTCTACTTTGCTTGACATTCACATTGCCTGTGAAAAATGAGGACCACTTGTGCAAATGTTCGTTATAAGAGCAATCAGGTTAGGAATTACTGGCATGAAGCTATTTCTTGAATTAGAATTGCAGGATCAAGTTGATAGCTAGCATCCCCAGGAATCATCATACTTTTGCTACTGTGGAAACATCTGTGATGGTATTATCGAGATTATTTTACCAGAAGTCTTGATCTAATGAGAAAACAAGTTAACCCTTTAAGCTTAAGTATAAATGGTTAAATGTTAGTGGTTCCTATAATCATCTTCAAAGCTGTCAATACTGTATTTATGGTAAAATACTTGCTATTTTGACACAGCTCTTACTATACTTAATTTTATTAAACAGTTATTTTTAGTGTTAGGACTTACATTTTGCAAGTTATCTGTAAAAACAGACATTAAAAACCAATCTTTTTATTTACAGCTTCCACATGTGTAGAAAATATCCATTGCAAATATCCCTTACCTATTCAAAACACAGGATGTTGCTCATGAATCAGTAATCCTTGGATAGGCAAATTTAATACAGGCAAAATGAAACTACCTATGCCAATAACATGACTGCAATTATACTTTTTTTAAGAAAAAAACTTTTCTGTGAAGAGGCCTTTGCCTTGTTCTTTTTTGAAAACATGTATATCTGAGCATCGGAAGAATGAGGACTCAAATACTAAAACATCACATTTGACTCAGGCAGTCCCTTAACCTCAAATTGCTGGAGGCCTGGCTGTTTTCCCAAAGATTCACAGCACGCTCACCCTGTTGTTATGGTGTTCCCTAAACATCTGCTACGTGCCACTTGCAGAAACGGGAATCCAAACAAGACGGACCTTTAATCTGACCCCATACAGCTGTTTCAATTATATGTTCTAATGTCTATGTCAAATTTAAGCACCGAATAAGCAAACGATTCGTGCACTTTTTTCGGAAATCTTTAGGAAGCCAAGGAGCTGGAACACGTTCGCACACAGACGCTTATTGAAAGGCACGATGAGAAAACACAACACGAAAGAATGCGAAGGAGTTGCGCTCCTTGGGCGAATTCTACCGTATCGCAGGGCACATTTCCGAACCATGTAGCCCCAGACCTCCCCGCCCCCCTCCCGGTAAGGGGGCCTGGAGAGAACGTCGGAGAAAAGAAAGAAAAAAAGAGAATAATAAGATGAAAAAGACAAAAACGTTCACACATCGCAGCGGTACGGGCGGTGCGCGGAGAGTCACAGGTGCTGCCGGAGCCAGCGCTCCCTTCGCCGCCGCCCGCGGCTCCCGGACCCCCGCCCGCTCCCGAGCCTCCGAGAGAGGGCGGAGACCACCCCCCAGCCCCCCTGCCCAGAGCCGCAGGTGCGAGGGAAGGCCGG